>OX276441.1:10010000-10527500 GCA_946251915.1 Abrostola triplasia | reverse complement strand
TTATATTAGGTATTTGATATGACGAACTATTTTCTTTATTTTGTAAATATAATGTATAGAATTGTTAAATTTATCTAGATAGGCACTGCCGTATTATCTATATGGGATGCACGCCACTGTTATGTAGTCGACCCACCTATGATAAATCTAGAGGCACGCATTTTTTTTAAACCAGAGCCCATACAAATTTGGTACCTAATTTTCAAACTTTAGTGTGCAATATCTCACTTTTATAAACCTTACATAGCAAGTTAGCTTACTCTGAGTTAGATTTTATCAAATTAGCCCACCTCATGCTTTTTTAGATTTTTGTTGAAGTAATGTTTACTTTACGTTTCGTTTTTACCCGGTATAAGCGTTTAGGGTGAGAGGTTGTTTGTTTGTGCACAAATGATTGTTGCCAATTTTCCCCGAAACGGTTTAACCGATTCTAATGCGGTTTTGATGGATAACGGATGTAACGAGTATATGGTTGGAGATGGTTCTTAGACATTATTCATGAAAATTTGTTTAGCCATTTCAAGATCATCAGCTCATCTTAGTGAAAACAATTGTTGCCAATTTCTTCGATAGCGAGTAAACCAAATTTGATGGAGTTTCCGGTAAAGAGTATATGGTTAATTGGCAATGATTATTACATTAGCTATCGTTCATGAAAAATTGTTCAGCGATTTGTAGATTATCAGCTGTGTGTTAATTGATAAACAGATGTGGTAAACCTCCAAAGGTTTGATCAATTTGTTCAGTTTCTCCAGGTTTACGTAAATTAGTTCGGAAACACTATAAACACTGGAAATGTTGTGGTACCATGGTCTGATGATGGAGCTCTGGACTGGAAGTCACAGACGGAATCTGTTAAGATAGACAAGTTTAGGTTCTTTTGTTTAATTGCCATAAGTATTTTGCATTGCAAATATTGACTAGGATTTGATGATGGAGCAGGAAGACTGCCACTGGAAATCTCAGGTGGAAATTAATAAGCTAGTCGAGTTTAGGTCCGTTTGTGGAGTGGAGAAGGTATATAGTATATACGTTTAGGGTTTTAATACTTTTTCTACCACTCTTCTCTTTTTTTTTTCTATGTCTATGTCTGTCTTCTATAATAATTTATTTTGTTTATTACAGTATTTTATCAGACAATCAGACAGACAAAAAAAAAACTATATTTTCGACTTCGTGATATAATAAATTGTATAATTTTTTTTTTATTATGGATTCGTCGTACGGATGTAATTAGTGATGGTGGTGCCTCGGATGTAGCGTGGTCGGCTGATATCTAGTCGTCGTTCAGCGGCGGCGGCGGCTACCAACGGTTCGTGAAAAGATCATGAGAATGCAAGACAGTCCCTGTATTAATATGTCTATTGATTGCTGTCTTACGAATAAATTAATTATGTCAACAGTAATGTTAAAATTGAAATGTAGAAGTTGTCGGTCACCAGCCCAGGGCGTTAACCACCCCACGTGGTCTGTCGGTGGCCAGCCGGGCGGCGCGCGGCAGCAGTGTCGGCGGTCGGCCCACAGCGCAGTGCACTGGTGACGTTTACTTATTCACGAGCGGCCATTGAGGGGAAGTGTACCGCCCGCACCGCCCGCGCCGGGTGACATGGTTTACTTCGCTGGTGTCGCTTTCTTACCGCGCCACAACACGGCGTTATAACCCCACTTGAATAACATAATAAACACTAATTACTTATTCATTAATGAATAGCATGTTAATTTAGTAGCATGTTGTTAAATAATTAAAAGGTTCTTAATTATTCTGTACGCCAAAAATAATCCCTAAATGAAAAAAAAAAAAAATGTATATTTCTTTGGCACGCTTTGTAGCCTAAAAGGTTTGATGGATTTTAGCTTGAGAGGTGTCGTTAGATTCGTTTCAACTGTGCGAGTGACACCGAGTTTATGAAAATTATGAAAAATCTACATTGCGGATTTTTGGAGCTTAATTGTAAGGCTTTTTTAAAAACAAATTACCAAACCTGTCGAGTAGGGTATTAAAATAAAGGGAATTGAAAGGAGATTGTAAAAATATACACATGTCATATGTTTAAATTTGATTAGGAATGATAAATCGGCGATTTAAAATTCAAATAGTAAACACTAAACTACATATATTCTAAACTAAGTGTTAAATGAAAGAAATAATTTTAAAATAAAAAAACTGAAAATAAATAAACAAGCCTCGAATTATGTTAAGTTAAGGTTAAGCAATAGCATAGATACTTTTACAGTCGGGAGCCATAATAAAAAAAATCTCGACCGGCTCAAATCTGAAATTTCATGAATGGCCCCCGACTGTTATAGTTTAGTGACTTTTCACTATGATCGGGCTATATCAGGAACACATGGACACCACCTCCCCACCCGCGGCCGCGAGGCTGCGGTCTTACCTTTACCCTTTTGGGGCACGTGAGGCCTACAAGGCTTGGTGCCGATCGGGTGGTCGGCCTTTCGGCCCGCATTAGTACAGGCTGTGCAATGCAGGTCCCTGACACACAACCTGACCAGGTGGCCACGGGGCAGCGTAGCCATACGCTGCCAAGGCCAGAGAGGGTACGTCGTATCTCCCCCGCCTTGACCTTGTCAGCCGTGCAGCCACCTGTACGGGCGACTGCGGCGACGTCACTCTCAGACGTCGTGGAGACGTCCAAGCACGAAATGTGCATCTCTGTAAACTTGATGAGCCTGGAGACCCGGACGTCTTCGACACCCAGTGTCTCACGTGATTATCGCACGAGGTCGTCGGCCTTTTCGCTATTGTTCGCCCCCGGCAACTTAAAAATGCGGGCCCTGGTCACCGCCGGCCTGTCGGTGATACCGAGGTCCGCTAAGGGCACCTTATCCATGGCCGTCGTGAGGACGGGCGCATAGGAGAGGCCACGCTCTACAACTTCTGGCCGCAGCATAATCACTACCGCCAACGAGCGCGGCACTGGGCTTTTCCCTTTTTAGGGCCACCCGAGGACTATTTGTGCGCCTCGGGCTTCTTTTTTTTCCCCTTCTTGGCCACCGTGGTCCAGCCCTACTCCGTAAGAACGGGGCTGGGACAAGTAATGGCCTCAGAGGCCATCGCCGCTGAAGGGGTTGAAGGATGTGGCGGGATTTCCTTTCCCTTGGGCTGCTGCTTCTTCCCCTTGGTAAGGTTAGAAACAGCAGGTTGCTTCAGTGCAGCCACTGGGGCAGGCGCCTGCCGCAGCTTCTTGAGCTCTCTACTGACACTCGTTCCCCGTCTTGCACGCTTCCTCAAGCATTGAGGACTCTTCTGTGGCAGTGCACTTGCATAGGAGCTCCATGCCCCTGCGGATACGTCCCGCGTATTGGTTGAGGATCCGCACGTATTCGCCATTGAGGTTGCCGTATTTGCCGGCAACCTTCGACACCAACGCCAAGCTGACGTCGATAGACTCCTTTATTATGAACGAGAGCCTTCCCTGGGGGGCGGGGTCATCAACCTCTTCCTCCAGTTACAGCTTGCGGGCCTCGTCCTTGGCTGTCTTCTTGGCCGCTGGTTCTGCACGAAGGATTTCCTCCTCCGCATCCAGCTCTCGCTGCCGGGATAGAATGACTAACCACAAGTTTTTTAATTACGAAGATATAACAACTAGTTTTGTTTTGTTCGACGAAATTTCACTAGTTGCAGTTATGACAGACACCAGCTGAAAATCAGTGCTGTGTCCTCCGCACAGCGTGTATCAAGCTGGATCCCATGCCGCACATATCTATAAATATCATGTTATTATTTGGTTTGTTTTGCATCTATATTGCCTCATTGGTCTAGTTGTCGCTAATGCTACTGCTGTGTAAGAGGTCCTGGGCTCAAATCGGGTCGGGCTAAGTGTTATTGGGTTTTTCCATTAGGTAATTTTTAATAGCAGCACGGATGTTGCCAATGGGCTCGCCCCCATGTACCAAAACTGACATATAACATAACTGGCAAAATGTGGGTGTACTACATATACACCTCCGCCTTCCGTCGTATCTATACTATGTGTGTCAAAATAAATAGTTTATACGATTTAGGTACCTAGGATATTTGCTCTTTAACCTGTTTTATGGAATAGTATCATTGTCTCGACGGAGGTCTACTTCAGTTGTAAATTTATAAAGGTAGCACTAACAGCGGTCGCTCATAGTGTTAGCTTGTTAGTTAGAATCTGTGTGCTCGTGAAAGAGTTAAAGAGATAATTTTAAGTTAACTAATTCTATGGCACGTGAGATAAATACTTCATTAATATCGGTGCAGGTTAAGTTATTTTCCCAATAATTAAGCCTACTCGCCGTTAGAAGTCCGGGATAAGTGAGCAGTGAGGAGTGACGGAAGTGTCAGGTTCCCGACGGTGTCGAGGCTTGTTACCGCCGGGTCGGTGCACGCTGCCGGCGTAGTGCTGTGCCGCTAGTGTTGTGTGGCGGTGCGCGCGCACTGGCCGGCGGCGGCGAGCGCGGCGGCCTCGTGCCGCGCCAGCCAGTGACCACGCGACGCCCCGCCGCGGTGCACGTTTCGCGCCGCGCCAGCCGCACGCGACCTGCGTACGAAACGACACGTACCAAACTTTGTGCTTTACAACTTTTTCATGAAATTATCAACGGTGCAAACGGCGCAACCAGCGAAAGTGCAGTGAGTGGCATTTAGAGTGAGTGTGGGCTGGCCGAGCTGGCCGAGCCGACCGCCCAGTGACGGATGATCAGTGAGGGATGACTCCGTGCTGACAGCGAGGTGGAGTGCGCGGGGGGCCAGGCGCTGGCGCTGCGCTCACAACACCCACTCTTGCCTGTAAGTTGCTCAGCTGCCGTGATGTGTTACCACTGCAAATGACGTCGGCCGCAGAGATAAATATATGTTTACGTAATAAATATCAATTCAAAACTCAAGACATTGAATGCCGTCTCAGTAATGAATAATAAAAAAATAACTGATGCTCGTCAAGCGGTCGTCTCGAGGGTCCGACCTGGGCTGCCCGTGCGGCGGGGTCCACATCGTTATGTTAGTACACCTAAGTATTTACTCTAGGTATTTACTTCGGGTTTTAGCTTTTATTGATCTAGGTACTTATATTTTATTCAGCATCCCTAAACTTATAAGCGGCGTGACACTCGTAGGCAAAACATTTGCATAAGCCCAAGTCACACGGAGAAGGGATTTCTCGAGTTGTTTTCAATATTAGCCGATCTACTGTAACGCTTCTAATCTTGAGGAAATTAAAGTAAAAAATAATATCGAAAAATCAAATAAAAAGGCTGCTTTCCATAATTCGATTGTAAATATGGGAAAAATTTCCGCAATTATGTTATTTATTTTTCTCATGTCCATGTTGGCGCGAATTAATATTAAATATCTGATAATACAAACAAGACTTATTGTGATATTTGTGTCCTATACCTTGTGCTCAGTGGGTTAACAAGGTGGCCCTTAACGAAACATCCATACTTCAACAGATACTAAGGTGGTGACGTAGGAGATCCGAAGAGATAAGCAAAACTTTTTGTTTTCAAAGTTGAACAGCACCAAACCCAGTTTGCCAAGCGTGGCGGTTGTAACAACACTGTTGCGTTCGTTAGACTCGGAATGCTTTCTTATGAAGATCCCTCTATATGTCACCCTCAATGTTTATAGCCAGACTACGATGCAAGTAAAGCACCAACAAGCCGCGGACATAACGGATCAAGATTCCTTTCCACCACAGAGAACTAGTAGTTAGTGTTGTAATAGTAAGCTCCCCATCTACTCCGTGGGACTTGGTTTTAGTAATAAAATGTGGGAGTACAGAGAGTACACACTCTTGACAAAGATATAGGGTGACGTTACGGGTGTGTTTAGATACTTAATACAAGTGCTAGTTTTTTTAACTATGGACTATGTTTTAAGACCACACTTTCCGTTTCCGTTTAACTAAGATAACACGTGACACTCAAATGAGTCACGTCCACACCAACACGTACGTTAGTCGCTCTCTCCATCGTTACCATTCTCTCATCGCAGGTTCTCACCAGTCTCCGTACTGTAGCGAGATAATTCCTTACCCACAGGTTTTTAAGACCAAATAAACAGACCTACCTTATGAATGACGAGATAGGTAGAACTTTGGATTTTAGTAACTTTTGTCGACTCGATTATTCTGACGAAGCATTCGTAGCGCTAAATTTGGCCATATTTTATTAATATAGAGTCGTAGCGCTGATTAATATAATTGGCTAGCCTATTGGGGCAATTCGGTGTAACGTCGTAGCCTTATTTTTTTCAATGATGTTTAGAAGCAAATATGATCTGGTGAACACATTTCTATGGTCCTGTTGCTGCATTTTTATTATGCTATTTTGAAACCCCGGATTGCTGCAAAGAAGTTTCTGGGAGAATTTCAGTTCATGCATCAGCGACCACAAGATCAAACTATATCCAGAGTCGGCAGCTCACGTGGGTTTAATCAAAGAGTCGGCCTCACTAGCCGATCAGTGTAGTTGAGTACTACTTTCGTCACTCGAGCACCTTTTCTCCTGATTTCACTTGACAGATATTTTGTAAAATCCTCCTTGACTATAGTTTCATAACCAAAAACGCCGGGATAGTCATAAGACGCGTGTCGCGTCTATTTCGTTACTTATCTATATATATAAAAGAAAGTCGTGTTAGTTACTCCACTTATAACTCAAGAACGGCTGAACCGATTTAGCTGAAAATTGGCAGGGAGGTAGTTTAGAGCCAGGAGAAGGACATAGGATACTTTTTATCCCGTTCAACAGCATTCCCGTGTGACTTGACATGAAACGTCAGTCATTATAAAACGTGGTATAACAAAAAAGAATCAGACTTGGAATAACAAAACCGTATAATGACAGATGATGCAGATTACTTACAGATGAACTTCTGAAGTAGAAATCATCACGCTATATCCACAAGGAACTGAGCAGTGAATCATGACATGTATAGAAACGTCTATTTTAAACATACTGCTATGTGTCATCGTAGCGCGGCGGTTTAACGATCGCCCTACGAGTTATGCATAGTGAGATCGATTCTTACCGAAGGTTTACTTTTTGCGTTAGCTTTAATTTCTTTTTGCATGTTTTTTGACTTAAATATCAATAAAAAGACAATTATAACATATATTTTAACATAATATTATTACGAACAATTTCCAGTAAATTTTAAATATTTTTTTTCTACATTAATAAATTTGTAAATTCACCATTTCAAATAAGTGATGTCCGACCAATTCTGAAGCTAACAACTTCAACTCTAATTCCCCTTGCATAAAAGAAGATTGATACACAAAAAGATTCCCGAAACAATTCGCCACTGAAACTACACACGTTGACAACAGATGGGTTGATCCATACTCACCTGTGCTTTCTAGGACGTTTCAAACACACATCAATGTTGAATCGTGTTCCAGCGTCGAGTCAATTAAATACATTTTCAAATACGTAAATAAGGGTAGTGACCAGGCAACGTTCGCTTTGCAAAGCACTGATCGGGATGAAGTGACCAAGTACCAGTCTGGTCGCTACATTAGTACTTCAGAAGCAGTTATTCGCAAAGCTGCTTCTCTGCTGGCGTTCTCTATACATGATCGGTATCCAACGGTCGTATTTGGACGTCCATTTAGAGAATGTATTAGACCGATTGGAAAATCCCCGCCAAACAACACTCTTGGCATTTTTACGTCTCTGTGAAGAAGATCTTTTTGCAAAGTCACTTACGTATGATGAGGTGCCGTCGTACTATACATACTACAAGCAAAGAGGTGTATTTAATCGGCATCGACGTGGTCGTATTGTCGAAGGGTTTCCGGGAATCTTTATGGACACTGCATTGGGAAGGGCTTACACTGTGCATCCAAATAATGCCGAGTGCTTTTATTTGCGGCTATTGCTTCACATAGTATAGGGGCCAACGTCATTTGCATTCTTAAGGACAGTTGATTGCATGGAGTATCCGACATTTCGTGCAGCCTGCGTAGCACGAAATCTTCTTGATGGTGTCCAACACTGGGACAACACTCTCCTGGAGACTAGCGTTAGTGATAGCCCAAGTCACCTACGACATTTGTTTGCCGTCATGTTGGTATTCTGCGGTATTGCAAACCCGGTTTTGTTGTGGGAAAAATATTGGCGTCATTTCTCGGAGGATATTTCATAGGCTTTAAGGCATACTATTGAAGGAGAATCGGAGAAACTGATGATGTCCACACTCTCTTTAAATGTAGTCTACTGAGGACAAAACTACGAACGTAGTTTAGAGAAATATAATAATAATAATAATAAGTGGCGAGTCACCGTCTGCTAATATACTGCATATTATATGGTTAAAGGCAGACGCCGTTGTTATTCAGAATAAACTAAAAATAACCATTACACGAAACATCCCAACACAATAGACCAAATCATTTTAGTATCCATTTTTCTCAATAGTCCCGCACCTTTTGGGGACTTTTCATGGCTGTTCTGTTATAGAGCAGTTGTGTGGTGTCCCTAGCTGGTGTCCCATCCCCTTTTAGATTAAAGTTCTCAACGGGCCTCTGCGTGTTGGACCTGTGTCCCCACGTAAGCCTTTTAAAAGTCCGGGTATCTTCCGCATGGCTAGCCCGAGTAAATAAGATGAGATACAAATATAATAATAATAAATTCATTTATTCAGGTAATTTTACACCCGTTGCCACGTAATGTAAATGCATGCCGTCAATGTAGTACATAGATACAGTAAAACAAAGGTGCATTCAAAATTGTATGTGTATATTACTTATAAGCAAACCAATCATGTCAATAACTTTCCTGTTAGTCACTCAATATTCACCGATTATACCCACAAAATCGATATAGCAAGTAAACTAGCCCCATCTTAATTTGAAAAATACCTTTATCATTAAAATACTATGTATATTCCTTTCGATAAGTAATTTATAGTGTTTTCCACTTACTTGCAAAATCTGATTATATTCTACTGGTGTTTTTATCTGAAATTTACGCGGACGAAGTCGCGGGTAACAGCTAGTTTTGTATAAATCTGTGATAACTAACTGCTGACGAAGATATTTCTATACTTCACACTATCACCTTATAATTGGTTATTAGTCAGAGGGTATGGTTAGTAGTCAGAGGTATATTCCTTCATCGTGCGTCACTTTTCACATCAAAATTGTGATGATCATACTCTAGACATGCCTAGACGGTGGCGAGCCAAATTAGAGGAATGATAGTGTGTAACTGTGTATGTATGATACTAATATAAGTTGTTGTTATATTATACGACGACATGATTGGCGCAATGGCTTAGAGATTAGACTGCTGCGCTAGGGGTTTCGGGTTCGATTCCCGGTTAAAATGTTGTTGCCGAATACTTTGGAACTCTACAATTAAAGCTGGTGTTGCCGTTTTGTAGTTGCCCGCGGTTGGTTCATATTAATGATTGTTTTTATCGGTTGACATACGGTTACGAACAAGTGGTTCAAGTAAAATGTTAATGCTCTCCTGAACGAATTTCGGTCACGGCAGCCTGCCTCCGCTGTGACGAATCAACTACGCAGGAAATTAATATAGTGCAACTCATATCCCTACACGACCGGAGAGAGATCAGGCGCAGCGTCTAGGGCCAACACACAACTGCTCTGCAGTAGTAAAGACCTAACATTGGCGGGGCACAGGCTGTTCAGGCAACTCTAACAAGGGAACATTTTGGTCATTAAATATAAATATAACACGAACCAACAGAGTATCAGCCTAACGTGAATCTGCCTTAGCCCACAATAAACGACTTCCTCGAACTTCACCTCCCAGCGCTCACCTCCCGCCAGAACTCTAGGCAGACTGTAGGCTAAAGATTGACTTCATGTACCTAGTCATCTCCTGGAAGTTAGGTCAGTAATAAGCACTTGGTACTGGAACTAGAGTTTTCCTACCAGCGATAATAGTATTAAAAATTCTGCACGGAGTCAGTCATTTCAGTTTTTTAACAGTCGGGTTTTTGACTTTATAAGTTGCTTTTTAGTTAGGATTAGGAAAATTGTATAATTAAATTAACGCATATTTAACTCCGGAACATAATTCTCCTTGCACCCACGGCCGGCGGCACCCGGTCGAAACGTCAAGCTACAATTAAAAACATCCCGTGTCGTAAATTAATTTTATGATAATAACGCAACGCGAAAGTTAAAACGTTAGAATCGAAAATGTTTACTTTAAATCTATAAATATAAACAACCATTTGAATACATTGATTGCTAATTTCTAATTAAATTTTAATGTATTGCTCACATTATGTTTAAATTTAATAAGTTGTACAATGTGCATAATTATATCTCTCTATATTTTGTAATCTCCCCCCTACTAGACAGGTTTCGGTATTGATTTTTATAAACAACTTACAATATTTTAGCACCCCAAAATCAGCTGTGATTTTCAAACTCATAACATAACATCAAGCCTGCATTCTCCAAAAGGGTCCAGCAGGGGTGTGTAGGACACCCACAGTTATTTTTATAGGACCCAATGTAATAGGAGGCGAGCCTATTTATGGGTGGCATTTGCATGCTGTTACTCAGAATAACCTAATAGAAATTGTTTTTTCGGTTAGGAAATTTAGCCCAGAACCGAACTCCTCTGTAGTCGCACTTTGCCAACGAGGCAGTGCAATGCTTTTAATATAAAATTATTAAGTTTTGTGTTAGTAATTTCCGAATCCGGCTTTTTCATCCCGGGTTTAAAAGTTGGAGGTGTCAAATTCACGTACCTAGGAGATCACGTAAGACAAAGACAGAGGCCCCATGTTAGCACACCTGCGCGGAAGTTATTAGTTACTTATGGCACGGGCTGAGTTAAGACTGGCTGCCGCGACCAATACGAGGCACGAGGAGGTCGGATTTTCACTCACTTTGCTCTGGAGTACATACATTGTATTCTACTTGTTGAAACTATGTGCGGGTTGAGAGGCCCTCGACGTGCGATAGGGAGACTACTGACTGGTGTATTACCTATATTAGTTTGTAACTACACTACTCAATAAAGTCTAGGGAAAAAGATTTTAATACCAACTTATTTAAAAAAAATGTTAAGAAGAAGTACTGGCAACTAAAAATTTAAATTAATGTAGGTTAAATAACCGCTCGATTTAATTTACCAGACATCAAATTCATCTCATGAGTGCTGTAAAGGATTCGATACACCAGGACAAAAGATCAAATTAAAATCGCGATAAAATCCGTAAAAGTACCTAGTTTATTTCAGTTATATATTTTAGTTGTTTTTTTCTATTAGATAGGAAAACCTAATTTATAAAGTACAAGGTTTTGTAACGTGTGGAAATAAGAGAATATTGTTACTATTGGTTTTTTATGTGAATAGCAATTATTGTTGCTTTTTGGTAACGTTTTTAGGGCTGTGTGTATACTGAAAGCTGGATCCGATTAACGAGAATTTTCAGTTGCTTGTAGCACGCTATCAAGCCTCATTTGATGATTAAATTATATGCATACTACAGGGCTAAGACTACTGAAGACTTTAACTGTCGGGAGCCTGAAAGACCTCAGGAAGGTTACTGACAATGTAATTCTTGTTGCTTATTTCGGGGCCGACAAAATTTAATTGGCATGACTTAGTAATAAGAATAAGTCGGGAGCCATCAGAATCTGGACGGGCTCTAATCTTCTCGGCATGCTATGGTTTACTTTTCTTTTGTTTTTTGACATGGCTGTCGTGTTTCTAATTCAAAAATCTTGCGGTCATGAGACTTTTTAATGTGTAAATGCGTTCTGGTTAGTTATTTACTTTTTAGAAAATACGGTATAGAGCCCGTGGCACCTAGTACTTTAGTGAAGCACTCTTCCCTCCGCACCCCCCGTCCCCGGCTGAGCCGGCCGTCTCCCGCGTGCGCGCTCCACTAACGCCTGTAGTTTAAAAGCATAGTGTTTACTCGTATATGCAGAACTGGCCTGCACTCAAGAGGTTACAGTAGCATTTATAGCTGACGTGTGGTAATAGAACGCAAGCACCAATGGCTTCCCCAATGATATATTTATAATTATATACTTATGTACTTATTTCATTTAGTTTTGGTATCTCTCTAGTATCTATCTCTCTTCCTCAGTGTCAATTCCGTCCGAAACCGAAACTTAACTGTAACTTGAGGCCTCAACTACTTGGTATTTAACATCTATGCTTGAGACCTTGTAGAATTGTCATTAAACACTGAAAAGTGTTGTGTCGGTTCACAATATAAAGACGGTTAACTCGTGTCATAGGAAATAATATAATAGTCGAAGTTAGGTACCTAACGGAAATATTTTATACTTTTCGTCAGCAATCGAATCGGCGTGGAAACTGGGTAAGGTCGTGATTCGGAACTCGAGCAGTCCATGCGTGGCGGTTAGTCACGAGCTGCCCAGAAACTTATCTGTCAGTAGAGATTCATAGTCTCTTATAATATGAGTATAACTCGGTTTGAGTTAAATGTTTGAGTAATTCTATCACCCTACCCAAACCTGATCCGCACTCATCAGAACTTTAATTTGTCAGTGCAGCGATTCTCGTTCTACTGACGACCAGGTGCTTTAATGAAGCAGAAGTTTTAAATAATGATTGTTTGTTGCAGGTTTTGGAGTGGGACGCGTGACGGAAGCGTCGCGCAGCTGGCTACGAGCTGAAATGTTCACCAAGAAGATCCGGCACCACAAAAAGTACAAGGTGCGGTGAGCGGCGCCATGCGATAAAGCACAATGCTAGAGGAAGGCAGCCGCGACCTGGCCAAGCGAGCCTACGCCGACAGCGCCCCGCGCCCCGTGCGCCCGCCGCACGCCGCGCACGCGCCGCACGCGCCCGACGAGCCGCGCTGCTGCTTCACGAGCCGGCGGCCCGACGACGCGCGCCTGTTCTGCTGCCGCTGCGCACACAAGCGCCGCGCCTCGCCCTTAACTTGTCTCGCGATATGCTTCCTCGTGCTCACTTACAACCTGCTGGGAGGCTTTCTCTTCCTCGCCATAGAAGGTAACGTGGCTACTGAAGAAACCGCAGTGGCAGCTTCCAAACCAAACCTCAGCCAGAGTCACGGCATCAGCAACGAAATAAGATCGAAGACTGTCGAGCGGCTCTGGTCTATTACAGAGGACCTGAACATCTTGTACAAAGAGAATTGGACGAAGTTGGCTGCGAAGGAGTTGCTGGAGTTCCAAAAAGTGCTGGTGAAGACAATGCGCGGCGGTGCGGTGGAGGCGCGCCTCGCCCTCGACGGGGAGCCCGACTATCGCTGGACCTTCTCCACCAGCTTTCTGTACGCGCTCACGCTCATCACTACCATCGGTAAGCTCGATCGCCACCTCTCCACCTCCCAGCTAAGTCGATGATATTGCATATTAATTATACTACAACATTTATTGTTATAATCATAATTCATAATCATTTATTTGCTTAGAAAGTAGGTACATAAAAAGTAATGTACATAACATAATGGTTCTAATACAATCTACCTCAAATTTATTAATATTAATTCTTAAAATATACTTTTTAATATTCAATTATAATTTCAATTTAGAGCTAAATCGAGGTGTTAACTAAGTAATATTTTTTGTTCCCTATTACCCGGTTACAAGTCTGGTTACGGGCTTTATGGCTTACAGTGGGAGAGGCCTATGTCCAGCAGTGGAATGACTGACTTGTGTATCATTGTAGTAGGTACTTGTAAGCACTGGTCGTAATCTCAACATTCTTCTTATATAATCCATTGTACCTATACACACATATTTCTAAAATAGTTTCATGTGGGCCATATCTATAATCCAACATTAACACGTTATGCGTTATAATAATGGTGACGTGTTACTACAAAGCGTGCACCATACTTTGTTCTGGGACCTCAGTGTGAACCAGCGTTTGTTGTGCAGGCCACGGCAATGTAACACCGAAGTCGTCGGTGGGCAGGCTGGTGGCGGTGGCGTACGCCTGCGTGGGCATCCCCATCATCATGCTGTACCTGTCCACCATCGGCGCGGCGCTGGCGCGAAACTTCCGCGTGCTGTACTCCCGGCTGTGCCCGGCGCGGCTCAACAGCGACAGCTTCCACGCGAGGGCGGACTGCCTCAGCCGCTACTCGCTGCCTGGCGAGTGCAAGCAATACGAGTGCGACAAAAGAGACTTCTACGACAGACAGAAAAGGACTCCGTTTCAAGCCGCCTTGAACCTGGACAGTTTTAGTGGCGGCTACCATTGGACGTGTCGGGACCATACGCGAGTGCCAATTATACTAAGTTTACTGCTCATCGTACTGTATATAGCGTTAGGGACGTTCGTGTTTAACACCACGGAGAGGTGGACTCTGACAGACGGCTGTTACTTCTCGTTCTCGAGCCTCGCCACGATCGGCTTCGGGGACCTGAGGCCCGGCCTGTACGCGAGCACGGTGTCTGCCAAGGCAGAGGACATTGCCGTCGGCGTGTGTTGTATTTATATTCTAGTGGGGATAGTGGTGATTGCGATGTGCTTTAACTTGATCCAGGAGGACATGAGCACCCTGGTGCGCAGTTTCACGTCGCTGTGCGCGGGCGGGGCCAAGTCCCGTGCGGTGCACAGCGCGGAAGCGGTATGCGACGACAAAATCTCTATGTCGGTAGTGTCCTGACATCGCGAGACGGCCGACTCGGGGCCGTCCGTAGCGTTCGCCGGTTGCGAAAAGCGACAGCAGGTGACGTTTAAGATAGACAGTTTGAATCCAACGAAGTTCAATAGCTTGCCGAGGCGAAAGTCGTCCAACTATGGAGAAGAAAGTTTCCAGAGGAACACCCCGGCCCGGCGGTCCGCGGGCCACGCCGACAAGTGCGTGGAGTACTTCGTGCCGCGCAGTCTGAGCGAGTTCAACCTGAGCGGCACGGCCGGCGAGTTGTACGAGCTGGCGGCGTTCGGGGAGCGGGGCCGCGTGGGAGACCGCCTGGCGCCGCTCGGTGCAGGCGCGGGGGGCGGCGCGGGTGCAGCGGGCCTAACGGGGGGAGCGGGGAGCAAGGGGCGCGATAAGATGGTGACGTTCGAGGACGACCGGCCCGGCAAGCTGCTCGCCGACGACGTCTTCATGTGACGACGACGACACTTAGCTATAGACTTGTTGGTTTGGACACAGTTTGTTACATAATTAAACATGGAATTTTGCATTATGTGTGTTGCGTTTAATTCGTAGACCCAAGCCCTAGTTTTAATTAAAGAACAATGTTTTCAATGTTTTGGGATAATTAACAACCAATGTTGCTCACTGCAACTATCAAACTTAGCGCCTGATAACAAGCTGCGAAGACTGAGGTTTTGCGCCGCCCCGTGTCCTTGCCAGGCAGTCCGGAGCAAGTCGTAAGTATTAGTAAGTATGTCGTTACTGCATCCGGCAGGCACAGGTGTGTAGGAACACGTCAAGTCCTGCGATGCCGGTGCTCGTGCTGTGTTCCTTGCTTCACAGTCTAGCTGGTAATATTTGCATTACTAGTAAGAGCCTGTATCGGGAAATATGTACGAATTACAGTTTTTACAGAATGCAGCCTTAACAATCAAGTTACAGACACAAGTTCATGTTCTGTAAAATTGGTGGTCGAGACTCTCGAGCTCATAATGGTGTCACTGCTAATAGATCTCACGATAAGCCAACCCCCGACATGATGAGCCAGCCCCGGAGCCAACGAACTGTACAAACCCTACATAGTGGTTAAAAAGTTTGGCTCAGCCGTAGCAGAGGTAGTAAAAAATAAATGTATTAAATCTTTACTAAGTATTATTTCATGCTCTAGCAATGACGCTACCAAGATCGGTACACTAGCCCCGGCCGCAGGCTCGTGGTACGCCTCCAAGTTGAATAGGCAAAGCTTTCCAAGTTCTCGCCGTTGTAGATTTATAATAATTAGTCAAAATATCAGTGTATCTTTTATTACTGTTAAAAAAACATGACACAATAATTATTCTGTGCGTTAACGAATTAAAGGTACTCAAAAGTTACGAAACTGGCAAGCGGGATGCTAATGTGTGTACCTACTGTGCGGTCGGCAAGTTCAATTGACAACATATAACATGTTAAATGCACTCGTGCTTGCTGGTCTCGGGCTCATGTTTCCCACCACTCATTACATCATGAATGCGACTCCCGACTTTAGGTTAAACTCAAGAGATACCACAGGAGTGTAACAGACTACTTTCTGAGGCCGACCGAAGTTGCGACGAGGCAACTTACGTCTATACAAGTGACCCAATTGTAAAGCGGTTGTTTAGTTCCGTTACCACTGTTTGTGACAAAGGTAGCTTTCGGTCCAGCGCAGCCGTGCAAATATTTAGCAAGAGTCCAAGCCTATGATTACTTCATTTGGATCTCGACTGCGACATGGTGTGCACAAATGACGTACAAAAAACTAATGTATAATTATTTTATACAACAATATATAGAACATTTTATGAGCACAGTTTTAATTATTTATTTAACGCTTATGTTTTGTTGTGTACAAGACGGACAATGTTTTAGGTATTTTCTACCAGTCGAACCTTCTGGTAGTGCAGAAATAGAAACAAGGTAGATGCACAATCAATTGGGAAAGAGATAATTGATAATACTCGTACATAATTATTATCATATACACATACATGTAATACTATTTTATGAGTAACAGGAGGCAATTTGGAGTTTATTCAATACATGGCCACTGTGTGTGTTTTTGAGTTGGTGCTTGATATAATTATTGTAGGTATTGTATATTCCTCGGAGTGGAAAACAGAGGTGAATACTCGTAGCATCCACAACGTATTATAACGTAGCCCACATAATACCACACGCTCCCGGCGGCGCGGCCTCACGCCGGCTGGCGGCGACCACTCAGCTGGAGCGCCGCTCCTCGTTCCTCTCCATCACGAACACAACGCTATGCGGGAAATTCGCCGACGTCGTCTTACATCGCCACTTCAGTGTGAACGAATCGCTTCAAGGGCTGCGATAGCCGGCACTCGACTGCGAGCCAAGCGTGCCGTGCGCGTGCCTAATGAAGAGACACCCGCACTCTACTGCGATTGCATTAAGAATATGTCAGACTAGGACTCACAGCTCCCTGCTCGCCTTCTCGAGCGCTTGTTAAATAGACGTCCTGTGTAGAGCGCTGAGCGCAGCAGACTTCGAACATGTCTCGTGTAGGAACTACTAGGTATTTTACATCTATGGTCTTGTGTCGGCACAGCTGCGTCAGGCCGTTGATATGGTACCGTACTGACACATGATACAAATATAGAACTCACACAGTCGACGTTGCCTGACGTAGGTACTAAAATCTAAGGTCGACACTAAACTACTCACTCTTCATGATGAAATAAGATAACTTACTAACTGTAGGAAAATAAGACGTACGTTAGTGTGTATGTATGCTATAGTACCATACATTAACATTTTATAAATCTTATTCTGCTGTAGGTATTTCTAGATATTATATTGAATACCAAGGTTTACTTTGTTAGAAAATAGTGTATGAAATTGTGTGGCATTGCCTTACTCAGTATTCCAAATAATATTATAAACAAAAAAACAAATAAAAGTCAAATTCAATAAAACAATGGTGTAGAAGTAGCAAAAGTACTCGTAGCTATGTACTCGTTTACGGTAGAACGTGGAGCGGGCTCGTGCCTGCCTTCATGAATTTAAAACTATAGTTATTTCAATATTCATGTCGAATCAATATGTAAAGTGACAACTAACCGCCATGATTAGCCTTTATTAAAGCGCTGCTCATGGTCTAAGAGATGGATTATAGGATGGTTAATGAATAAGATAGCTGCGCTAAAAGAGAACGAGAGGTACGATTCTGGAAAGAGTCGGCACCGCGACTCCTACTGGTACAACCAGCTATTTATTATCTTACTAGCTGTTACCCGCGACTTCGTCCGCGTAAATTTCAGATAAAAACACCAGTAGAATATAATCAGATTTTGCAAGTAAGTGGAAAACACTATAAATTACTTATCGAAAGGAATATACATAGTATTTTAATGATAAAGGTATTTTTCAAATTAAGATGGGGCTAGTTTACTTGCTATATCGATTTTGTGGGTATAATCGGTGAATATTGAGTGACTAACAGGAAAGTTATTGACATGATTGGTTTGCTTATAAGTAATATACACATACAATTTTGAATGCACCTTTGTTTTACTGTATCTATGTACTACATTGACGGCATGCATTTACATTACGTGGCAACGGGTGTAAAATTACCTGAATAAATGAATTTATTATTATTATATTTGTATCTCATCTTATTTACTCGGGCTAGCCATGCGGAAGATACCCGGACTTTTAAAAGGCTTACGTGGGGACACAGGTCCAACACGCAGAGGCCCGTTGAGAACTTTAATCTAAAAGGGGATGGGACACCAGCTAGGGACACCACACAACTGCTCTATAACAGAACAGCCATGAAAAGTCCCCAAAAGGTGCGGGACTATTGAGAAAAATGGATACTAAAATGATTTGGTCTATTGTGTTGGGATGTTTCGTGTAATGGTTATTTTTAGTTTATTCTGAATAACAACGGCGTCTGCCTTTAACCATATAATATGCAGTATATTAGCAGACGGTGACTCGCCACTTATTATTATTATTATTATATTTCTCTAAACTACGTTCGTAGTTTTGTCCTCAGTAGACTACATTTAAAGAGAGTGTGGACATCATCAGTTTCTCCGATTCTCCTTCAATAGTATGCCTTAAAGCCTATGAAATATCCTCCGAGAAATGACGCCAATATTTTTCCCACAACAAAACCGGGTTTGCAATACCGCAGAATACCAACATGACGGCAAACAAATGTCGTAGGTGACTTGGGCTATCACTAACGCTAGTCTCCAGGAGAGTGTTGTCCCAGTGTTGGACACCATCAAGAAGATTTCGTGCTACGCAGGCTGCACGAAATGTCGGATACTCCATGCAATCAACTGTCCTTAAGAATGCAAATGACGTTGGCCCCTATACTATGTGAAGCAATAGCCGCAAATAAAAGCACTCGGCATTATTTGGATGCACAGTGTAAGCCCTTCCCAATGCAGTGTCCATAAAGATTCCCGGAAACCCTTCGACAATACGACCACGTCGATGCCGATTAAATACACCTCTTTGCTTGTAGTATGTATAGTACGACGGCACCTCATCATACGTAAGTGACTTTGCAAAAAGATCTTCTTCACAGAGACGTAAAAATGCCAAGAGTGTTGTTTGGCGGGGATTTTCCAATCGGTCTAATACATTCTCTAAATGGACGTCCAAATACGACCGTTGGATACCGATCATGTATAGAGAACGCCAGCAGAGAAGCAGCTTTGCGAATAACTGCTTCTGAAGTACTAATGTAGCGACCAGACTGGTACTTGGTCACTTCATCCCGATCAGTGCTTTGCAAAGCGAACGTTGCCTGGTCACTACCCTTATTTACGTATTTGAAAATGTATTTAATTGACTCGACGCTGGAACACGATTCAACATTGATGTGTGTTTGAAACGTCCTAGAAAGCACAGGTGAGTATGGATCAACCCATCTGTTGTCAACGTGTGTAGTTTCAGTGGCGAATTGTTTCGGGAATCTTTTTGTGTATCAATCTTCTTTTATGCAAGGGGAATTAGAGTTGAAGTTGTTAGCTTCAGAATTGGTCGGACATCACTTATTTGAAATGGTGAATTTACAAATTTATTAATGTAGAAAAAAAATATTTAAAATTTACTGGAAATTGTTCGTAATAATATTATGTTAAAATATATGTTATAATTGTCTTTTTATTGATATTTAAGTCAAAAAACATGCAAAAAGAAATTAAAGCTAACGCAAAAAGTAAACCTTCGGTAAGAATCGATCTCACTATGCATAACTCGTAGGGCGATCGTTAAACCGCCGCGCTACGATGACACATAGCAGTATGTTTAAAATAGACGTTTCTATACATGTCATGATTCACTGCTCAGTTCCTTGTGGATATAGCGTGATGATTTCTACTTCAGAAGTTCATCTGTAAGTAATCTGCATCATCTGTCATTATACGGTTTTGTTATTCCAAGTCTGATTCTTTTTTGTTATACCACGTTTTATAATGACTGACGTTTCATGTCAAGTCACACGGGAATGCTGTTGAACGGGATAAAAAGTATCCTATGTCCTTCTCCTGGCTCTAAACTACCTCCCTGCCAATTTTCAGCTAAATCGGTTCAGCCGTTCTTGAGTTATAAGTGGAGTAACTAACACGACTTTCTTTTATATATATAGATTGAGAAATAATAGTCGAAGTGCATCGCACTGTAGCACAGCAACACAGAGGTTCTTCGTGCATGGTATGCAGTCTCGTGTTGGCTACTACAGCTAAGAATATACTTCCAATTAAAATGCTAATTAAGAGGCGGCCGCGAAGAAGACGCCTGCTGCAGGTAATCAGAGCTGCGGCCACGCCGGCGGCGGGCGGGCGTTGGGGCGCGCGGGGTACTGAGCACCGAGAAGTGCCAATAGCTGACCAAGATCTAAACTTAATAACACGAATGAATTGTGTCCCTAAGCGCCACTGTTGGGCATGAGGTCCTGGGTTATTGCGGGCAAAGCTGTACTGTATTTTTCCATTAGCAAATTTTTAGCAGCAGGCAGCACGGAGTCTGGATTTGTACCCTTGATGGTTGATGGCAATAGACTCGTCCCCTATTACATAGGGACTTATAACATGACTAACGAAATGTGGGTTCACCTCTGTCACACCTTCCGGGTATACAGGCGTGATGTTATGTTACGTATATGACCACGACAAAAATAAATTTTCCGAATTGCTAAGTGAGAATTTCATAGCAATAAGGAATTTAATCTAGCTTTGGAAAGCAAATGAACAAACCTCTGTGTTCGCGGCCACACCGGGGGAGCTTAATGGAAAAATAATTGAATCCGCGGTGCTCAAGGAAAAGGTGAAAAATATCCAAAAGCAGTGAAGAGTTGCGTGGCCGCCCGATCCCCGCTCTCCGCCCCCGCCACCCCTCGCCCCCCGGTGCATTATACAAAACGTCTTCATTCCTTTAAGCCGGCACATCTTTTGAGCCGTTTCCAGGTCACGCCGGGCGTCCATTGTGCCCTCACTAAAGGATTCCCGGAGCTTGTCTTTTTGCTTGTCTGTGTGCTCGGCGGCTGCGGTGGCAGGGTATGAACAGGCGCGCGACGGCGGACTAATGTTCACACCGCCTCATCGCGAGCGTCGTTATACCGAGCTGGTGAGGCCAGAGTGCGGCCCGTGATGGATGGATCGGTGACAGTATGATTACTGAACTGACTGTAGAATTTTTTTTTATAACCAGCGATTGTTAAAACGCTTTCTTGTATGTAGCTACACTCGATGTTCTGTAGGCGCTCGCAGGCTCCTGACGTGTTTAGAGTTAAGACCTCAATTCTCCCCTCCTCCTGTCCTGGCCACATCTGCCCTAAATGGTAACTAATCATACTTCTTCACATGCGCGAAGGGTTTCCTCATGATTACTAGCAATAAATTATAATTTATCTCACCTCTGTCCAGAGAAAAGCGGCGACACACACGTGCTGTAGTGTGCGGGTGCATAGTGGCCCGGCCGCACTCGAGACTGTAAACCTGACGTCAGCCGGCCGCCCCTGACCCGAGCTGTGGCCCCGGCTGCGTGGCGCTGAGCTCGTCGCTGGCCGGCCGGCCCGCTGCGCGTCGCGGTGCGCCACAACGCCTAATGAACCCAATCCATTAAAACATTAATTGATTCCCGGATAAAATCTAAATACCAACGCAGACTATTCAAATTCGCATCAACCGCCCCATTTTGTTGGTTTAACGAGCTCAATCTCGCCGCCCCTCGCCGCGCTAATCTATTCGCTTTAAATACCTACGTTTACTTTGTACATTAAACGGTCGGGGGTTCACAAAGGACCTTTGATGCAGTTGCGCGCCGCTGAATTATGTAGCGATAATGTAGCACAGTGTGACGGCGCATGCGCAGCCGGATGTATAGGGCGCTAGGTCACGGACCCACCAGCCTGGACACTCAGGCGTATGGTATACGGTGAGGGCAACGGAGCGCTTGGTAAGATCAAAGGTACTATAAACTGTGAAGCTTTACTTTTGGGTTCTCTGCTAAGGTTTGGTGTATTTTGGGGGAACTCAACAAATAAAGAGTCACGTAAAAAGAACGTTGGCCATTAACATTTTTTTTATTTACGTCTATTTCAAAGTGTTACGAAACTAGATAAGTACCAATTAGTAGATAAATAACGAAACTAGATTCTACAATAAAACAATTACTCTTAATTATAACCCCTAAGGCCTAGGACCATAGGAAGCGACTATATGTAGTACAAACACAGTCGTTGACAGGTGCTAAAAATAAAATAAAATTACAATTAAATAACATAAAATCAAGATTACAATTAAATTAAAATACAATTACATTAAAATAAAATAATAATTAATCGACAATAAAATAATAATCAATAATACCATGTCAAAAATACATTAGTTATCAAAAATTACAACTACTAAATTACCCTCCTCACAAAAGATCTCCAGAGTGGGGATGAGATCCTGTCCGCTACAGTCTCCAGGATTTTGTTCCGGCTGCCACGCAATCTGCAGATCAGGGATACCGTCTTTTTGCGAATAACGGCGTGAAAGCCGTCAGTGCGATATAGCGCGAACATCCCCGATGCACTACAGAATCGTGGCAGCCCCAACATCATCCTGAAGATATTGTTATATTGGATGCGCAGAACATCCAGCGATCTTTTGGTGTGACTAACCCACAGACTTCCCGTGTAAAAGCTCTGACAATGTGCCTTATAAAGCGTAGTTTTAACATCCTCAGAGCAGCGGGAGAATCTGCGGACCAGCATATTACCTCTGACCGCTAGAGCCCTGCGCTCCCTCTCAATGTCTACATCATCCTCAAGGCCGTCGGTAAGGTAATGTCCCAGATATTTAAATTTAGTAACACGGTTTACGCTCAAGCCATTTAGGGTAACACAGGGTGAAGTATCAAGACGTCCACTGCCGGCCCCGAAGATCATGTATTCACTCTTCTTTACATTGTAACGAAGACCATGTACATACATCAGCAAACTCCTCACACACCTCTAACATCTCTCTGAGACCCCCCACCGTCGGGCTCAGCAGCACCATATCGTCCGCGTAGCTTATGTTGCTAAGCGTACTCTTTGTTTTTTTTCCCAGCCCAGTCCCCACATATTTATGTTTGGCACAAGTAAGACCTAGTTGGACGCGCTCAGTGTTGTTCCGCCAGCGATAATGTCGTGTCCTCCTTGTTCGGGAGCAGTGTCGGGTGCAGACATTGTTTGTGGCAGTAAGCGGCGCAGTGCTGAGCCGTGACTACAATGCGACTACAACACAAAAACTGGCAATAGCCGAAGACTTACAGTTATTGAATTTTTCATTGGCTTCTTTTGAATGTTTTCTTTTTTGCGGCGGCCTATTGTTATTAAAAGCTCGACGGCCATGTTATCGCTCGCTCGCAGTTATTGCGCTCACTGACATCTGTATTTTCTTCTTCAGTCAATGATTCCATCTCGAACCTACAGTAGTCACTAAAATGCAGTTATTTATAAGTGTACACGCGCCTGCTTCAGGGGAAAGTCTTTACCACGGAAGTATGAATGTCATGGAAAATAAAGTTCATTGGTCAAGTCAGGCCGGGGACAGCTCTACAACAGTGCTGGTGCTTAGTAGACGCCGCTCGCTGCTTGCGGCTTTATGAGGGTTTATTACAAAAATAGGATGTATAGTACTGGAGATGAACCCTACTTAACGCTATAATATTAGTAGGTATAAACAGGGCGCATCGCGGACAAACCATATTTAGAAAAACCTATTTCAAATTCATTACAAGCTCATCAAGTTAAGATGTTTACAGCACACACTCACCCACACCCACGAATGCAGCTCACATTTGAACCTGGAACTGAAATACCTAATTCAATTTGCCAAATCTAGGGCTGCGGACCTACACGCAAGAAATAAACCCTTATATTATTGCGAGTGACTGGTGACCTTAATGACATCCCTTTAAAAAACAAAGTCGTCAGAAATACGTTAGCTCATTGCGCTTGCTAAAACTTTCTCTCCTTGATCTTTGAATTGGTCGTTTTATTCATCCCTTGTGATACATGAATGAAATTCTCAAATGATATGTTAAGTGATAAGCAGAGGGTTCCGCGGCAAGGGGCAGCACAGCTGGGCTTCTCTGAACGTCGAGTAAACAGGATGAGAAATTATCAGAGTCACGCTTATCCAGCACCTCCACACACAAACGTCCTCACAACATAACCAGAGCTTATCGAAAATAATTAAAACAGAATTAGCCATCAACTAATTTAAAATAACTTTGCGCTTACCTAGCGAGTAATGAGAGGTGAATGATTAAGCAGATCCCCGAGTGAGGTACGAATCAAAGTGTTCGGCCCCGCGCGGGCTGTGAGGGCTCTATTTACGAGCTCTCTCCGGCGCAGATCGGCGGCCTCCAGCGGTCGCAGCCTCAATGTATTAAAAAGCGCTGAGCTCACGTGACTCGAATCCCGAACTTGTGCGATTCTCTAGTAACTTACATCTGCAAATATCTGCTCTATATTATCTATTAATGTATAGTAGTAATTATTGTTATCTAATAGAGTTTAAAACACGTTAACATTACCTGAAGGTGAATACGAATCTCAAGGATGATGAATGATTTCTACAATCAATAATCATCATGTTTTTAATGAAATTTCGCCCCTGACTAAGAATTTCTCTTGTATCGTGGGTGCGTTTCACAAGCATGTTATATAACATACACACTCCAAATAAACATCTGCAGAGCACACAATTTTTTGTCCCGTGCGGGAATCGAACCCGCATCACTGCGCAGCATTCCAGTAGCTTAGCCACTGCGCCAATCCGGTGGTGAAGTTTATATCATAATTACAACAGTACAATTTATATAATATATTTACTTTTCAGCAATATCCTCAGTAACATAATTGAATTCAGTCCGAGTCTGAGTTCTATCGGTGGATATTGGTATACTTACAATAGTTAACAGGCCCGCCGGCGGCGGCTCGCGTGGCTACATTCCATTTACATGAAAGACTAAACAAAACTTACTTCCATATTTCGGCCACAAAAGACAAAAGAGTGTCAATAAACGTCAGTGACACGTGACGAATACTAAGTACGGGCCGGACACACGGATAGATACCACCGGACGTGCGCCGCATACCGCATCGCAACCGGACGGAGAACGTAATCAATGACCGATTTCATTCATGACTAATAATGAGTGCTCGTCTTATTCGGTCCTTTTGTACGCAATAGCTCATCAACGGTAACTGTGCGATGTTAATTGGTTACTTTGTTCCTCTGTTGTTGAGTTGTGGAATGTTTAGGAAACTAGTTTGTTACAATCTTGTAGTGTATCGGGCGCCTACTATATATAAGATATTTAAAATAAAAAATATTTTATGAAAAAATGTTTTGACCAATCTGCAGTGAAATTAACGGAATTTTAAATCTTTTTTGAGAAGAATCGTTGTTCAATAGGTTTATTTTTCTTTATCGCTGGTGCGGTTTATGTACATAATACTAATAATATTTTTTTTTTGAATTATTGATAACATTGACTCGCTGCGTACTTAGACCTGTGTGTGGCAAATGAGCGTATACACGATAAGATATCAAATAATGCGGGCGGAGCGGTTCCGTGAGCGGGGACGTAAGGGCCTGCCGGGGGAGAAGGGTGAGCGGGAGGGAGAGGAGGGGCGGGGGTAACAGCAAGGTTAAGTTAATTAGACGCGATGACAGAATGACGAACTGGTAATAGCAAGTAGGCGGCGCGCGAAGATTTCACATTTGTCACGACGTGGTAAGGCACACAGTCGCTTGATTACGAGTTGTGAGGTGCTTTAATCTACTGAATGATGTAGGTCGAAGCCGTTTGCGAAGGTAGCGAACAAAATAGATCGGTTAGTGACGGCTCTGTGAGGAACACCTTTTGTAGTACCTACAAATTGAGAAAGCCGTTAACGAAGATAATTATCAACTGAAGAGGTTAAATTTTCCATCCATCCCGGACCAACCGGCTCGCCCCGGCCACGGCGCCGCGTCCCCGGTGCGGCGGCTCTGGCTGGGTCTTAGCGTTCAATTGTTTTTAGCTTCGATG
Organism: Abrostola triplasia; assembly: GCA_946251915.1. Taxonomy (NCBI): domain Eukaryota; kingdom Metazoa; phylum Arthropoda; class Insecta; order Lepidoptera; family Noctuidae; genus Abrostola; species Abrostola triplasia. The sequence continues at coordinate 10,501,342 of OX276441.1, read as the reverse complement.
ATTATTCATTTATCGATATCATTATTCACGTTCATGAATATTGATATCGAAAAATGACCAATTTTGTCGTGAATGATATCAGACTGCGACAATATGCATTCACACTAAACAACAACAACACTGTTTATGCAGCTTTTAAGATTTGAGCTCTAAAGAAATCAAATTACCTCAATTATTTTACAATCACTTATTTTAATAATGGGCTAGTATTTAATAATTATTTATATTCATCATATACGAGTATTTCGTGATAATATTGTCGCTATAACTATTCTTATTAAGAAAGTCTTATATTTGGTTACATAAGGCGAACACAAGCTAGCTCCGCAGGCTGGCAGGCGGCTGTACTGTGCGGGACAAACTCCCTGGACACTGCATGCCGTGACATGTCCTCACACACTACTCGTGTAGGTTCGCGGCTCGTGTGGTCGGCCACACCGCACCACACAGCCGCGCGCCGACGTGCGTCCATATGTGAACTCATTATTTGTGCATACAAACAGTCCCGTGTAGAGATATTTACAGCAAACATTTTTATAAAAACTAAAACAAACATGCAGTGTTTGCTGAGTCCTCACTGACGGCCGGATGCGGGCGACAGATGTGTGCGGGGAGGGAGGTGTAGGGTTATGGCAAGTGAGTAGACCAGCCATAAAATTTGCTGCAAGCTGTTGCGGGACTTCACCTGCTATTGATAGCTAAGCTGTAATGTTGGAAGCTGCACTACGAGCTGGTCGTCAGGCCTCCGATATAAGCCGGAGCTGATCAGAGTTAGGCTCGTGTCGAATTTGTTGGAAGGCATTACAGGACCAGTGACTGTAGGTACTTCACACACCATGCATCAGCATTTCTTTTAAGGAAGGCATGTATCACGTGACAGAGTATTAACCTTATACACCTATAAGGTGGGTGAAGTACACGTTGAGTGGCCAACATAACTGGTGATTAGACTTACTTTTTAAATTGGATCCAACACATCCAAGTCCGTTACTTTTATGTTTATTGAAGCGAATGTGATTTGGAATGTTTTAATTCCAGTTTCAATTTATTTTTATTTGCGAAATAAATCGAAACAGAACGCCCACACGCCGCATCGGTCTTAATTTAAGGGTCGCACATTTAGACGACATTAAACTGTGCCCACGAAAATTATGGATAAAGCGGTTTAAAATATATAGCTTGTTGAGGCCTTTAGAGAGAAAATAGAGCGGGAATAAAACGACCGAGAGCCGGGACGCAGTTGTGAGGAGAGCCGGTCGCAGTGCTGGGTAACAAGTGCTGAAAGATGGGAAAATCCCGGAAAGCAGCTGAGGACACGGCGGACCGCAGGCCCTCACCCACAGCGCGACTCAGCTCTAATTAAAGAGAGCACACGCCGCACGCCGACACGCGGCATGCACCCCGCACCCCGCACCCAGCATCTGAGACGTCACACTACGCAGCTCAACTAGTCATCAAATGTACGAATTCCTTAAAAAATCGCATCGTTTGCGAATAGTATGTGTGAAGAATGAATGAAAACCGTCAATCACTCATCCCGCTCTTCCAGTACCGTGACGTCACGCGGCGCGTCGGTGCAGCAGGTGTCGTTTGTTATGTAACGTAGTTCTGTTTGATGTTGTTCGGAATCAGCTGCCTATTGTCCTGCTGCCTCGCCACTGACGCTACTAGCACCGAGCAAGGCTAATAGTTGTTCCACATGGACACGAATTACTTATTGCTTCTTTTTGTAGCGATTGATATCGAAGGCGTAACTTGAATCATGCGAATAAATCCAATGTCCGGCGGCGGCTAGACTCGAGCCGGACACAGCCGGCGCAGGGCCGCACGCACTGCTCCGTGTTGACGCCACGAGCCGCTACACTTGTACTCGTATGTAATACAGTAGTTAACAAATCGTTTGTAGCAAACTGAATACACTTGTAATGTTCGTTGAGATAATAATAAGGTAAGTTCATAAGGTAAGGACTCTCGTCATTGTTATGTCCGCGGCCGACATACACCAACCACTGAATTCTTGACAGAATGATAAATATCCCTTGACGCGTTATTAAAAATTAAAGTAATTTTCTTTAAATAAAAACGTTTTAATATGCGATAGTGACGAGTCATGGGGCTCACAGAACACAAGCAAGCCCCCCCCCGCACCCGCGCACCCCGGCTCTCAGCCCCCCCGCCAGTGACGAGGCACGTTATTAAACAATACGCTTTTGTGCTGGCTTTAAGTTCGTGAAAGATTACACAGCAGTGATGGTCGGCGACACGCTCCACACCTCGCCAGCCCTCCGCCGGCTGCTGAGGATAACGAGGCGGCGCAGAGGATACAATGCGCGCTCACAACTATACCGCTTTACTTTATATGTACAATAATATGATTAAATATTTTCTACAATGTTTCGCGCCAGCTGTAAAGACTGCTTGTGTCACCTGGTGTTGAAATAAAATTAACGATACAAACCGTTCGCCCGCGGACGTCAGCCCTTCTTCATCCAGATTTGTATGAGGCTCAAACCTTAATCAAAGAAGCGATATACGGAGCGGCGCGGGCGAGGAGTTTCGTTCTCATTAACATTTATGGAACTAATGAGTGAAGGAGTGTTGACGTCACAATCTGTCCGGGGCCGCCGGCGCCGGTGTTTTAGTTTATTGTTTTCGTATGATTTTATTAAACGGCCGTTAAGTAAATAAGTAATTCCATGCTATGTTCAAATCTTTCGTGATATTTAGTAATGCAAAATATTATACCTAATGCAGTAGCCAGAGGCGTTCTCCTTTACTCGAAGTCGCCCGGATATCATCATCATAAGTCTACCTCAACGTAAATATTAAATTAATTAGAAAAATAGTACACCTATGTTGCTTAGAGTATAATCTTCTTCTTAGCGTATGTTTGATGAATAATGTGGTGTGGTTTAAATCGCCTGTAGGCCTCTGACATGACTTTACACACAGTCGAAAAAACTCTCAGATGTGCCAGTTTGTTTTCTCATGATGTTTCCTTCACCGTTTTAGCAACTGATTACTAATTTATAGTATGCATATGATTTCGAAAATACATTGATGCAGGCCAGAGTTTGAACTTGCGACCTTAGATTTGGCCGTCCAACGGTCATACTACTCGGTTATCACTGCTTAGAGTTTAATGTATAAGTTTCTTTAACATTTCTTCTTTCCTAACCTTTCATAGCAAGATTCTTACCAATAAGTATGTTGGTGTTGTCAATATAGTTAATTCCACAGAGCCTGTTCTTGCAGTTGTTTGTTGTAACGTTCGTAGCAGTTGTTGTAGCGCACTCGTAGCACCACACGTAGCATTATTTGTGCACTGCACTGTTCTTATTTTAAATGATTATTACTGTATCCATAGAAGCATATAAAAAAACATATATATTGTCATAAAAAGAGGTAGTTACAGTTTTGTGAAACCCTGACACCCGTGCTAGGTTTATAACCTGTGTTACAGGAGTCAGTGTCTTCGCCTACATTTTTACATAAACTTTTATGTCCTAATACTAACAAACATAGTTATAATTAATCACTTTAGAATCAGTGCATGTACGAGTTCATATTTATGGTGTGTGTGTGTGTGAGAAAGTGTTTATTTATGTGTGTGTGTGTGTAAGTGTGTGTTTGTTTGTTGATTTCGGGTTCCGACTGTAAATAATTTTGGTTGTTGATTATGATATTATTTGTAGCTCGCTCTCGGTTTGTATGACTGTAGTCTAAAGATTGAAGCCATGTTATTAATTTGGTTTTGATTTCTGCAGTTTTCAGTGGGTTGATTAAAAGGGTTTTAATTTTATCATATATGTAAGTTGATAGGTAATAATGCTGTCTTCAAGCTGATGTAGTATCACATATCTTCAGTTTCTACGGATTTCGCTTATCCTCCTGTAACGTGGGACTTAATTTATTGTGCCCACGGAGTATACTATGGTCGAACAGTAGAGTTATGTTGAACGGGTATTATGTTGTTGTAGGCGCCATCACATTATCCTCACCACAGCCTTATCCACCACCATATCCGGCACTTAATTATACATGTAATTGCAAAATTGCGATATATTCACTGATAACAGATCTATTACACAGATAAAGGCGGCTACATTATTAGGCCGCACTGTGACGAGCTCAGACAGCTTATCTTTAATAATACATGGCCCGCACGTGTCGATTAGTCTGCATGACACGCGGCCGCCACTGCGCTCACTTGATTATGCAGCACCTAAATTACATTAGTGCTGGCCAAGGGGCATCCTGTTGTTAGTGATTCAGTGAACATCCTGTATACAGACAGCTGACACACGTATTAGTGACTGCCTGCTTTCTTTCTCAAACATGTTTCGTAGCTTAAACTTTACATTTAGGAGTGGGATCCAAACAAAAAATGAAAGTGTAAACAGTTCGTCACTCATGGTACATAAGTGTACATATCTTACGTTATAAGTGTTCCTCCATCCATCCTCCAGGAAAATGAAATTATGAAGTATTTTAAAAGCATACTGAAGAAAGTACACATCATCAAACGGGTGTACAAGAGAACGAGTTCCATAGGAGTGCGGGCAGGGGTTGCGGGAGAGTGGGGGGAGGGGCAAGCAGGGGGGTGGAGTGAGCTCCAGCTCAACACAATCTAATTCCGGCGTCTCGCCGAGGCTTTTAGTCTGTCCATAATAACGCATTTATGTTTTTAATCTCAGCAAAGGGTCACAATGGAACCTTACTTTAGAACCTTTTGTCTTTTTACCATAATCTTGTTTTTACTTTAAGGCGACGGTGCCGGAGACGGGAGCTCACTTAGCCGGGGGGTACCGGCTGTAGAGTACACTGTACAGTACCCGTCATATCAACAGTGAACAGTCGTCGGCACAACAGAATATAAATAATGTTCTACCTGAACGCTAATAGAGCCGCGTATTCACTAGTGGACATGTTGTGGACACAACCGCCAACATTCACGTGACGTCTTTGCGACTTTGTGGGACATATGGGATTTATCGCAAACGATATTATTTTATTTACAGGATTTAACAACTGTCGGCCGGCTCTCGACGGAGCCGTCGCTAAGTATCGACAGTAAGCTGCGAGGCGTTCGGTCGCTAGTAGTACCCATTGCTAGTTTCAAATAGCCGAGTGGTTTGAGCCGAGTCCACGCTGCGAGCCAGTCTCGGCGTCTCAAAGGAGCGGCACTCAATAACGTTAAGCCGCGATTGTTTGATTTTTACGTCGCCGGAAACGCTACTTTCTGTTTTGCTTAAGGTTTGTTGCCGAATAGTGAAGAATAAGCAATAAATACCTTAGGTACTGGTGGTCTGACGATGTTAGACAAGACCAAGTGAACGTGATGGGCAGAGTGAGTCGCCCGCGGCACGTCTTAATGAAGCCAGCGCGAAGTCTGCGCCGTCATCATTGCAACTGTAATTGTAATTAGAGGTGGCGGAGCGGCGCAGGGCTCGCGGTACTGCGGGGGACAGAAGGCCCATGCCGCACACCGTGGTGTAAGCAACAAGATCATTTAAGGCTATATTATAAAAATCCGAAATCCGCCGAAGAGTGTACGAGTATGTCCCAGTACAAGTCCTCGGTCAAACTGTGGTCTTTTTCAATCTCAGTGAAGACATAATGCAAGTGATCTGTTAACATTTTATAATTATCCAGTATAGGAGTACACCTTCTGTGTGTGGTGTCATGCGGCGAGGAGTGTCGCAGCGCGGCCGATAGTCCCGGACACCTGAGGTGCAAAACCGACAGAGTTATGCGTGCCTCGAATGAGTAACATTTTTGTTTGTTTCAAGCCGATTGATTTTCAAAATGCGTTACTGTGAGTGAGAACAATCATGTCTCAAACTTTACAACTTTTGTGCGAGTTTTCCATATTATTTAATATCTATGGATTCGGACTACTGCTCATCAAGATGAGAACAATTCGTCTTTTTAGTACCTAATCGAGACTAGTGCTTTTTGTCACATAGAAGTAGATGATGCTCAGTGTAGTGATTTTCAAGCCAACCAGGACGACCGACTAGGCTGTGCTGGACGCTCTCATGTATCATCGTGTAATCGTAGAGTTTCTAGTTGCACCGAACCAAAACAGAAAATGTTAATACCTCCACGTTATTTACCGTTCCTTGAGACCGAGCCGCGCTCGCTAATACATCGTTCACGCTGCCATCGAGTTCAACGGACGATGTCTCTTACGAGAAGATTAAGTGCAAGTCTTCCAGCGGTCGCTATGACCTACGTGCGCGGGGCGGGCCGCGAGCCGAGCTGCTCCGGAGCCTGAGCATGAGGCACATGGGTGCTGTTCTACACGCAACGGGCCCCTTTAAACGTGTCACTGTGGGCGCAGGACGCTCCCCTCCTCTCGGTTGGTCGTCTTGTTAGCGCACCTCGTGCATGTGCGCCTGTGGTGCCTGCAGATGAATCTTAGAGACCGTACTATGTGCCGAGAACCGTATACAAATACAAAAGCACACCTCAGCCTGCTCCGTCATGAGTACAGGTAATGATATACCTACAACATAACTGAGATTTTATACTTTCTTGAATAATGGGAATTGGTGATTCCGTCCAGAGAGTTTATCAGGTAAAATTATAATAATGAAACTACTCGAGTTCAATACGCGCTCACTTATAGATGAAAATTTTTATTTTGCTTCCGCGCATATGCTTCTCCTTCAGTTACGAATCATGCACCTATATGTTAGTTTACCGAAGTACTGTGTGTGTTGTGCGAAGTGCTGTGGAACAAATTATTTTGGACTCGGAGCTGAACATGAGGCTAGACGAAGTGCTCATTAATGCTTCTGATATGACCTATAATATTATTACCGACGCACTTGAGCACTACCCGCCGCACGCCGGCCTGCCCCGTCCCGCGACGCCACCTGTGCAGGTGTTGTGGGCTGGGTATAGACTGTCTGAACTTGCCCGTACTCTTCTATCAAGCCGTAAATATTAGAACCGTGACTTAAGCCCAGCATTGAAATAGGCTTAAGTCATTCTACACGTGCGAGAGGCTAGTCTCCTACGGTATGATATAAAATGATTTAGTTGGTTCCTTGCTGGCAATGTAGGTAATTAATAGTCCATTCTTGGCAAGCCGGAGGCGATGAATCACAAACGCGCTTCGTATGTAATTTACGCCCATCTTACTTGTTTACCTTCATTACTTCATAAATCCCAGAATTTCATCAGCTAGCGATGCGCGGAGAGTTCCTAGCCTACAATGAGTACAGCAATACTAGCACGAAGTATTAACTCGTAAAAAAGTATTTAAGAGCTAGATTTACAGACTTAACCTGAGATATATGAAAGTCGTCCAACATTATGTTTACAACATTTTTGTTTAAAAACAGTACAAAATATAGAATTTAATACAACGCCTGCTAAATCTATCTGAGCATAATGAAACGGTGTAAGTAACATTTGAAAAGGTTTTTATATACTTTTGGGAAAGCATTGTAATCCTCACTGGGAGGTGCAATAGTATTAAAATCACAGTCACGGTTTAAAGACGGTAAATATAATTAATTACCGTTGTGAATTTATAATGTTATAATTATGTCGCCATGTTTACTTCCTTGATGTTATACTTACAAAAAGTTGGCCGTATTCGATTAAACGAAATAGCCCGACCAGTTACCACTTTATAATATTATATTCTGAAGCAGATTGTACGTTTGGATAAAACATTATCCGTGCTATTTACATACAGTGAGCACATGTTGTCGGACCGCTCGAGCAGCGCCGCTGGGCCGCGTTTCGAAGGAAGGTTTCTTCATGTCGATACTCACAAACAAAACTTAGAAGTTGTTAGCATCAGTCGGTGCTGCGAGCAACTTGCGGCCCGCGCTGCGCCACCCCACAGGTACTTCCAAAAGCTCCACGATGTATGAAGACATAACAATACACAAACAAATAAATACCACAAGCCGCGAATCTAAAATGGCCCGTGATGAAGATTTCTTAGTGTTTTAGTTGGGATAAGTTATCGTGCTTCGCTAAGAGTGAGACTTCTGTGCCTCAATGTTTACGGCCAGTGTTGCATCTGCCGATCTGTCTCGTGGTTACCGACTACTGCAACTTGGTGCAACTCCAGGATCCCGGCCGGTGCAGCCCCCTCCGCTGGCGCCCCCGCCCCGCCTCACTTCACCCCCTGCGGCGTCCGGGGCGCGCCACAATCACGATCGCTCTCTTCCGTTTCTTGTATATTTTTTGGTTTGCAACTTTTCCTAAGGCGCCGCTATACGTAAGCGCCTTTTGTGGGAAAGTGTTCCAGCCTGGCGCTGCGCCAACCATTGCCGATTGCCGATTGGATAAGTTAGCACTACAAAGGTAAATTATTTTATTGATCGCTTGAAGCAGGAAGTCCACCGAGGGAATGGATTAGTGCTTTGTGCTGCTGTTGGACGAAAGCTTTAAACGTCGATTTGTAATCATGCCTAGTTCGGTAGTCTGATAACCGTTTGGTGACTGAAAAATTTCAAGCCCTTGAAAGCATAGCTCACAGCAGCAGAGGCGCATACGATACGTGTCCATAGTGTGTGCTGATCGGGCCGCGGTTGTGGCGCCCTGCCCGCCGTGTCACAAGCTCCAGTGAGCGAGAGTCACGGGCCGCGGTTGGGCCCCGCACTTCACTCAATGCCGCGGATATTTCGCAACAAACAAACTTGTACAAACAGCACTCCGATGTACATAAAACGTGAATCGGGCGGCACTTTTAATTAGGGCTCGTTTAGAACTGTGTTATATATTATGGGGGAAATGTTAGCGAGCCATCGGCCGGTGGGGAATCATTCCACTAATTTATGAATATCTATTCATAAATTAGTGGAATGAATTTCCCCCATCGCATCGGTTCCCCCCTGGCTCGGTGTACGGGCTGTATGCTCTCGTACATATGATGTTATGTGTGTTTGGTATGTGGCGTCGATAGAATCCCAATGTGTGTGTAGGGAAGAGTGAAAATGTAAACACCACCGACGCAATTGAGTGATTTATTAACACTAACTATTATTTATAATCAGGTTATGTACAAAAGTCTTCAAAGAAGTAGGAAGTAGGTCGCAATGTAAGCAATACCTACGGCGTTGCACAATTAGTTAAAATAATACAATCTACTTTTAAAGAAATTGGAGTCTATTGACATTACTGACAAAGCCCTAGAAATGTTTAAGTCATACCTAGCAGACCGCTCGCAAGTGGTTAAACTGGGTAATCATCAAAGTGACGCAAGACCTGTAACGTTTGGCATTCCACAGGGATCCATTTTGGGTCCCTTACTCTTCCTTATATACATAAATAATATAAATGACACAAAGTTACACGGTCACCTTACCTTGTATGCCGACGATACATGTCTATTCTACTTTGGGTCTTCGATTCATGACATTATCAAACAAGCCCAAGAAGACTTAGATTCCCTGTTCACCTGGTTTCAGTTTAACCTTTTAACAATAAACATTTCCAAAACTTGCTATGTAATATATAAGGCAAAAAACAAACACATTCCCCCATTTAACCCACTTACAATAAATAATGAGCAAATACAACATAAATCTTGCGAAAAATATCTCGGGCTTAGAATAGATAGTAATCTTTCATGGAGTGCTCACATCGATTACATCAAAAGCAAGCTCACGACATTAGTCGGAACTTTGCGCAATATAGTTGGATGCCTCCCACAAAGACTGCGATACACTATTTACAATTCCCTAGTGAAGCCACATCTGCTATACTTAATCGAAGTCTGGGGTAGTGGTCCAAAAACAAAACTGTCACAACTACAAATCTCGCAGAATAAACTGATAAAAATGCTTTTCAACTATCCGTACTTAACAGCAACAACAAAAATATACACAGACACAAAGATAATGAATATAAAACAACTATATATTTACAACACTTGTATTTTTATCAGAAAGGTTCTCAACAAAACCATCTACACAAATATTACACTTACCCAATATAGACAAGTTAGCCAACGAAGCAGTCGCCGAGCAAGTTTATTGGTCTTGCCAAAAATAAGGACTAATTACGGCAAAAAAATGCTCAAATTTGAAGGAGCACAGCTTTATAATAACATACCATCACACATAAGAAAACTGCAATCGTTTAATGCATTCAAAACTCAGCTCAGTCATTACCTAATTACAAGACAGATATCTGAGCAATGAGTGCGTTGGATGGGACTTGTTTATAGCTTTATTTTGTTTTTTATTTTTATTTTGTCTGTACCAAATGTTGTCGAAACTAATCTTAATTTAAAACTAATCTTAATTGTTATTGTTCTCAAGTAAGCGACATTATGTAATGTTTTTATTGAGAATAAAGTTTCTTTAAACCTAAACCTAATAAAATATTTCGTAAAGAATGTACAATGACTCGTACACTAGGAAACCTTCAAGATCTGGAGCTGTGAATATTAAAGGCGGCCACGATATGTTGTATCGACCGTTGAATACTTACAATAATAAGTTACATCTAAAATGGTTATTAACAGAAAAAACAGCAGCTGAGTTGGGTGTACAAAGGGGCTGGTTCCGCAATATTCACATGCTTCACGAATACAACATGTTAACAGGCAAGTGCTGAAGGTCTACTTGATGCAAGATAACTGATAATATATTGTTACAAGCTGACCCAGCGAACTTCGTACCGTCTTCTCACCATTTAAACGTTCCCTGGACTTGCACGAATATTTCAAGACCAAAATTAGCCAAATCGGTCCAGCCGTCCTAGAGTTTTAGCGAGACTAACGAACAGCAATTCATTTTTATATACATAAGAGAAGAAGATGACCATGGAAATGTCAACCAATCACTAGTCACCTAACAACGGCTCTTTTTTGCTCTGTACTAGCCTACCTGTAGACACCAGAGTAACCAGAACTTTGTATTGTTGACACACGTGTGAGCAGAGTTGTCCTTCTAGTCGTGTAGTATTCTGTGCGGGTGTAGTCCCGCGGCCGGCGGACTCGGCCAGTTGGTTGGTCGCGGGATGTGCTCGCGCCGGTCACGCACGATGGCGCGGGGAGCGGGGTTCGAAGCGGGAGGGGGAGGACTCTGGACCGCCCCGATAGCCCTGTCGTGTCGCTTTACCGTCACAAGTCACAGAATTTATACTTAAAGCTAGGGGGTTTATTTAAAAAAATGTTGACATAAATTCTTTTGTCTTGCTTATTTTTGATATTGTGTATTTGTTCAGCAAAACTGCTTTGGTTTAACTTACATCATTGGAAAATCGATTGAACCTTGAATAATAAATAATGTTGCATTGCAGGTCTAGTCCGCCATCCGTCTGGCGTCCATGGGCACAGAAGTAGATGGTATAATGCGATACACAACGACTAAATGTGAACTGTAATATAATTCTATCTGTATGTTACCTAGCATCAACAATACAAGCGTCACGCGCAGACTTGTTATTTTCCCGTCAGGTTTCGATTCCTATCGACAAACGCAACGCATCATATTCGAATGTTTTTCCGTCGCCCGCTTTGTTTATTCAGGTGAATTCCAATCAGCGCTTAACATTGTCATCACTCGCTCATCATGATGCGGCCGTGACGTCACAAGGACTAAATGTTTACTAGTCTGAACCGGGAAGCCAATGGCTGCGGCGCGTATTTATCTAAGACATGGGATGCGCGTAGAAGGACCATGGACTGGTCGCCGAATAGGCCGATACCTAGCACAAGAAATTAATATTCACGATTACACCTATTTTAATCATTAGGCAGGCTATAAGGCAAGGTGTCACTCAGATATGATCATTATGCATATTCCATGAATAAACTTTAACAAAACCTCGCTTACTGCCTTTCTTTTTTTTTGGGCGTCATTTAATCGAACGTCGTCTTATGGGAAGAAAAATTTATACATTGGACTTCCTCGTTGGTCTAGTGGCAGCTAATTGCAGCTGCTGAGCACGAGGTCCTGAGTTTAAATCCTGGGTCAAGCAAAGTATTATTAGGTTTTCCCATGAGGGAATTCATAGTAGCAGCACGGAGTCTGGATTCGTGCCCGGTTGATGGCAATAGGCTCGCCCTCTATTACATTGGTACCTATAACATAATTGGCAAAATGTGGGTGAACTGCAGTATAGGTACACCTCTGCCTACCCCTTCGGGGAATACAGGCGTCATGTTATGTGTGTATGTATATTTAAACAATCAATGAAAACAATTCAAAGAAGCCTTTAGAATTGAGCAGAATGTCGAGAGAGGGAGGTTGGTCAAGGATGTTCCGTGTGTTCGACAGTGTGATGTTCGGAGTGGTACTTCTGTGGTTGTGCCTGCGGTGTAGCCTCCGGCCGCAGCACGGCACCGGGACTACGTCATCACCACATTAGTCGCGCGTTAGTCGCGCTGACATAATCTGGTTTAGTGACGTCGTCGGTGTGCGGGCGTGTGAGCACGCGTGAGCAATTGAGCATGTGTAAGGAGGGCTGACTTTATAATTGGTTACTTAGTATTTAATTGAGACAATCATATATATTGCTACAGCAATAGTAGCGTTGTTATGACCTGCACGAGCGATTTAATTAGCTGAATATCAATTGCGATGATTGCTAACCGGCGCAGGCGCGTGCACTAGCAGATTGTTCCCCAAACACGACAGCAACAGTATTATTTTTTTTCGGCAACAGAGGTTGGCCCCCAGTATCGACGGCGCGCGTTGTGCGGCGTATGGGCACGAATTGTATGGGCGACGATGTCAAGTCATCTAAACAATTAAGTGATGAACAATGTACGATTTCTGATAAGGTTAAACCGTTTACAAAATAGATCTGTATGTTGTTATAAAATTCCTTAGTACATTAGCATCCTTGAATAAAGTAAGTTTTGTGTATATTGTTTTCCGACATAACATAACATAACATCACGCCTGTATTCCCCGAAGGGGTAGGCAGAGGTGCACATTTAGTACACCCACATTTCGCCGGTATGTTTTAGGTCCCAATGTAATAGGGGGCGAGCCAATTGCCATCAACCGGACACAAATCCAGACTGCGTACTGCTACTGACAATGACCTAATGGAAAAACCTAGTAACACTTTGCCCAACCCGGGTTTCCAACCCAGGACTTCGTTCTCAGCAGTCGCCCTTAGCAACCACAAGACCAACGAGGCAGCCAGTTTTTTGACAATTTACCTGTAAATATATTTCAACTTGAAGGATAGGAATGAAATATATATAAAAATAATCCAATATCAAAAAAATGCCAATGAAACTTTGCAACATAAAAATTCATATTCCCAGGGCGCGTTGATCCTCTGCGACTCGGAGAGGAATCAAACCCCGCCCCGCGAGATGTTGTCATATCTCTGTCTGCTTCCACTTCCCGGTAAGTTCAGTGCCGACGAACATAACGTTAGACAGCGCTAGTTGCCGACATTATTGTGTTTGTGTGTTATCTACATAAATCACTCACGTCACACGTCGCAGATAACGTATACAAATAGTTCCCTATAAATAAGTTCGGTCGCCGCCGCGCCATCAACACGAGTAATGTGCTGTAGCTGTAGGTGAATATAAGATGGAGGCCGGCGCCGGCTATAATGTGGGCACACTGTATAGTGCACACTGGTGTGAAGCTTGTCGTTCCTGGTATACAAAGATCTTCATGCCTGCACTTGTAACGAAATATTGATAAATTATATAATATAATGGTTACATCATTTTACAGGTAATTCCAAAAACAGTATTATTTCCAAACTTAAAAGCAATGTTCACGCGACCGATATAATGGTTTTTGGGTTGTATCGTAGATCCAGTTAAACGTATGCTGCCTCCCGCCCGGGTCCGTCGGCGGGCCAGTGAGTACCGCTATGCTGCGGTCGAGCTGACTCGAAGCCATTTTTTTTTAAGGCGGGGGAATCCTACATGGGTCACCCGCCCACCCGGGGGAGCGAGCGGGTAGTGCGTGACTCTTACCGGCTAAACCACCCTCCGAGTTCCGTCCTGCGCAGTGAGTGACTGGTGCGTGGAAATGCATTCCAATACTTTAAGGCAACTAGCATTCCCGTTTGCTGTAAAACAGCAAACACAGTTTTAGGCCGACATGTTTAGTACTTTGGCCTCGGACTCCTCTTATTGGAGACGCACCTGAACACCTGGTGCAACTCCTCACCACGGGTCCCTGTAGTCGGACGGCAGACACCCCCGTGTCTAACATCCAGGGGCCCAGTTAAGGTGGAAGGTCAGGCTCACAAGGACAAGTTCGAAAAAAATTACATTTACGGTCAGTACGAGTGCGCGGGCGCATCCCAGCGGCCACGCAAGGTCAGTTCAGTGAGGATTATTCCCGACGCGGAGCGCACGCTAATCGCAGCAATTTTTTTATTAAAAAAAAATCGCTGCTATTTTCCAAACACCGTAATATCGCTAATTGTTTTGTTTACATGTTCTCTCCCTTCTAATAACTTTACCTGTGCTTCTTCTTGTGCTTGTGAACGCTATCCCTATGTGCTTTCAATATAACCAAATTGTGTTCTGGTCAATATAACCTTAAAAACTGTGAGTTGGCTACGTTATTTATTACTTTACTAAACCACTGTTATGTCGTCATATAGACATTTATTATCCCTGCTACCCCTGTCAGCAACGAAATCGAGAATATTTGTAAGAGAAAAAGTTAGATGTCTAATCAAAATAAAGCTATTTGCAGAAAATTTTGCTTCATAGTCTTGAATCAATTGTAACAATGGTCCTTGAATCCTGGACTATAAAGTATTACGCACTCGTACCTACATTTCTCATTCAGCACAAATGCACGAAGTTTGTTTGGTTTCAAGAATATGACATTTAAGATTCAGCAAATAATTCCAGAAAATGAGTATGCTCAGTGCCTGACATCCGACGGCAGCGGACAAACAAATTTTGATATGAAAACCAAATAATAACAAGCTCATCGCGACCGAGGCTCGAGTCCCCGAGTCTTCAAGCCCCGGTTATAATGATATAGGCAGATAACGTCCTACTTTGACGGTAAATACATTGCAATATAATTCAATTCGCATTCAAGCAAAACAATAACATAAGTTTAGTTCTGCTAGTAAAAAAAATTAAAAAAGTATCGAATGCTCTAGATAATTCGTTGTACGGATATGAATTAATATTTTTCAATTACGAGCTTCGTTATTGTATCACTTGGTCGGAACGGGGGAGGGTGTGGGCGCGCGGGGAGGTACGGTGTCAGCTTGACGACGCTCACCAACCTCACAGGATCAGGCACACGTACAGTCCATGTACCTGCGCAGGGGTCAGCAGTGACATAATATAGGTTCTTATGTAGCTAGTTCTGCCGAGTTGCCAAGTTTTTCAAAATAAAAATTATTAGCAGATTTTTTAATAAGATTTGTTTTTATGACTTTTTGTATCTTTTTTGCATGTTGCCATGCTAGGCTTTAATTTTAAATTGATAAAGGGAAACTTTGCTTCGAAGATTTGTTTTGCTTGAATTGTAGGATGGAAATGTTTGCAGTTATTAGCATGTGATAAAGAGCAATGTATTAGGTTCTCGGCTAATAACGTCGATGGCGATAGTACATGTCGATGTTCATTTTAAGATATAAGCATAGGATTGACCTCCTCCAGCGACTCCGACTCCATGATAACTATATCATCGGCAAAACGAAGGTGAGTGATGTATTACCCATTGATGTTGATGCCGAACCCGTTCCAGTCCAAGAGCTTGAAAACGTCTTCCAACGCATTTGTGAACGATTCGTAATGAGTCTCGAAAACAGCTTATAAACATGGCTCAGGAACGAGATGGGTCTATAATTCTTCAATAAGGTGCTATCACCTTTTTTGAAGAAGGACTAAAAGTACCGGTTATCCACCCGCTCTCAGATGCTCTGTTGTAATTCCGTCATCACTCGGCGCCTTGTTGTTTTAAGCTGTTTCAGAGGCACTCTAGTCTCGTACAGGCTGATGTCTGGGATGTCCTCGGTGTAGTGTCGGGTCAGTTTAGGCCTAGAGTCCTGAGCCAATCTGGCAACGGGTCGAAGTGTACAGCTGTCCGTAAAACCATTCCAGCTCTCTCAATATATCCGGTTTTAATGAGATGATACTGCCATCGTCGATCTTCAGCTTCGTCATTTGGCTTTTCCCAACAGAGGAATTCCTCGCGAACACTTTGGAGCCCTGGTTCCGCTCAATTGCGTCTTTTATACGGGCAGTATTAAAGGAGCGCAGATCGTGACGTGTGGAGTAAGAAATCCGCCTGTTGATGGCCGTATTCCGACATATCAGCTGAAGATTGCAGTCTCATCTCATTCCGGGCTTCGGGCGAGATTTTCTTCGGCGTGGGGGCCTAAAGAACTGGGACCCCACTGCTTGGACAGCTTCCACCAACCCGTTGTTTATCTTGTCCGCTGTTTCGTATTTGGCTAGGCACTAGAAACGATTACGCAGTTTGAGTTGAAAGGTTTCGGGATTTTGGATTTGGGCAGGAGCAGGACAAAGCGTAGACTTCATCAGACAAGACTGTTCTAGCTTAACATTGATATTCAGTGTGCCTCTGACAATGCGATGATCGCTACCGGTTTACCACAGAAACATCACTTGGATAATGTTGTGAGTAGTGTATTTGTTAATTTTACCGGTAGTATTGGAAGTTAAGTTACAGAAGACGCTGCTGCCCATCTTCTGAATTTTTTCGCTTAGTCGCCTCTTACGACACCCAAGGGTGGAGAGGTGGTGGTCAATTGTAAGCCACTCGCACGACTTTTCTGACAATTTCCTTTGAGGTATTGACTCTCATATTACTAAAATGGAAATTATTATGCGCTACGTTTAATGACGTAGTGAGTTGCAAACATTTTTAATTGTAGCGCGCGGTTTTTAGAGCAGAATGTAAGGGATGAAGTAATTAAGCGGCGACGACACAAAAAGTGCGAGCGTGCGGTAATTAGCGCTGTCGGTCGGTGAGGAGCGCTCCGTCTGTTGTGGTGCAGGGCTCGGCCTGTTGCCGCTTACGACGCCGGTATATGCGTGCGGTTTCTGGTTACAAAAGTAGAGAATGCTAATGAGGGGTTATGAGAAGTGCCTTAGGTGTGTTATGGAATGTAGTTAAGACTGCTGTAACAAGCAGAAAAATACGCACACTTATATACGTATAACTATCTATCTAATCTGTTGAAAATAGGGCACTATGGCATGTTGTACGCTCTACCCTACAACTCGACTGTTTGTACTCGAATCTCACCAAACGGTGGTCATAAGTCGGCTTTTACTAATTACAGTAAATGCAACACCACTTGCTTTCCACCAAGACTTTTTGGTACTTTACAGCCTTAAAACTAAACAACAAATCACATTATTTTTTCTCATGTTTTATACCTTACTAGTTGTTGCCCGCGACTTCATCCGCGTGAATTTCAGGTAAAAACACTGAATTACTTGAAGTAAGTAAGTTAAAAACACTTTACTTATCGAAATGAATTCCAATACAATATAGTATTTAAATGATATAATAATTAAGGTATTTTTTTACATTGTTATTTGCCATAAGCTGAGGGAAATTTTAATCGAAATAGAGTGAAAAACATTTTCAAAAAAGACGATAATTGATCAGTTATCGAGCGGGATGAAAACTGATTAAATTACTAAAATGGCTATTAAAAAATAGGGGTTGGTTCTAAAAGGGTAAAAATTTAGGGTTGTATGTATTTATTAATGCCACATTATAGGAAAATAAAAACAAAAAAAATGACCAAAATTATGTTAAGGGTGACTACCCTTATCGCTTAGGGGTATGAAAAATAGATAGTAGCCGATTCTCAGACCTACTGAATATGCATATACAATTTGGTAAAAATCAGTAAAGCCGTTTCGGAGGAGTAAGGCAACTAACATTGTGACACGAGAATTTTATATATAAGATAAGAAGATATAACCAGCTGTGTTGCATGAGTGCAGCAGAAAACAAAAGTGGCAATACGATAATAATTGTAGCGATTAGAGGCTACGGGGCGGCCTGGACCAGGGGGGAAAGGGGGGGGGGGCTCTCCGTGAATAATGTGCGACTAAATGGCGTCTTCTGTGGCGTGGCGGCCGACATCACAGTACAGGGCGGCGCGGGCGCGGGATATCTGCCGCGGGTATGTAATTGTGAGTATAGTTTAGTAGCCTAAAAGGAGTAAAACTTATCGCAAATAATAGTTATCTGAACAGTTAAATACAAATATATCAGAGAAAAATAAACGTGATCGCTAAAAGTAATAGTCGATTAATATGAAAGCTAAGTATAATATTTTAACTGGTTTGTATAATATTGTAACTGTAATAAAAACCGGTTCAATAAACGTGAACGTTTGCCTTTCGGTGGAAGCCTCTAGTGAATATTGTTGAAGAGCCCTTGAGTTTGCTACAGTGAATGAACTGATCAAGTAACACCCCCACCCCCCAGTCAGTGCGCGATGCGTTACACATAAATGCTTTTTGTGAAATTGAAAATGTTCAAATTGTAGGTCCATAGGTGGCAGAGAGGGTAGTGCTCGGGCTCCTGTTGTGTGCATGCACAAGGAATAGTATGGGGTGAACGATAATGATGTGACCTAGTATAATCAACCGACGAGGATAAATCTCCGCCCGCACGGCGGACAGTAGACCGCCGCGCTGTGGCCGCCGTGCGCGCCGCCTTACCTGTAAAATATGATCTGAGCGCAGTTTTTAAAGCTTGCCGTTACTGCGATCCCACATGAATATTCCACTCAGATAATAACTTGCCTCAAAAATGCTAAGATGAGCTGAGCGAGCCCTGAGTGGTCCACTAGTGAGCTAGTTTATCTCGCGCCGCCATTTCTCTGGAGTTGTGACGTGGCGTGTAATGTATGCGAATGCTAATGCTCTCGTAACTGACGTCAATTATGATAACTTGTTGGTTTTTCTCTCTCTTGTGATTAAATGTGTAACGCATTGGAATAACTATTCGATAGAAACTTCTTAAATACGTGCAGAGAGAAATCGTTTTAGTTTAGTTTAATTAACATGAATTAAAACGAAGTATCGTGAATGAGTTATTTACACGTTGCATAAATCATTTACTGAACAATATATTGGTTCACTGCAGTAAGTACATATATAATTATAGTCATACAACTCGTAATAATAATTAAATCCCTGAAAAGATCAACGTCTTTTTTAAATTACTGTAACATTTGAGCGTACCTTATTACCGGTGTCATTACAAGTGTAGGTCGTATCGATGATAGTAAGCTTGGCTTCACGACTAGCTGCGTCCTGCGAGCGGGGAGCTCACGATGTGTGTTCACGTGTGTAGTGGTATACAACAACATATCGATTGTAACATCTCAGTTGGAGCACTCCGGGGCGGCCGGCCGCGCGCCGCCCAGCAGTCCCGGTACTACCTCATGTCCTCGGTGAACTGCAGCCGGCTCTGTGCATTGAATGCTGACTAGTTAATAATAGTGCACTGATTGAACCGACTGCTTAGAAAAACATTGAATGCCTTCCGCGCAATGAGGTCGGGAACGTCGGAAGTGTTTTGTCGGAGAATGCAGTCGGTGTGTATAATCATAATCATTTATTCATTTGTAAACATAGGTTTTACATAGATGGTATAAAACAAAAAAAAATATAGAAGCTATATGTTTTGCTTCATTGGCATACAAATGTTTTTTGTTGAGAACTTAATAACTAGTCTTTAGAATTTCAAGTTCCCTTTTAGTATTTACGTCTTAAGGGTGACGATTACCAACTCAGTGTTATACCTTACAGCTATAAACCACTGAAGCGATATCACTAACCCTAATTTATAATGGCTTTTTGTATCTTTTTTGCATGTTGCCATGCTAGGCTTAAATCTAAATTCATAAGGGAATCTTGAAAAATGATGGAGCAGCGAGCAGTGACATGATGGCTCAGTTGCCAGAGCGGCGCCACGGTACGGCGAAAGTCGCGGGTTCGAGTCCCGCTCGTGTCCATTATTTTGGTTTCCTTTATCAATTTAAGTAAATGTTGTCAGGCGGGCTTCATGTGTTGTCTACACACGACAACTAACTTACTGTTGGTAGATAATTAAAATGTCAACTTGTGGTAGACTTGTTTGAATTTTTTATGGTATATTTCGAAATTTTGGGTGTGTAAGACACCTTTGCCATACCTTTCGAGAAATACAAGGCATAATGGTATGCAGATTTATAGGGTTTGTTTTACACACAATGAAGTGGTTCTCAAACCCCGCCGGCTGTCTGAGCGCTGCAGGCCGTGAACACGGGCAGAGTACTGCGGGCTGCGGGAGGCTTTTATGGTGCGCCTTGACAGAAATAGCACATAACCGGGTTTGCTGACACTGTTTGAATGTATTGTTGTGTATATATAGTTATACATAAATACACCTGTGGCTCCGGGAGGATATCAATTATTGCTGGAAGTACAATTGATTCGAATGTTTGTTGTACAATAAAAGATTATTTCTGTAAACCCTTTCATGGCAGTGTAACGACATGAATTAAGAAAGTTACGAGTATTTCATGTGTTCTGTGTTTCGGCAACTAGCTCCGGGGAATAGGTATTTGGGATTAGCTACAGATTATTTTCGATAAACAGTAGGCTTAGAACTGTTATAGTTAAAAATGTATTTGATTAATTGTGCCCAAATAATTTGATCATGTTAACGTTGTATAAGAAGTGAATGCAAATGGTAAGTTGTTGTTTATTGTGGCGCTGTAAGCGGGGAAGCCTTTATTCAACAGTACACGTGTTCGGGCTGATGACGATGAACATTGTAAAGAATAACAAAATAGACTGCCTCGTTGGTCTAGTAGTTGCTAAGCGTGACTGCTGATCCCAAGGTCCTGGGTTCGAATCCCGGGTCGAGCAAAGTGTTACTTCGATTAGTAGCAGCACGGAGTTTGGATTTGTGCCCGGTTGATGGCAATAGGCTCGCCCCCTATTACATTGGGACCTAAAAACTTCTGCCTACCCCTTCGGCGAATACAGGCGTGATGTTTGTTATGTTTTATGTTATGTAACAAAATAGCTATCTCTTTCCCAGTGGGGCCATTCTGTAAAGTATAAGCTAGCCTTCAGCGAGTGAGGCTCGACAGAGATGCCTAAGAACGTTAACAAAAAGCGTACAGGAAGCAGTCGCGACACATCGGCCGAACAAACTCGAGCCCGCACGACTACTAAAAACGAATTTAGTTTTTCTGGCAAACCCTTTGGTCGTACTATCACAAAACATTTCCTTTACATCCCGCTACGTTGTACAAGAACACACAGAAGACCAGTCACCAGGGTAAACAAATAACATTACTACAACTTTATCTGGTCATAGCTTCTAACACATGAATATGGAATTGGTTGGTTGGCTTAGCGTTGAATGGCAAACAAGGATCTAGGACACCTCGAAATTGAAGTTATCAATGTATGAAAGTTTGACAAAAACTCAAGTGCTGAGTCACCATACCATTGGCTCCTACCACGCTGACGTCATCCACTCAACACGAATGTTGTGCTTGTAGTAATGCGGCAAGCTACACGTGACGCTTCTTTAGAACACTAACGCTGCACTCCTGTGGGCCCCTGCCGCACTCAGTACTCTACCAATACACATTACACATCCAAATAATTGTATAGAAACTTCTGCACGTATCTGCGTGGTGGAGAGTACCGCGGCGTCTGCGGCGGCCTCCCGCCGGGCTTGGTACCGGACTGCTGCAAAAACAACACATTTAGTAGAACGCACGTACATGTATGATACAGCATTCGTCTTGTGTGTCGCCCGAGTAACACTAAGCAGCTCAGAAAAAAGACGACGTCTCTTTGATGCTAACAACCGACGTTCATGAGAATAAATAGGTTTTGTCGACACCGACTTATTGCCTGTGGTAATGTTATTAATAAATACTGACAAGTTTAGTGGGCGTTCATTATCATATTATGGTGTTACTTATTAATATTATATATCTATATATATAAAAGAAAGTCGTGTTAGTTACTCCACTTATAACTCAAGAACGGCTGAACCGATTTAGCTGAAAATTGGCAGGGAGGTAGTTTAGAGCCAGGAGAAGGACATAGGATACTTTTTATCCCGTTCAACAGCATTCCCGTGTGACTTGACATGAAACGTCAGTCATTATAAAACGTGGTATAACAAAAAAGAATCAGACTTGGAATAACAAAACCGTATAATGACAGATGATGCAGATTACTTACAGATGAACTTCTGAAGTAGAAATCATCACGCTATATCCACAAGGAACTGAGCAGTGAATCATGACATGTATAGAAACGTCTATTTTAAACATACTGCTATGTGTCATCGTAGCGCGGCGGTTTAACGATCGCCCTACGAGTTATGCATAGTGAGATCGATTCTTACCGAAGGTTTACTTTTTGCGTTAGCTTTAATTTCTTTTTGCATGTTTTTTGACTTAAATATCAATAAAAAGACAATTATAACATATATTTTAACATAATATTATTACGAACAATTTCCAGTAAATTTTAAATATTTTTTTTCTACATTAATAAATTTGTAAATTCACCATTTCAAATAAGTGATGTCCGACCAATTCTGAAGCTAACAACTTCAACTCTAATTCCCCTTGCATAAAAGAAGATTGATACACAAAAAGATTCCCGAAACAATTCGCCACTGAAACTACACACGTTGACAACAGATGGGTTGATCCATACTCACCTGTGCTTTCTAGGACGTTTCAAACACACATCAATGTTGAATCGTGTTCCAGCGTCGAGTCAATTAAATACATTTTCAAATACGTAAATAAGGGTAGTGACCAGGCAACGTTCGCTTTGCAAAGCACTGATCGGGATGAAGTGACCAAGTACCAGTCTGGTCGCTACATTAGTACTTCAGAAGCAGTTATTCGCAAAGCTGCTTCTCTGCTGGCGTTCTCTATACATGATCGGTATCCAACGGTCGTATTTGGACGTCCATTTAGAGAATGTATTAGACCGATTGGAAAATCCCCGCCAAACAACACTCTTGGCATTTTTACGTCTCTGTGAAGAAGATCTTTTTGCAAAGTCACTTACGTATGATGAGGTGCCGTCGTACTATACATACTACAAGCAAAGAGGTGTATTTAATCGGCATCGACGTGGTCGTATTGTCGAAGGGTTTCCGGGAATCTTTATGGACACTGCATTGGGAAGGGCTTACACTGTGCATCCAAATAATGCCGAGTGCTTTTATTTGCGGCTATTGCTTCACATAGTATAGGGGCCAACGTCATTTGCATTCTTAAGGACAGTTGATTGCATGGAGTATCCGACATTTCGTGCAGCCTGCGTAGCACGAAATCTTCTTGATGGTGTCCAACACTGGGACAACACTCTCCTGGAGACTAGCGTTAGTGATAGCCCAAGTCACCTACGACATTTGTTTGCCGTCATGTTGGTATTCTGCGGTATTGCAAACCCGGTTTTGTTGTGGGAAAAATATTGGCGTCATTTCTCGGAGGATATTTCATAGGCTTTAAGGCATACTATTGAAGGAGAATCGGAGAAACTGATGATGTCCACACTCTCTTTAAATGTAGTCTACTGAGGACAAAACTACGAACGTAGTTTAGAGAAATATAATAATAATAATAATAAGTGGCGAGTCACCGTCTGCTAATATACTGCATATTATATGGTTAAAGGCAGACGCCGTTGTTATTCAGAATAAACTAAAAATAACCATTACACGAAACATCCCAACACAATAGACCAAATCATTTTAGTATCCATTTTTCTCAATAGTCCCGCACCTTTTGGGGACTTTTCATGGCTGTTCTGTTATAGAGCAGTTGTGTGGTGTCCCTAGCTGGTGTCCCATCCCCTTTTAGATTAAAGTTCTCAACGGGCCTCTGCGTGTTGGACCTGTGTCCCCACGTAAGCCTTTTAAAAGTCCGGGTATCTTCCGCATGGCTAGCCCGAGTAAATAAGATGAGATACAAATATAATAATAATAAATTCATTTATTCAGGTAATTTTACACCCGTTGCCACGTAATGTAAATGCATGCCGTCAATGTAGTACATAGATACAGTAAAACAAAGGTGCATTCAAAATTGTATGTGTATATTACTTATAAGCAAACCAATCATGTCAATAACTTTCCTGTTAGTCACTCAATATTCACCGATTATACCCACAAAATCGATATAGCAAGTAAACTAGCCCCATCTTAATTTGAAAAATACCTTTATCATTAAAATACTATGTATATTCCTTTCGATAAGTAATTTATAGTGTTTTCCACTTACTTGCAAAATCTGATTATATTCTACTGGTGTTTTTATCTGAAATTTACGCGGACGAAGTCGCGGGTAACAGCTAGTATTATATATATTATATATATTACTTAATAATATTCAGTCCTAATGAAGGATCATTTTGCTGACATATGATACTATCGTCATAAAATCGAACATCTTGAAGGCATCTAATTACAGAGAGCTCCGGTCCCAGAGCCGCCGAGTTTAATGAGGCAGTGGGGCGATATTGTTGCGTTTTTACAAAACTATTGTCAGTTGAATGAATGCGAGTATTCCCATTCAAGCAGAATAGAGAGCTCCATAACAGACAATCAGGATAATAACGTGAGGCATTGTACTAGAGGTCGGTGCTGTGATTGCTATACTTCGGCACGTTTAATATTGTGTCCACGCACAAAGCCCGCGCCTCAAGACCGCGCCCATTGTTCCGGGCGGGGGGGGGGGGGGGGAAGCTCCACACTGACAGATACTTTTAACATCCTTTGATGTTTAATTACTAGCTGTTAGTGAAACTTAATAATGATGTACTTAAATTGATTTCGATTCTGCGCTCCTGATTTACAACAAGAAAAAATAGAAGTTATTGACACAAATTCACAAGTTAAATTCAATAATACGTTATAACGTTTCACACTTGCACTGCAATCAAGATTTTAACTTAGTGTCTGTCTAACTGGCAAACTAACGCACAACAAAAGAAGACTAGCTTCAAATAATGTAATCAGCACGAACCTCAGAGATTTCGTAATTAGCTTTGAGATTATGACGTCGATGGTCTGCCTTGATCCCATAAGATTAGAATCCACCTGTTGACTCGGTTGTCGAAATGGCAATCTCGGCAATTAGTTGACTGACGTCATTGAAGAGAGATAATGGCCAATATGCTTAACAAATATAAAAATAAAAACGACAAAGAAAGAACGGGAAAAATCTTTAAACTCATCTCATTAGACATCATCATTATCTTGTCAAGTTAAAGTTCATCGTACATCATAACGTGACTATAGAAATAAAACTATCCGAAGTATTTATTTGAGGACATGTGCTGAGACTTGCTAGTCTCGGCCGGGAGAGGACGAGACTCCTGGACAATGGAGGACGCCCCAGATTACGGCGAGTCAGCCCACGTGACCTTCGAGGCTCGGCGGCACTAAACCTAACGAGGGCGACGACGTATATTGAATAATAAAAAATATATGTGTCGAAATATGTATGTGTAGCCAGAGTACGAGACAGTATGTAGAGGTACGCAATAAACTAGATGGCCGTGTTTACTGCCCGTACAATACATTGCACAGATTATCATTGGCACTATCCCATGATATGAATGTTTGCTTCAGCTCGCTTATCCCGCTAATCAACGTCTTTTTGACATCTACGTTGGTCTCCCAAGCTTCACCTAATCCGGATGCATCGCTCTTCATAGCTTGTGCCCTATCATCTGACCTGGCCTGTGTTTTCTACAACTCGTTTACATACAAGCGCTCGCTCCGCCCGGTTTTGCTCCGGCTAGATAGAAATAACTTTATTTATCTATAAATGTGTACATTTGACCATTACGGATGACAAAAGGCTCTGGATGAAGATATAACATGTATTCGAACGACTTCTTTCTTGATTCTGTCGAGCCACATGAAACGTAGTATGAATGTTTTCCTAAATAAACAAAGGTCTCATATTTTGTAGTTGGCAGTTCTATGAGGACGGGAACATGTTCATGGTAATTATAACAGTAATTAGCTGGAACATTAGACGTCTTGTTCGGTGTTGTTGTGATAGTCGGTAATTGGCAGACTTATTACATTGTTGCTATATTGTTTTGGTAATAATTACTGAATGTTGTGTCATAATAATAATATATAATATTATATAATATTATTATTTGTATTGAATAAACCTCAGCCCTGAATCCGGGATCGCTTTTGAATAATAACATACATACATAGTCACATCATCTTCGCAGATAATAAATCAGTTATTTACCTCTATCTGTTTTACATCATCAACTTATTTACTATGAACAGTCTGTATTTATGAACTTTGATGAGAACTAACGTACTCGTAACGTCATTCAAGATAACTGCCACATTCCCTGTTCAACTTAATCGAAGTTCTGTCGCTCCTTTGGCAGGCGACTGGCTGTACCCACCTGTACCCACCTGTACCCACCTGTACCCACCTGTACCCACCTGTACCCACACGGAGACGCTCGTCATTATGTACTGAGTGGAGTTCGTTCGGCATCCGTGTAGCGCAGTGCTCCGCGCGAGGTGCTGTGCTCACGAGGGTGATTATATTAGCTAGTACTGCGAGCTCTTGACATCATTTAAATAAGCAAATTGGATGGTTGTGCGGCTATGAATACATAATGCCTAATACGTTACGCTCCACTATGTAGCCGCTGCATTAAATCACACTGTTCGTATAAAGGACGACGGGTTTGGGAGCCTCTCGCCAGCACCCACGTGATATAATGTGTCATTATATAAGTTTCGCCTACAAGAGACTAATAAATTTCGGATTGTAAACGAATCTTTATTATTTGCTATTTTGCGAAGTATGTGCGACTACGTTCGCTAAACTTACAATAGATCAGTGTGTGTCCAGTAGGTATGTTACGCCACGTTGTCAGGCCATCTCATCGCAGGACATAGCAGTCCAGCGGCCCGCGGCCCGCGCTGCGGGACGGAGTTTAGTTGTCTATGGTCAGCAGCCGCCAGCGATAAGCTCTCGGACTGTCCTGCAAAGATCACTAACATTACTTCCACTCGCAGAAATGCTTCAAACTGCGCAGATTAGTTTCAGTCAGTTCACTAAGTTCTCTTCATAGCCCGCTCGATAGTTCAGAGCATCAATCGTAACTTTTGTCAAAGACTCAGTACAAATACTATCGATTTAATGTGTGCAATGGACGTTCCAGCGTATTGATAGCTAATTAACTGTTACAGACAATTCTCGATGCGGATAATAACATCACATAGAAAGTCGATCCTGCTGGTCGCTTTGTGCGGTACTCACAAGCAGAGGGGCGCGGCCTGTTTGTCGGAGACCACACGGCCAGTGATACGGGTACACAATTAACGTCATACAGAAATACAGCGTCCCCCCGAGTGGCTCTCGGTTGAGTGGCTCTTTCAAATTCGGGGTTAACAGGATTATAATTGAGGACTTTGGTCGACATGTAAAGACGAACAAAAACAGCGCCCTACTTAGAAGCCTCTCGACGGTCTAAGCAGTGCCCACGTCATTAGTGGAAATTTAAAAAAAGGCTTAAGTACTTAAATAAACATGAAACCAGGACACAAAGTAGCCGGTAGGTATAGCATACGCTTAGTAGTAGTAGGTATAGCGTACATAACGCAACAAAAATAATTCACAAGTTTAATTACAGATACTACAATGGTACCAAAAGCCAGTAAGTAAATTATTCACTTTCTTGCTAGGTCTAAAGACTGCGACGATGACCATACACACATACACATAACATCACGCCTGTATTCCCCGAAGGGGTAGGCAGAGGTGCACATACAGTAACACCCACATTTCGCCTGTTATGTTTTTAGGTCCCAATGTAATAGGGGGCGAGCCTATTGCCATCAACCGGGCACAAATCCAGACTCCGTGCTGCCACTGAGAATTACCTAATAGAAAAACCCAGTGACACTTTTCCCGGCCCGGGATTCGAACCCAGGACCCCGTGCTCAGCAGTCGCGCTTGGCAACCACTAGACCAACGAGGCAGTCAGATGACCATGATATAAATAAATACATAAATATGGTTTTGGCAATTTATCAACCTTATCATTATATATTGTAATAGTTATCGCGACCAGATGACCGGGTAAGAATCATGTTCACTATGAGTCAATAAGTTGTTTGCGATACAGCGCTCGCCGCCCGCCGCCGATCGCGCCTGCGACCCAGTAGCGGGGGCGAGAGACCACGGGTGTGTACACTAGAAGGCATTTTGAGAGTGTACCTTACCGTCAGTGGCAATATTGCCAATATACCAATGTATAATATAGATCCAATATGAACACGAGAACCGTGGTAAAGTTGCTAATATTTCGTGAGTTGTGATCGTTCCGCTCGTGTCGGCTAACAGGCTGTTACCTCTTTTAATCCTCGGCTTAATGTATGTACAGAGCGGCCACGTGGCGCCGGCTGCATGCCAATGAGGCCCAACGCCCGGAGCCCGGTGACCGATACCTGGTGACCGACGCCCGTGCCCGACACCGAGTCCGACGGCTGGCACGGCTAATTGCCCACACTGTTTCAGTAAGCTTTCTTTAGTATACAGATTAGTGTTTGTTCGATGTTGTTGATTGTAACTAGTTTACTACAGACGAGGGCTCCGGAGATTTGAGTTACTCACGAACATGTTTGTGCTGCGGGCTGATGCGAGTGTCAGGTGGACAGGACTCTTGAGTTCATCGTTACGTGTCGATGGATCGTTACCGCTCACTTAACTTGTTGTCTTATCTTAAAAACAGTGTCCGCTGCTCGCTGACACCTCGGAGTTCCTCCGACTGGCGAACCATGACCCCGTGCTCGTAAATAGTATTAAGTGGCGGAGAAGTATTTATCATGTGCCGGCCACGTGCCAAGTATGACGTCATGATAATATCATAAGTACTGGATGTGTCAAGTCGGTATATCATAAATTCTTAATAAGAAGTAGTCTTATATTGTTTTTGTAGAGATTTGGCATAATAACTGGACAAATACCGATACGATCTCCAACGAGAGCTTACTGTTACAACAATCTACTGTGAATTGTGGTCTATTTAATACTAAATTTATATTCAATACAGATTTAGGTGCTTGTGATATTATTCGGAGGGTAAAACCTATTGTTATTTCAGTTGACAGAACAGATTATAATTAGTGCTCCAAAATGGCGGTAGCAGTAATTGGATAAGTCCGTAGTAAAGCGCGTCTGACCCTTTGTGTGCCGCTAATTGACTGCGATAATCGCGTTTACAGTTGAGACTGGGGTACACCGGCGGCCCGGGCGGACACCTCACGCCTGCCGGGCGGACGTCAGAAACCCTCTCGACTTACCTGTTTTGCAAGGAGTTTGATGTACCGACTCATTTCCATGTTACTTTACTAGTTTGAGGAGCTACCAGCACCCACCACGAATCTTTAGGCAGGTGACCTTTCCAGTAACTGAAATACCATGAACATTTTATAAAATTACAAGACTTCGATCTCCAACGGATAATATTTTGATAAACCAATTCTATTGACACGACCCGCTCTATCAAGTGAGAAAACAACCTTAAGAAAAAAAAATTACGCACATCGTGGAATTGAATTAGGCAAAATGTACCTTACTGTATAAGTAGCCATCTTGAAATTTTAGGGGAGGAGGTCGATGACATTAATGTAGAAATATGTACAAAATGTACA
Source organism: Abrostola triplasia (assembly GCA_946251915.1). Classification (NCBI taxonomy): domain Eukaryota; kingdom Metazoa; phylum Arthropoda; class Insecta; order Lepidoptera; family Noctuidae; genus Abrostola; species Abrostola triplasia. Next base: position 10,471,661 of record OX276441.1, on the reverse strand, counting down.
AAATGAGGCCGGACTAACTCTGTTAGATATCTATATATATAAAAGAAAGTCGTGTTAGTTACTCCACTTATAACTCAAGAACGGCTGAACCGATTTAGCTGAAAATTGGCAGGGAGGTAGTTTAGAGCCAGGAGAAGGACATAGGATACTTTTTATCCCGTTCAACAGCATTCCCGTGTGACTTGACATGAAACGTCAGTCATTATAAAACGTGGTATAACAAAAAAGAATCAGACTTGGAATAACAAAACCGTATAATGACAGATGATGCAGATTACTTACAGATGAACTTCTGAAGTAGAAATCATCACGCTATATCCACAAGGAACTGAGCAGTGAATCATGACATGTATAGAAACGTCTATTTTAAACATACTGCTATGTGTCATCGTAGCGCGGCGGTTTAACGATCGCCCTACGAGTTATGCATAGTGAGATCGATTCTTACCGAAGGTTTACTTTTTGCGTTAGCTTTAATTTCTTTTTGCATGTTTTTTGACTTAAATATCAATAAAAAGACAATTATAACATATATTTTAACATAATATTATTACGAACAATTTCCAGTAAATTTTAAATATTTTTTTTCTACATTAATAAATTTGTAAATTCACCATTTCAAATAAGTGATGTCCGACCAATTCTGAAGCTAACAACTTCAACTCTAATTCCCCTTGCATAAAAGAAGATTGATACACAAAAAGATTCCCGAAACAATTCGCCACTGAAACTACACACGTTGACAACAGATGGGTTGATCCATACTCACCTGTGCTTTCTAGGACGTTTCAAACACACATCAATGTTGAATCGTGTTCCAGCGTCGAGTCAATTAAATACATTTTCAAATACGTAAATAAGGGTAGTGACCAGGCAACGTTCGCTTTGCAAAGCACTGATCGGGATGAAGTGACCAAGTACCAGTCTGGTCGCTACATTAGTACTTCAGAAGCAGTTATTCGCAAAGCTGCTTCTCTGCTGGCGTTCTCTATACATGATCGGTATCCAACGGTCGTATTTGGACGTCCATTTAGAGAATGTATTAGACCGATTGGAAAATCCCCGCCAAACAACACTCTTGGCATTTTTACGTCTCTGTGAAGAAGATCTTTTTGCAAAGTCACTTACGTATGATGAGGTGCCGTCGTACTATACATACTACAAGCAAAGAGGTGTATTTAATCGGCATCGACGTGGTCGTATTGTCGAAGGGTTTCCGGGAATCTTTATGGACACTGCATTGGGAAGGGCTTACACTGTGCATCCAAATAATGCCGAGTGCTTTTATTTGCGGCTATTGCTTCACATAGTATAGGGGCCAACGTCATTTGCATTCTTAAGGACAGTTGATTGCATGGAGTATCCGACATTTCGTGCAGCCTGCGTAGCACGAAATCTTCTTGATGGTGTCCAACACTGGGACAACACTCTCCTGGAGACTAGCGTTAGTGATAGCCCAAGTCACCTACGACATTTGTTTGCCGTCATGTTGGTATTCTGCGGTATTGCAAACCCGGTTTTGTTGTGGGAAAAATATTGGCGTCATTTCTCGGAGGATATTTCATAGGCTTTAAGGCATACTATTGAAGGAGAATCGGAGAAACTGATGATGTCCACACTCTCTTTAAATGTAGTCTACTGAGGACAAAACTACGAACGTAGTTTAGAGAAATATAATAATAATAATAATAAGTGGCGAGTCACCGTCTGCTAATATACTGCATATTATATGGTTAAAGGCAGACGCCGTTGTTATTCAGAATAAACTAAAAATAACCATTACACGAAACATCCCAACACAATAGACCAAATCATTTTAGTATCCATTTTTCTCAATAGTCCCGCACCTTTTGGGGACTTTTCATGGCTGTTCTGTTATAGAGCAGTTGTGTGGTGTCCCTAGCTGGTGTCCCATCCCCTTTTAGATTAAAGTTCTCAACGGGCCTCTGCGTGTTGGACCTGTGTCCCCACGTAAGCCTTTTAAAAGTCCGGGTATCTTCCGCATGGCTAGCCCGAGTAAATAAGATGAGATACAAATATAATAATAATAAATTCATTTATTCAGGTAATTTTACACCCGTTGCCACGTAATGTAAATGCATGCCGTCAATGTAGTACATAGATACAGTAAAACAAAGGTGCATTCAAAATTGTATGTGTATATTACTTATAAGCAAACCAATCATGTCAATAACTTTCCTGTTAGTCACTCAATATTCACCGATTATACCCACAAAATCGATATAGCAAGTAAACTAGCCCCATCTTAATTTGAAAAATACCTTTATCATTAAAATACTATGTATATTCCTTTCGATAAGTAATTTATAGTGTTTTCCACTTACTTGCAAAATCTGATTATATTCTACTGGTGTTTTTATCTGAAATTTACGCGGACGAAGTCGCGGGTAACAGCTAGTTACTTTTAAAAAGAAGGTCAATGTACCTATTTCTTTCGTGAGCGTTTAACAAGGAAAAACTGGCATCAAGCGTAGTTTATGACGAAAAGCAGCTACGATGTCACCTCGTTTATTAGTGGGAGCCGGCAAGAAAAGTCACAAAGTCATATCATACATTGGATGCCGGACATTCTAATTTTAGACAAACTATTGTTTGGAGGGAAACTCAATTAAAAGTTGAGCGCCGTGGATGGCATTCTGCAGGTGGAAACCTCGCGGGTCGCAGACGACACGACATCTGGTAAGCACTGGCCTCTGTCCGGGCATAATATAAAAAAATATTAATTGTAAAGAGGCCTGATCCCCCGCCCCCCATTCTCGCCACCGCTGGTGCGATTAATCCCGGCTTTGCCCAGGGTCCGCCTTCCGGATGAATCTTTTCCACTCTGTCTGGTTTTCGATACCCACCGTGAACATTATTTCAGTGGGATGGTATCCATGGATTGCTTCCGCTACTCACAAATGATTTATAAACACATTGATTCTGACGACCTGACTAGCGCAGTGGCTAAGCGATTGGACTGCTTCGCTAAGGGTTGCGGGTTCGATTCCCGCACGGGGCAAAAAACTTTGTGCGAACCACAGATGTTTGTCCCGAGTCTGGGTGTTTGTGTATGTGAATATTTCATGTTTGTGAAACGCACCTACGATACAGGAGAAATTCCTAGTGTGGGGCGACGTTTATAAAAAAAGAAGAAAAGAAGAAGATAGCTGTTATATGCTCCCGTTTCTACTATATTCCATTACTAAACTTACATATCCACTTCTCGTTGGAAATGTTTATTCCGTGCAGTCCAATGCAGCAAACCTACAAGACATTAGTCATTCTGATTCGGACGATGGAGAGCTGCCTTAATACCCGTGTACACGGCGATAAGGATGATTTTTGCTTATGCTGTACTATTTGTATTAAAACAACGTGTGGACAGTTTGACAGTTTATTTTTAACTAACTTCAATATAGTAAGTGGACTGTAGACACATGCATAAGTATATTGACATCTATGTATAGGTTACTCAGATCGTTCAGAATGCGTTTAAACATTCCGCCCACCAAAGGATCTAAGTATCCTTTCACTAAAATACAACAAAACTTTAAATAAGTACTAACGTAATACAATATTGAAATAAATTATTAATTAACACAATACTAAATTGTGCTCATTAACCACAACAGCACAAAACATCAATCTTGTAACAAAAGAAAACACAAATCAGTAACCATAATATTACAATTCTTATCTCTTATGAATATCGCTATAATGAGGATTATGCGGTGGAAGGTAAATGTAAGTGATATTATGAATCATTGCGCTTAGATTAGGTACCTACATCATTAGCAAGAAACGAAAGAGTATACCCACAATACATATCAAAATATAGGTAGACACATACCATTGTAGTTAAGCGAAACACGTAAGACATAATTTTTTAGACTTTTCGTTACAATAATGTAGGTAGGCACATACAAAGTCTGTTCATAGCTTCCAACCGCCCACCGTGTTATATTAATTAAGTATTTCTCGGTTTGTAATAATAACTAATTGGATAGGTAGGTTGGTTATTAGAAGTTAGGAATGCTTCGTCAAGTTTGTTTACTACAAAAAACGCAAAAAAATACATACGTTTTTAACTGTGAACATACACTTAAGATAAGTACAAGAGAAAGAGTATTAGTATTACAAAGATTATAAGTATTATGGTTAAGAACTTAAATTAGGAAATGAATAAACAGTAAGTATATAACGCAAGGCAAAAACGTAGTTATAAGTATATGTATGGTTATCATAACAAGACCACATCTACTTTAACTTATAACTATTTTACACATTCATATGTTTGATTACACATTTACATTTGTTTTGATACTCGTTTATTATGAATTTTGTTTAGGTAGTATACACAATTTACTCGTAGGTCGTTTATAGACACCGTTCTTACATTTTACTGACACTACACGAGTAATACCATCAGATCCTACATGTTTTTCAATTATTTTACCTAGTATCCACTTAGTCGGAGGAATATTGTCTTCTTTTAACCCTTTAACCGCTTGGCTAAATATCAATTGTCGTGCCCCTAGCGCGAGGCTACAAATCGACAAAATAATACCTACAATAAATAAGGAGGGGCAATCGTTGTATCGATAAAAAAAAGTCAAAGAATTTTTTATGTTTTTATTTTAAATCAGCCTTATGGCTTCTACAAACAGGCGCGACACAAAGAAACCGCTCATGTTTTTGTGTCGCGTGTCGCGCCTGTTTGTAGGACCTTTAAATTAACCACCCTAATCACTTTCTTCGTATCACAATCGTTCATCTTTAAGCTAATAAGTAAATGTTTTTAACAGTTACTAATTGTTTAACCTTACTAAATTCGAATTGTTTACATCACAATAATCTCTTATTAATCGACTAGGTACTTTTTTTCTTTTCTTATAAATCTACCTACAACAGCAATGGCTAAATCTTTGTATCACAATTGTTTAATCTTACTATCTAAATTTTAATTACTGCTCAAAGGTACTGAAGGTGATACCCCCGAAATAAATGCGTCAAAGTTTTCTTTATCAGGTACAGTTATGTCTAACGTCCAATTAATGCCTTCATTGTCGTCATGATCCTGAAATGACAAATTAAAATTTATTACGTAAGTATATTATTTTTTATATTCATTAGGTAGGTATATAACTTTAACAAAAAGGAACCTAGTTAGCGTTCCGGGACGGGAACGCGCGCGGTGGCGGGCTTCGCGCGACTCGTATTCTACAGTGTAACTGTGCGGCGGGCGTCGGCGCGGCGACGGCGCGGTGACGGCATCGTGTGCAGAACGCTTATTAAAGTTATCTTTTTTTTAAAGATAACTCATGCACTAGGAATAATTCCTGTGTAGCTTGGGACTTCTCAAACACACAAGTCATGGACACAAAACAGCTACACCCAAACTCGAATAATGATTTATGAAAGAGAGAGAGAGAGAAAAAGAGACAAACGCGAGTGCGAGTGCCTGTCCGGCTTGGTAGGTACTGTCACAGTACCTTAATAATGGTAAGGACAACATACAACACGGTTCCAAATTTGAACAATCAATAGGATATGTAGGTAGTTAAGTAGGTAATATAGGTAATAACAGAATTACATCACAATATTTAAAATACTATTTCGATTCATCAAGGAGTTACCTAAACCCAACGAAAGTCTTATTTATACCTATACCTACTGAATAATGTGCAAATAACCTAAGAAGAAATTGAAATAGGTACTTACCTCTCCATCACTTCTAAATTCTATCGAATCGGATAATTCCAATTCGTCGTCACACTCGTCGTCGTCACCTTCTAATATTCTTAATAATTCCTCAGTAGTCGTCATTGTTGAAAATTGAAATGTGACTATTTTATCGACAATGCACAAATACCAACGAACAACATTAATGGAACTTTCCATTCGTTTGATCCGCTTGTGACGTAGGCAGTGGTCGTATTAATGTGACAGCCGCGCTAGACTAACTAGAGAAATATGTTGCAAGCATAGGAGTCAAGGGATGGGAACTAACGTCAAATGTTGGCATTATACAAAGATCGTGAGGGATATTTTTCTTATGAATAATAAGGAAAAGAATTAATAACACAAGGCAATATGTTAAATTTAACTTTATTTGGTATGACACCGTTTATTTTATGCTGAATGATGCATTATACCTGATTATTTAACTGTTTGTTATTTCGTTTTTAAAATGCGCATTGCATTGTATCCCATCCCTATGGTCATATTTATGCGACGCGCGCGATAGACGCCGAAGAAAATTTCAAGCTGCCAATTACTTATTTTTGTTTAAGTTTTTTGAATGCTTAGAGTTATGACACATAATTTTAAGTAATTGTTGTAAATAATAGCTCTATTTAATAATAGTTTTAGTTGTACCACGCAATTAATAGGACGAAAATAGAACGAAAAAATCATGCATGTTCTCTGTCGCAGAAATACGACACGCGCGGTAGGGACACGGAAATATTTGTCGCATATATGCGACACGCGCGGTTAAAGGGTTAAGATAACTACGTCATTGATTTCTGGCTCAGCACTTTTTGTATTCCACTTGTATCGTTGGTTTAAGTTAACAAGGTATTCCTTGTACCATCTTTTCCAGAAATCATTGACCATCTTTTGTGTTAGCCTCCATCTACTTAAACTAGAAATATTACAATTTGTATAATTCTCGTCTGATAAGTTTAGCAAAGGCTCGCCTATCAGAAAGTGGCCCGGTGTGAGTGGAAGGGGGTTGCTAGGATCATCACTTAGTACAGTTATAGGTCGTGAATTTAGACACGCTTCGATTTGTGTTAAGACAGTAGACAACTCCTCGTAAGTGAGAGTAGCATCGCCAATTACTCTTTTAAGGTGAGCCTTTGTGCTGCGCACCCCAGCCTCCCATAAACCCCCGAAATTGGGTGCATGAGGAGGAATGAAATGCCATGTAGTACGCTCGATGGCTAACAACTCTGCGACTTCACCTGCAATTGAAGACTTGGCACTGTTAAACATGTTTCTTAACTCCTTGTCTGCTCCTACAAAGTTAGTGCCATTGTCACTATAAATATCATGGCAATGGCCTCGTCTCGAAGTGAATCGCCGGAAGGCTGCAATGAATCCTTTCGTAGTCATGTCTGTGACAGCTTCCAGGTGTATGGCACGCGTTATCATGCAGATAAACAAACATATGTAGCCCTTGAATGATTTAGCTCCTCGTCCTGGTGAGAAACGTATGTTAATGGGACCTGCATAGTCCACACCAGCTGACTTAAATGCTCGCTCGGGTTTTAGACGCACTTCAGGTAACTGACCCATCAGTTGTGTAGTATTCTGTTTAGAGTAACGAATACAGGTGACACATTCTCGGTAGGTTTTCTTTGTTAGGTCCTTAGCTCGTAATATCCAGTACTTTGTTCTTAAATAATTAAACATTATTTGAGGCCCACCATGCAATGTCCGGAAATGAGTATCATTAATTATTAACTTGCTAAGATGACTCTTAGCAGGTAAAATTATAGGGTGCTGAATATCATAGGACATTTGCGATTTTTGAATACGCCCGCCAACTCGTAGAATCCCTTTATCATCGATAAGAGGGCAAAGGTTACGAAGTTTACTTCTTCTAGGTACAACACCGTGAGATTTTAATTGTTTTATCTCCTCTTTAAAATAGACGGCTTGGACTTGTTTGATACAGTTGTTTAGAGTTTCATTTATTTCCTTTGCTGTAATAAATTTTGAAAAATAATCACGTTTATCTTTAGATAATTTAAAATAAAGAAATCTTCTACAATATGAAATAACTCTAAGCATTTTTGATAAAGTTGAATATTTAGTCCAAATGAAGTCCTCTGTTAAATTATTAATGGCAGTTAATGATGTCACACGTTCCTCTTCTCGTGTATCGTCGATGTTATGTTCACTTTTGTGTATGTTTAGGCTGGACAACCAAACTGGTCCATTCCACCATAGTGAGTGGTTCAACAACTCTGGACCTTGTAAACCTCGAGACGCACAGTCAGCTGGATTCGTATCTGTGGACACATGTCCCCAGTATTCGCACTCTACGATGTTTAGTATGTCTGATACTCGATTACTCACGAATGTGCTCCACCGACTAGGTCCACCTTTCAACCAAGCCAATACAATAGTGGAATCGGTCCACGCGAATAAATTTTCTTTAGGTACGCCCAATACTTGCGATGTCTCCGAAATTAGTTTGGCTGCCAATGCAGCACCACATAGTTCTAATCTAGGTATTGAAACTTGCTTTTCGATTGGAGCTACCTTTGTTTTGGAGGATATAAGATTTACGAACACTTCTTCTTCATTTATGACTCTCAAGTACACTGCTGCTCCGTATGCAACTTGTGATGCATCTGCAAACACGTGCAACTCAGTCCTTGATGCATGAGTGTAGTGTAACCATCGAGGTATGCTTAGACCATTGATATACGTCAAGTTTTCGCGATATTGTAACCACTCTGTTAGCAAGACTCCGGCAATAGGTTCATCCCATTCTAGTCCTGTTTTCCACAATTTCTGCATGATCATCTTTGCAACTACCACAACAGGAGCTGTCCATCCTAAAGGATCATAAAGCTTAGCTATTTCGGAGAGAACATGTCTCTTGGTTACGGGTTGTTTAGGTTCTGGCAGGTTCACCGTGTATTCAAAGGTATCGGTTTTTCTGTTCCAGTTCAAACCTAATACTTTGACGACGCTATTGACCTTAAAGGGCAACTTGTTATCGTCACGTTTGTTTTCTCCAATGTACTGTAATAAGGCCTCACTGTTGCTACTCCATTTTTGTAGTTGAAATCCTCCCGAATTCATTAAACTGTTCATCTCATCATAAATAGCCACAGCTTCTTCCTCTGTCTCGCATCCTGTGAGGAGATCATCCATGTAGTAGTCAGTTTGAGTAATTTTGGCAGCGGTAGGATATTTCAGTTTTTCTTCATTGGCAAGTGTTTGTAGTGATTTTACAGCGAGGTAAGGTGCACATGCTGTACCAAAGGTTAATCTCAAAAGTTTGTAATGTTGTATTTGCTCATTAGGTGTAGACCTCCATAATAACCTCTGGTAGTCTGTGTCCTCTTCTGCTACCCGCACCATTCTGTACATTTTAATAATGTCAGATGTGATGCATATTTTGTGTGTCCTCCACCTCATTAATATGTGTCGAAGTTCCTGCTGTAGCTGAGGACCAACGCACAAATTATCGTTCAAAGAAAAGCCGTTAAAACCCTTGCACGAAGCGTCGAAAACTACACGAAGTTTTGTAGTAAGCTTATCTTCTCTAATAACGGCGTGGTGAGGAAGATAGACAGCTCTACTGTTATCAATCTCTAAAGCAGCAACTGGAACCATGTGATTCAAGCTAATATATTCTTCCATGACTCTACGGTACTCGTCCCAAACTTTAGGATCTTTTGACAATCTCTTCTCTAAGAATTTAAATCTTCTGGCTGCTATGTCCCTCAACCCACCGTACTGGCACTCAGGGTCTTCATTTTGAAATGGTAACCTTACCACGAATTTTCCGTCCTCGTCTCTAGTCGTTGTAGCTTCGTAAAATTCTTCGCACCTTTCTTCTTCTTTTGAAAACTTCTTACGTATACTGTTTGGTTCTTTTTCTATCTCCCAAAATTTTAGTAGTAGCTCGTCTTCTCTTACTTGAGTATGTAGGGTTGTGACGTGACTCTCTGCTGAGGTAGAAGCCTGTAACATTCTTCCAGATACGATCCACCCAAGGACTGTATTTTGCGCCAATAGATTTCCGTGGGGGTGCTTAATAATACCGTCTAGTATTATGTCGCCATAAACCTCAGCTCCAAATAAAATATCTATTCTACCTGGTGTATTAAAATCTGGATCTGCTAACTCTAGTTCTTTAAGTTTTGACCAATTTGGAAATCTAAGATCAATGGTTGGTAGCAGTGTTGTTACTGTACGCAATACATATGCATTCACTAAAACTGACTCACTGGGATTATGGCGTGATTTCACGCAGAGTGAAACCATGTGCTTAATTCTCTTTTGCCCCTCTCCCACACCAGACACCCAACCACTAACCGATTTGCGAGTAAGATTTAATAACTGAACGGTCGCCTCGGATACAAATGACGCTTGCGAACCTTGATCTAACAAGGCCCTAATAATATGTTTGCAACCGTTCTTACTAGCTACCAATACCTTGGCCGTAGCTAGTAACACAGAATTTGTTTGTAAATCCTCACAATGAGTAGAAACAATGTGTGTATCACTTGAAGAAGGACTAGACTTACCTCTCATCCCCTCACTAATGGTACCTGTAGCGGTGTATTTTCCTTCCTTTGATGTCTCCTTCTCGAAGTGCAGAAGGGAGTGATGTCGCCTTCCACACCTTCTGCAGCACGATGACTGTCGACATTTATTTACGGAGTGTGATGGCGCGAGGCAGTTGAAGCATAATCGACTCTTCTGGACATACTCTTGTCTTTCCTTAGTAGACATATCGGCGAATGTTTTGCAATGGTAGATAAAGTGCTCGTTGTTACAAAGCACACACTTTATTTCACGTTCCTTTACATCTTTGTTGACATTCGAATGAAAAACCTTAGGTTTAACTGTTGGTTTTGGTTGCGACGATTTTACTTGATTGTTCTCGATCATTTCCAGCGATCTAAATCTTGCCTCCAGAAATTCTTTTAAATCTTGCCACGTAGGTAGGTCGCAATTGCTTGTACTAAGCTGTTGTTCCCACTGCTTCATTGATTCTGGATCAAGTTTAGACACGACTAGATAATTGATAATCATGTCCCATTTATCAGACTCAACGCCTAAATTCTTCAAGGCTTTCAGGCAGGTCGACGTTGTATCTACTAAGTATTTGATTGAACTCGCAGACTCAGTATGTACCGATTTTTGTGTAAAAAGAACTCTCAAAATGGCGTTGCAATTCAACCTTTTATTATTATAACGTTTCACTAATTCGTTCCAGGCATCATCGTAATTCGCGTCTGTTGTTGTAAAATTACGTAATATTACTTCTGGTTCCCCTGACAAATTACTCTTTAAATAATGCAGCTTCTGTACTGGTGATAATTTCGTATTTCTATGAATCAAGGAAGAAAACAGGTCAAAAAATGTCTGCCATTCTTCATATTTGCCGCTAAAAGTGGGTATTTTAATTTTCGGTAATTTTATTTCGTTGCTATCTGACCTTTGACCTTCAGCTGCGCCATGCAGTGACGCTTGACTTATTGAATCGAGAAACGGTTGAAGAGCTTCTTTCAAAGATGATTTATATTGTACATATAATTCTTGAAATGTATCGTATGTCTTGTCTTTAAAGTACGGATCTTTTCTATCTTCATCTTTGGTAATACACAAAATAATACTCTTATGTCCGTCCTTAAAGTTCTTCCAAAGCTCTTCTAGCAATTCTAATCGCGTTTCTAAATATGGTTTTTTAATCCTGTCTTTTGGTGACTTCCTAAAGTTCTTTTCGGCATTCTTTAAGTTTTCTAATAGTTCGTATTGATAAACCACAAGATCTTCCATCGTAATATTGCCACTAATATGTTTCACACAATGATTAAACTTGAATAATTAACGAGTTTTTGTCCATTAATGAGTTATGTTCACAATGTCCACAATTAGTAGGTAGTTTTGCACTTAAATTAACTAGGCACTTATTTGTCGTTAAAAACTCGTAGTCCGATCTCCCACAGAATATTATAAGTACTCAGTTATGTTCGTTTTAATACAGTTCTCAAAATCACTACAGTTTGCATTCACTAATTATTGTAATAAGTCTTCCTAGAATCCTTATCGCTTTCTTTTGTTCTCGCGACGCGCTCGCACTGCCGGTCAGTGGTACTGTATCCGCTCGAATTAGGACCAAATGTACACGGCGATAAGGATGATTTTTGCTTATGCTGTACTATTTGTATTAAAACAACGTGTGGACAGTTTGACAGTTTATTTTTAACTAACTTCAATATAGTAAGTGGACTGTAGACACATGCATAAGTATATTGACATCTATGTATAGGTTACTCAGATCGTTCAGAATGCGTTTAAACACCCGAAACCGCTCGCTTCACTATGAACACGCGGTTATTATAGCGCTCGCTGTGATTCACTAATACAACTATCATTTTATTTTCATTGGAAAGCAGAAACGATGAGTAATGAGTTTGAAGAGCACAGTAATGCAGGGATAGAGACAGGTCATCCATTTCTCACAGTCAGCTGTCTGGGCGGGCGAGGGAAAACAAACATTAATTGCTAGTTTCACGTGTAATCTATAGCGCAGGTAATTGTACCGGGAATCGCAGAGTTCTAGCGTGTTGTTTATAACTGTGGCTGCAATACAAACACGACGACCTCCGTGTCAATATCTGCGAGGAGTATGAGTCGTCCATTAGCACCAAAAATATTATTCAAAATACTGTACAGAGCCGAACTTTGCTCATTTATTACGAGCCTCATAAATACGGAGGCACGACAAGCATCGTAAAATGAGAAAATAATTATTTCCAAACAAAAGTTAAGAGTCAGCGCCCAAAGGAGAGTAATTAAAAATGGTCATCCACACGCTCCACGTAATTAATTGCATTCGGGAAACATAAACATTTGCTCCGGCGCGGCGTTTATAGTTCGGTGGACTTTACTTGAACCGTATCCTCAACGACTCAGCGTTACATCATATAATTTAGCTTCATTTACTGCCCCTTACTGTTACAATATTTAACTCAATTTATAAGATTGGTAGACAAAAATATGTAGAAATATTTTTGTTTTTACTTTTTACCCGAACAACGATTAAAGATCCCAGTGTTACGGCAGACATATCAAGAAACAAATAAATAGTTTATTTGTTACAGTATAGTACAATTTAGGTACATATAATTAATTTTTTGTTTCATATTTAAATATCTATTAGTTATTTTTATAAACTCTTATCACATAAACATGTGTACATTAAGGGCTTTAATACAATTCGGAAGTTTTTTATAAATTCGGATTGCCATACAAAATGAGTTTCTGCTAGGCATTGTGGTAAGCTGGTTTGGGACGAATAATTTATTGATAATATAATGCAGTGTTAGCCAAGCGGTACGACTGCTGGACTGCTAAGTCCAATTAATTTATTAGTCATCATTGTAATTTGCTGTTATTATTATTTATATACAAACTTTATTACTAATTAAAAATAATACCCTTGTATATGTGATTGAATATTGTTACACATGCAACAATATTAACCTATAGGTAATTCAGTTGTTAGGAAATTAATCTTCTTGCAGGCGTTTTGGATAGTCATCTGTTAACGTGTAAGGTCATATGAATAAATAAATAAATACATAAGTCACTGAAGAATTTTTTGGGAAAACCGCCACACCTGAAATATTTTTCAACTGTGTTAACAGCCATGCCAGAGAACTTGTGTATTGTTCTAAGAGAGAGAGAGCACCATGTACTGTACTCCAGGGTACGTATGATATAATGTATTTGAACCGCGTTGCTACGTAAGTGTTCCACGATGATAGCTCGTTTGTTTAACATCGTACAACCAAACTGCTAGGTATGTAAACCGATACAAGCCGTTATCAATTTGCATCTGTTTAATTAAGCTAATGTCTTAAAAGTCTGGCTGCCATAAAGTTTACCACAAGTGACTGTCAGAGGCTCGCTGTTAATTTAACTCTATAATAGCGCGGAATCAACTGCACTGAATAAAAATGTGTTATCTTTAACACGAAATATGATGAACTTGTACGCAAACAATTCATCTATTATTGAGAGCAAACAAATTGAGCGGAAACTAAAATGATTTTCAGTTTAATTAAAATCGCAGCACAAACTGACCTGAAAATATTTGATTGAAAAATGCAAGTTAACAGAACGAGCCGTGTGCAGTGTGGAGTGCTCGCGGAAGCTGTAAATGTTATAGATGTAGAAGTGTGTGGCGCTGCAGGTGTGGCGGGCCGCGCTGGTGCGGCGCTGGCCAATGCAAATGTAATCGAACACTTGAGAGAGGTTTTAATTAAGACTCGTACGTGCCGAGAGAGGCGCAGACAGCGCGGGTAATAACTGTAGCCGGCGCACGGGCAGCGCGGCAGGGCCCGGCGCCGGGGAGGCACTGTGCCTGCGCTGGCAGAGGGTCCACACTAGTGATGAGAGGCTTATAGGTCAATTATTCGAACAATGTTACCTTCTCGTTTTTAAAACCTCGTGGTTATTGTGTGTTTATGTGTTGCGTTCATTGGTCCGCCAAGTTTTTTCGATATTTATCCCATCAACAAGTACATATTAGTGAGCATAAAAGTTCTTTATAAATAACCATTTCATAGAAACACCCAAAAGCAGCCAGGTATGGACACAGCTTACACACATTATATGGTGCGAGTGGGCCTTCTGCGCTCCCTGACAGTGGCAGCAGGCGTGTCTCTGTCGCTCTGCGCGTGTTATACTGATTAGCTGGCGAGGTACCACCGACGACTGCGCCGACACCAGCGGACGCCAGCCGCTGCCCCGCGCTGTGAGGGTGTGGTACCACGCATGAATATTGATACACTAAGTAATTTATATTAATAAGCTAGTTTAAGTGGTTCCACAGAGACCCAACGTGAGCATATCTTAGAAATGGAAATGTAATCTAACAGTATTAGTTAACACAGTGTTAATGACGCGCTTAGCTCGTGTGATGTAATTAGTAGAAGCCCCATGTCACGCGTTATATGTGAGCTCAGTAATACCAATGTTGGATGCTCCATAGACGGGCAGTGCGTCAATAACATCAGCTACGCAGACGATATGGTATTGCTGAGCCCATCGATCAGTGCTCTTAGGAGGCTTGTCCGTATTTGCGAGGACTATGCGGTGGCTCACGGTCTCAGGTACAATGCAACTAAGAGTGAGCTATTGGTTTTTAGAGCAGGTAACAAATGTTACGACACAGTCCCAACAGTCACCTTAGGGGGCAATGCCCTAAATAGAGTCACTCGGTTCAAGTACCTGGGACACTGGGTGACCGAAGATCTTTCCGACGATACGGACATGGAACGGGAACGCAGAGCGTTGGCTGTGAGGTGTAACATGCTGGCTCGTAGGTTCGCACGTTGTACAGACGACGTAAAAGTCACTTTATTTAGAACATACTGCCAGTCTCGGTACACGTGCGCCCTATGGGTCAACTACACCAAACGTTGTTACAATGCTCTGCGAGTCCAATTTAATAACGCTTTCCGGGTCATGTTGGGGCTGCCGCGCTTTTGCAGCGCGTCAGGAATGTTCGCAGACAGAGGTGTGCCGGATTTTTATGGAGTCATGAGATCTCGAATAGCATCCCTGATGCGGCGAGTGCGCGACAGCTCTAACAGCCTGGTAGCTATCGTAGCGGGTAGAATGGACAGTCCTATTATGTGTCATTGGATGACGACTCATAAGTCGTCGTTTCAATACATAAAATAAATAATTTATAATTTAATTTATATAAATTTTTCTATTGCATATTTTAGAATTGTTACTGTTATATATCTATAGTACCTATAACATACTAAGTATGATCTCATTTTAGTGCCTCAACTTTATTGTACTTAATATTAATATTAATAGGATTAAGCATAATTTCTAGTGTTATTTTTAAAATAATTGTATGGACCATGGTCTGAAAATAAAGTTTTTATTATTATTATTATTATTTATTGTTATATTAATATTGACATTATAACTAAATAGCCTTACATTAAAACGCCCCTCTACAACAGGAAGAAATGGAGGGAGAATGTAATAAGGGCTCGTCAAATAACGGTTATTTTATCAAGGGCGCCGAAATAAGATCCTGAACACTTGAGACAGATGGCAAAGAAACGGTGCCTCATGTACGCAGCCATACGACAACATGAAGAAAGAAAGAAATAGTTATATATTAGGTTTGATACAAAACATTTATTATTGTGTAACAATTAAAGAAAACAAACGCTACGCATTTTACAAATGAATAGTGAATACCTCGTAACATGATACTTCAACAGCTCGGTGTAACACTACTGGCCGCGGGCTCTTAAGGAAAGCGCCCGAGGTAAGCCTCGGGCGGCGTTAACACTGAAGAGACTAAATAACCATCAAGACAATAGCCGCAATAAGGGATGTTACAGCTCTTTTCGTCTTCAACCAATCGCTAATTTCCAATAATTCCTTGTGAAACCCGCATTATATTCCCCGAGCCACAATGTAATCACATCATACATAAGCACAAGTTTTAGAATTGTTATGTCGTAGACCCGATCATTAGTATGTAGTAGAATATTAAAGTGGTGTAACGTTACAGCAACGTGTTCGAGACCCGTAACACAAATGTTAAAAAATGTATAATACGATACCTGTAGGCTTTGTTCTTATTCTATTCAAATAATACGACCAACATAGTTTGACCCTGCGTCAGAGAGTCATACCTCCCGCGGTGTTCTATACATGCTCTGAGTCAAGCGAGTGGAGGGTGTCATCGACATTGGTGTTATAAATATTGGAATGTGTGGAGAATCGCTTTAGTGATGGGATTGTGTGGGGATGAAATCGATTACTTTGAAAATATTCGATACTTTGTCCTGCGAGACTTCCGCTTAATTGATTTTATGATTATCACGGGGTTTTAGGGTTCCATTTGGCGACTAATTTAGTTAACTATTATTTTAAGATCGTTTCGTTACGGATGTTAACAGGACGTCTCACTTATATTTAATAGGTCAGCAGAAGTAAGAGCGGAGACTACCGCGCCCGCTCGCTCCAGCTGAGTCGGTCAAATCTTAGCAGCCCGCACAGGTTTCCGCTTCATCAAAACATTCCAGTGATAGATATTACTTGTAGCTACTACGTGAATATAGTGTACGTGGAAACCATCAACTGTGCTAGTTATAAAATTGATTGGATGTGAGTATCCCTTTCATTTTAGGACAGTCGACGACCGTAATTAGTTCCGTGAGAGAGGGACCTATTTCCGTTACAGACACAATAACCGAATTTAAACTTCTATATGCAATTTTCAATAGAAAAGACGCCACGGGTGGAGATTTTCTGTTAAGTTGATATTTATAACAATGGGCTCGTCAACGAGATATTGGCGTATTTATTTAACAAATTGAAAATTATTATTAAAGGGGAATATTATTGAATTGTTTACATTACAGGTGGGCAATATCTCTTCTTTAGGAAAAACAGGCGTGGTGATAGAGTATGAACTACTAGGTATTTCAAATGAATGGCAGTGGCAGTGAGTCACAATCGGCACAAGACGGAGCGTCGCGGCGCTATCGAGACGAGCCATTTGCAATAACTTATTGCCTTGTACTCGCTTATCCTGTTACCCTGCCCCGCACGCCCCGTACCCTGGCACTGCCCCCCACGCCCCGTTCTCCGCACTCCTCCCCCGGCTTCGCCCGAATACGCTAGCTTATTTAACGGGATGTTAGCTAGGAAAGGGTTTGTGTTGATTGTAGTCAGTGAGGGCGCGTGTGGACACACGTTGTGTCGATGCTGTTGTAGCGGCAGACGAGGTGGGACGTCCTCTGTACTATACGATACCATTGAATCTCAATATACAAGGTAAAGGGACAATGTAAGTTACCTGTGAGCGTTGGCTTGTAGCGACATGCTTATAAATTCTGGCCACAGGCAAAGGGTTTCCGCACACACAAATATCTGTGTAATTCTCTGCTGAATTATTTGTTTGAAGTTTCCGAATCGGGCCGGAAACCGGGTGGTATCTCTTAAGTTTATGGTTTACGCTTGTCATTACTGATGGTGAAGCGATGGTCACCATTATCCGTTGTGTTGTATTATATTATGTATGTAATCCCATTCACTAGGGGGATTATGTCGTCCAGACTGTGGGTGTCATCACTACACGTCTAAATCTATGAAAAGTGAAAATAAGAAAATATGCTTTTAAGTAAAATTATTTGTACGTAGCAGCAGTAAGCCAATTTACCTACTTGAATCTGATGTTATTAACAATTTTTAATATTTCCAAAGTTAAAAGTATGTAGTCCTAAATACTCCTTATAAAATCAGCTATTTGCGCATGAAAGTTCTGTCAAAATCTGTCCAGCCATCGTGAAGATCTGTATCCCGCGATTGTCCCGCATATTTTTATTTTTCTCACGGAACGCTAACTATTTTTGAAATTGAAGAAGACCTTATAATATGAGCTATCTGCCAGTGCAATTCCCGGCGAATGCCGTCCAGCCGTTTCAGTCCAGCCAATTCAGATTAACCGGAACAAACACACACAAACAAAATGCATTTTTGTTATAGGTATCGTGCATTGAATAACATATGCATTGAGTAAAAGCCTATTTATTATTTACAAACAGACAATCCAACTTTATTTATGTCAATTGTTTTTTACTCCTAGTCTAGTGATAATGTAGTCGTAAGCTAATGAAATGCGGTCGTATCTACACGGTACTAATCACTTATGTTGACCTATACTCGTACTAATTATAGTTATGTTCTAACTGAGGTGTTATGTGCAGGTATATCTTCACTCTTTTAATTTTTTTAGATCAGCAAATGCCAGGCTAATCTAATTATATTACTCATTTACCGAGAGCAAGATACGCTTCAATGAAGGTTATAGAATAGAGCTCTATGTAAACACAATTCAAATATACCGACAGATGTGAAGGTAATCTGTTAATATTATAAGAGTGTACCAACTTTCACAAAAAAAAACTTTTTTCATCGCCATGGTGGGCCTACGCGGCGCGGGGATGGGCGCGGGGCGGCGCGGGGCGGTATGATGTTCTCTCACCAACTGTCAGCGGCATGCACGCCATTACACGGGTTAATATCTTTATGCAAATACTTGACGCAAGGGCGCGGGGCTACAGGGGAGGGGGGGGGGGGGCTAACATAGCCAATCATAACGCACAGAAGGCAGACTATAAAGCAAAGTACCCGGGACCATCTAGAAGATCTGTAATGAGCAGTTAAAGAAAATTCATACGCGAGGCTACGAAATACGGTTTGTGGGAATCCTTACCGATTTTAAAATATACAAGGTTCGTAGTACGTTATATAAGTTCTCCAACACTGCTTCGCGTTTTAGGTCAATAAACTATAACGTGCTTGATAAAGAATGGCGATAGCCCAGACTCGGAACCTACAAGCCTAACTGCTGCAGCTCCACGTGCTAGCCGGCGCGCGGCGCGCCGCTGGGACGTCACATTGTTTCACTTAGCGTGTTCTCTGGTTAGTGGTCAGTTATCGTGAGTTTGCACTAGCTGTGCGGGCGTTTTGTTCGCAGTTCGTAGTAGTGCTTGTTGGACTTAAGCCACTACATTCAACCATCGTATAATGTTTTACTGCGGTACATAAGGATGCTTGCCTCCAGTAAACATTTAGTGGAGCTTCTGTATCTCCCTGTAAAGTGAGGCATGACATTGACTGAGCAAGTTATTCGACCAAGTCCACAAGCTACTAGCTGAGCCGTCTCACGCACGTGTGTACACCTACTTAGTGTTTACTTAGCTACTACTAGAACTGTGCACAGGTCAGACTCTAGGAATATGTTATAGTTGAGACAGACTCTAGACGGTGCGATTAACAAGCAGATTTTCCTTATTTAAATCAGCATGATATTACAGCCATTTGGAATTGTCATGGAGTAGTAGAGAGTGAGTCATCCAAGACAGAAGCGATATTGACCGTGCCGTATGAGTAGGTAGGTACCTCCGTTATATATAATATTTTTAGTAGTATTTTATGATATGTGCAATGTGCGTTTCAGTAACTTAGTACCTGTGGAAACATTTCACCAGATTGAAATAAGTCCCACGAGTATGATGCTGACGTCAGTAAACCTCAAAGCCGCCGCGACAATATAATATCAACGCATGTTTGTGTGTGTATGTACAGATAGCAACACATCGTGTCTACATAGCTCAAACAGTGTGTGATTGAATACAGTGACCGGGATTTACACGCGCTGCTTCTAACACAGCCATCTGTGGCGTCTCGATACCGACGCACGGCGCACGGGTCGGTGCTGCGAGAGATGCGGCGCTATTGCAGCGAACTAATAGTGTGTGGCTGTGGCAGTCTGGACTATAGATACGAGCGAGTACTTACACTAATACTACGAATATATCACTTCGTAAATATTATAAAAGTTTAAATATTATTATGAATGCAAATGAATTGAATTAATAAACTGTGAATATGCAGATTGGATTCAGCACAAAGCCACGGCATCTAGAACAACATACGATAAGACGTTACAAAACACTGGCGCGGTTTTGTGTGCATAATATCAACAGTGTAGTACCTACATAAACAAAAATATCGAACTTATTTGTATGGTTATAAATAAATTTATAATGTTACGAACTTTAACGTACCCGAGACGAGTGCACACACAAAATAAATTTTAATTAGTGAGTGCACTCGTCTCGAACATACAAAATAATTCACTACAGCAGCTACATCATAACACCTGCACTGACCTGCAGGCTGCAGCCCGCACGACACGTGCGGAGCGTCGCCACGTAACACAAACACTTTGGCCGCCAGAGGCAGCGCGCCCTGTGCAGGCGAAGCGCTGCGGTGCGCGGCGGTGGTGATTAGCACAAAGTGTAAGCTAATTAATGTGCCGATCGCACAACAACCGGCGCTTTGTGGAGGTAATTAAAACTTAATGTACATAAACGCAGCGATCCGCCAGGTGGCGCATCGCTGACGTCTGCATTTTCTTCTCGCGCAGTTGATTGGATCGCGAGAGTGGGATCAAACGGCAGTGCATGCAGGAGAAACATTCACAAATACACAGAATGCTTTTGAATGGATAGTCTAGGTTTAATTGGCGATGATAGGGAAGGAGGATCATAATATGTTTAGATAGATAGTTAGAATATGCTTTATTGTACACCATATAAATAAACATATCGTAACTTTATTACCTACTTTGATTTATTTACAAGGTTATTTACACTCCTTAAAAATAAATGTATACAAAATAAAAAATTGAAACTAAAAATTATGCATTAAAGTATTCCTCCTCATCGCTGTCGACTGGTAGGGTGCCCAAAAGGCTGGCGGCATTGCCACGTTGAATGGCAATGCTAATTCTTTGGCCGAAAAACAGGCCAGCCTTTTGGTCACGTGAAGCGTCAACCAACCGTTTACAGAGGTCACTAAAAAGAAGACTTATTTTATTAACAACATCGTTAGTGCAGTGGGTACAATGGCGGCCTTATCGATTAAAGCGATATCTACCAGGCAACCTTGGGACAAGGACTCAAGGACAAAATGTAAGAAATTGTAGGCATAGTCGGTGGTGTACAGCAGTACGCAGAGCGTAGATTAAAATAAAATAGATACGAAATAATTTAAAGATTAGAAATTACATAAATAAAATACTTAATAATATAAATATAATATACTAGCTTTTGCTCGCGACTTCGTCCGCGTAGAGTAATGACTTCCGTCAGAATTTGGGCTTTTCACTTAGTTATCGCCTGTTCCATGGTCTATCGATTACATGTGTAAACAAACATCACTTGCTTCACTGGTGGAACCTACATACAAAGTTTTAAGTGAATCCATTGAGAAATAAACATTTTCAATTTACCACCCTTTTCTCCTTTTTTCTCCTTTACAGGGAATTTCCAAAAATCCTCTCTTAGTGGTAGCCTACTCCTCCCAACAAACACACATGCCAAATTTGAGCTCTTTACGATCAGTAGTTTCGGCTGTGCGTTGTCTGTCAGTTAGTCAGTCAGTAACGGAAGAGTTTTATATATATAGAAGATAATAAATAAGCTTTTTGATAGGAATTCGTAAGTACAATGCCTATTAAGGAATAACTTCAATTAGACAAGAAATGTTTCTTAACTAATGTCCTAAAATGAGCTATCGTTTGTGCTTGTTTTATTGCCAATGGCAAATCATTCCACAATCGTACAGCCTGTACTTCAAACGATTCATCTCCAATGATCTCAATTGTCTAGTATGTGTGTCATGAAGGAACTAAAACGTTCTTTGAGTAAAGAGGGGGTTGCAGGACTGAACAAGATATTGTAAAGAAATGATAATAAATGAACATCCCGGCGAAGGCGCATTGGCAGCCATCTGAGCTTATTGCGAAAATCTGAAACATGGTCATACTTGCGTAAACCATTTATGAATCGGATGCAAAAGCTTTGGAGACTCTTCAGTAAGGTCAGAATAACTGACATCGGCATAATCAAGGATTGGAAGGAGAAGGGACTGGGCGAGCGCATTTTTGGTGGCAGTAGGCAGGAAATTTTGCAATCTTCGCAAAGACCCCGCTGACGCAAATACTTTACTTACTTCTTGCCCTTGCGGACCCCAAGAAAGGTCTCCATCGATTAAAATAATCAAGTTTTTTACAGTATTGCTGTAATGAATCGTAGCTCCGTTAAAGAAAATCTTAGGGATCTGCAACCAAAACCAATCTATTCTTGAGCGCAATTTAGAGCTACCGACAACCATGACCTGGGTCTTTGTTGGGTTTACAGTTAACACAAATGCTTTGCTCCAATTAGATATTTGAGCCAAATCATTGTTCACCATTTTAACAGCC
Source organism: Abrostola triplasia (assembly GCA_946251915.1). NCBI lineage: Eukaryota > Metazoa > Arthropoda > Insecta > Lepidoptera > Noctuidae > Abrostola > Abrostola triplasia. The sequence goes on along the minus strand of OX276441.1, from coordinate 10,449,073 downwards.
TCAGACAACTCTCCCAAAGGAGCTTGGGAACATTTGGAGATCATCAGCATAAAGGTGGTAGGATGAGAGAAGTTCATTGGAAATACAGTTTATAAATATTGCAAACAGAAGAGGTGAGAGAACGGCACTGATATCACACCATGAAGAGAACGAGCCCTCAATGGAAATCGTTGCCGGCGGCCACACAGGTAACTACAATCCCAATCACTCACCGATGGAGATATGTTAGGAGAGCTGAGGATACCGAGCAGATTTTCGAAAGCGACGGTAATGAAAGCATTACTGAAGTCTAATAAGGACAGAACCGTCAGATTTCCATTCTCCATACCCAGTCGTGTGTCATCCGTAATGTTAACGAGGGCTGACGCAGTGCTGTGTCCTGGACGAAACCCGGATTGGAAAGGATTAAGGAGTGTATGTTTGCAAAGAAAAGTACTAAGCTGGTTATGGATAAGACGTTCTAGGACTTTGGAAAGAAATGGTAATACGAATACGGTTTATAAGTTTGGTGACTTTAAATGTTGTTAGAGGCGACTGTTAAACTATTGCTAGGAAATGGAGCGTCATTATAATTATAATAATAATAACCGTACGCATTAATTTATGTGACTATCATTTATATAATGAAAGCTTCTAAATGTTTGCCTATAAATAATTGCCGGCGACAAGTAGTTTCCTTAAGTACCTAATTCACAACAAAATAATGTTTCCAAGTTACTTTAGTAACAGTACATAGTTAGATTTCTTTCATATGTTCTTGCTATTATTCGCCGATGTGTTGATATAATGTATCAATCTATTGACTCACAACTAATCATCCAACACCTCTCAGAAAGCTCCACAAAAGATAGTGAACACAACAAAGTTGTTGAAGTACAAGTTCAATATGAAAGTAACAACCAAGGATCTGTGTTGTACATGTTGGTGTAATACATCAAACCGGGAGCAGTGACGTCACAGGTACCAGCCGGTTGGCACCGCGCCGAGCTAATTTCACTCAAAAGACGTCCAGTCGCAGTATGGAAATATTTATGTCCGCGTTCGTGCATACCTACATGTATGTTATGTAGTGTGGCGGTACTCGCCGAGACAATCTGCTCCGTATCGCTGCCAGCGGAGATATCGACACATTGTGATATTGCTGAACATAAAAACCTCGACACTGCTGATAGAAACAGCCTCGACTCGCGAACTTATTGATACAATATAAGGAAATTAACTTCACGATACACTCGTGTAGTGTGGAGCAACGATAGTGCCGTCCCGTGATAGTGATGCTAATACCGCTGTGTTCCGTGAATCCTAAACGAGCGTTATCTAAATAACGGTAACTACATCCGCGTGCATAATCATCGTTAAACGATGTTTGCGGTTTAGTTGTTTTGAATCTAAACCTGTAATTCAACTGATTTACAACTAATATAACATTCCAACATAAATGGTGTCTTACTATAATCTACATGTCCATTTGATTTGTGGGTGTTCGTTTTGTATCGAACGCCAAACTGCGATCTTTAAAATGAATTAACAACTTATATTATGCATTAAGTTGTTGACTGAAATAAACCATAACTTCCGTTCATATTGCGGGTGAAGTTCTCCGTTCCAAAATTTCAGTATAATTGAATAGTGCGGCACAGCGTGTGCGCCCGGCGGCAGCGCGTCGTATTATAAGACGGCGCGCAGACTGTACACAGTGGGCGATTGTGTGGCTGCGCTGCGCTAGCCTGGCTGTCTACAGCCCAGTGTGTGCTACAGGTTACAAGTTTCCTACCTGGATGAATTTGAAGTCAAAATAACTGAGCCCGCCGTGATTTAACGTTGAAATAACGTGTATGTTATGCTCGTGTGCTGCGAGTACCTAATGGCGTACATTGTCATGTTTTGTAGGAATTTCATCGTTTTAAAGTAGAGATTCACTCGGGTTCAACCTTCGATTCGCGGAATAAACAAACAACAAACATAACGTAATAATTGTTATTCGTCATGCGTATTTCACTAAAGCAATGTTATCAATTATAATAAAATATATATATAAGACGAAAGTAAGATACAAAAGTCAGTAGAGAAATATTACATTATTAGTACTAGTGGCCATTAGATACAATGTCCATATTATTATCTAGTCTATAAGTATATACAACAATCACGTGCCGTCAAACTACAACGCAGTACACTGCGCATGCGTTAATAACTCGCCTAACAGCCGATGTAAACTGTCTCCAACTAAACTAGACAACAGACACAATAGTTCATCAACATGGTCCAGATCGCAGTTGGTTCGTGTCGTCACATCAAGCCGTGTTCTGAGCGACGCGGCTTAATAAGACAGCGTCCACACTGCGCCACTGTGCACGCCACCACGTCAGACGTGGCGACGGCGGCGAGACGGAGACGTGACGACACACGACGTATTACCGGGAGAGTTACACCAGTAGCAGTGCATTTGCTATCAACGCTAAATGTTCAAGTATATAATCATTCACTTAAAGTTAGGTAGTTGTCTCTCACGTGTCAACGTCTATTCGGTCAGATTTACATGACGTGTAACACATTCACAATGCAGCAGAAAATACAATAATTTAAAGTAATGTAAACTGGGTTCACGATAAACCCTTAGTTTAAACCTTATCCCACTAACATCACTGGCCTGAATACACTGTGGTATACTATTAGCTATATATTACTGTTAGCTAGTTATTTATAATGAACCTAGTTATTTAATAAATATAACAGTAGTAAAAGCTATGTTTTCTCAACGCTCGTTCAAACGAGACCAATGAATGCATTTAGTAACGTGAACGTTCAAAGCTGTGTTTAGCTTACTGTGTTAATGAAGCTGGTGCTGAGCGCGATCCCTTCACTCAGGTGGCCTAGTTGGGAGCACTGAGCCCGGCTCTAGGTGACTTATTTGCAGACCTTAGGCTACTTACGTTACGTAATGCCTTACAAACACGAATACCCAGCTAGTGTTTCGACGGGACTAGTACTAATTAAACATGGGTCGATCAGTATTTAAAATACTCCAATCCATGTGAGGTACCATTTATTTCGCACTCATCTCGCATACAGCATAATTAAAATATACAAAACAAGCAGCATTTGTAGCGAACATAAAATTATCGGTATTTTACTGCGACAAAATCTGACTTACAAAACAGTCATATAAAAATCACATTTCAATTCCGGAGTCTGCGAGCTTAAATAATATTCGTTTCATTTTAGCCGCGCGGCTATGAGGGCCGCAGCCGTACCGAGCCGAGCGGCGCCGCGCGACGCTGAGCTGAGCCGTGCCGCGCCGTGCAGAGCCGTGCCGCCACGCGTCAAGAACGGTTATTACCGGTCATTATAATAAAACAGTTGCACTCGTTGGCGACGAATACGAATTTATTCGGTGCTCAATAATTACTGTGCTCTTCAATATTTTCATTTATCGATGAAAGATTAAAAGAAATGAATGCATTAAATTAAAGTAGCCATTTATGTAAGAGTTGCTTTATGTTAATGCCTTCGTTTGTTTTTGTCATTCCCGTACAGTTGTAGATAGTATTGTATGTCGTTAATGTTATACAAAGCCTGACATGTACGCGACTTGTGTCGTTGACAGAGTAGCTATTTAAAAAGTGTGTTTAGGCTTGGCGAGACGTGTCTCAGGTTCAAAGCTTTAAAGAAAAACCATCCGTATTATATGCTGATTTGTACCGATTTAAGATTTCATACTGTTTTCTTTGTAATAACATTACTTTTTAATTACTTTAGTAATTAACAAAAAATGATTTTAAAAGAATTTATTCCTAATCTCTATATTATTCTTCAAATGAAGAACCACCAAAGTCATTCCGACTGGAGTTTTACCTGTTTGACTGCAATACGAGGAACGTAAATAAATAAATAGCCGTTGTTATAACAGACCAATTACGAGCTGTGAATAAACTATGAGAGCACACCTTTGTAATATTTTCCGAGCTCCGTTGTTCATGCAAATTGTTATTTCCCGGTGTTTACGTCGGTGGCCCGCGGACCTCTGGACCATGGACCCCGGGAGCCCCCCCCCCCCCGGGGAATGGAGAGTGGCGTCATGTAGCACACCCCTAAGTTAGTTAAAAAAATGTGTCTCATTCGTTATGTTCGGAACAAATTAAGCATGTTTCTTTTAGCCGGGAGATCGGGACGTAAGTGGTGACAGGCGTGTTGTAGGCAGGAAGGGGAATGGGCTACGATTATTACACAGGAACAGGACTCATGGTGGTGTGTTGCAAATTGAATATCTACTTAAATACAAACATTTTGGATACTCACATTAGTTGTAACTTCCAATAATTAATACTAATATCTGACCAGCTGCGCTGCGCTAATAGAACCGACCAAAAACTACTGTCCTGCCGACGACTAAGTTGCCAAGATATCTGTCCTCCTGCATCGATGTTATTAGCTCCACAGAGAATGCTCTCGTGAATAACGTCACCCGTTGGGAATATAACCCGCAGTCTCCGGGCCGCGGCCGCGCCGCCCGCACACTGCACCGTGACGAGGCTACAATACATTTTTGATATATAATCTCGGCGCAGTGGTCGGTACACGCTGTGCCCGTAATTTATGTGTGTACTAAAAATAAATCAGTGTCCCACTGCTGGGGCCCGCGGGCCGCGGGGAGATGCAGCTTACAGCCTCACCACTTTGTTTTGGTTTATGAGGCTTTTAATTAGTTTTGATTTTTTTAGTTTTAGGCTGAATGATAATATCATTTAGCCTAAAATAATTGTAGGGATGTTTTAAATTATTAAGTTATACGAAAAAAGTTCTTATATCTGCCTTTATAAAAAAGTGTGAAATAAAAAAATATATATATATTAACTGCCTTCAAAAAGTTAAAAGTGTTAAATAATATTTTATTCACTACACATTACATACACTAAGTTAAAGTCGGTGTATAGTATAGTGTTTTTGTCTTAATTAGTTCCTACAACTAATTCAGACAACAACGAACCTATTTAAGAGAATGCTCTTATACTATTAACAAAGCGGCACCGACTTCAACTTAGTGTATGTAAAGTGAAGTGAATAAAATATTATTTAACACTTTTAAGTTGCGTCTTTTTTGAAGGCGGTTTTTATTTTTTATTAAAAAAAACTATTTCGCACTTTTGAATGATGCCTAGGATTCATTCCCCCCAACGTTTTGTAACTCTCACATGATAAATTTCATCTTAGAAAGTGATAGGGGATGTGGTCCACGCACCCCCTCCCCCTTGTTAGTGGTCAGTCATTAACTACACGTATAAACAAAGCAATATTACTTGTTACGACAACTCTACTATGATCCTATGAGGAGTTCCGTTCCATATCTCCGAAGTTTATCATCAGATCCTAACTTGGTGACAATGGGACCAACTGGAGAGTAAACTGTATCGATAACAAAAAGAATTTCTTAAATCTGATGAATTGATTACAAATTATAAGCAGAAACTCATCAACGCACATGTAGATTACGTAATATTAATTGATAACATAATTATTAATTAAATCCTTGATTAAAAACTTTTAATCACTCAATCAGGAGTATTAAGTTATTTATACATTCTGCGCCGCGACTCAGCTGAGCGCAGATCGGAGCACTGTTACGAACACACGAATTAGTAAGCGGCGTAGCACCTGCGTAACATGTACGTAGCGACTACGGCGTAGAACTCTCATTTCATACCTGATTCATATTTGAAACTCATTAGCTGAACTGAAATGTTATAATTAGTTAGACTATTGTTCATTCTGTAATGAGTAGTTATGTTCCGTTAATTACGTTACGTCGTGCAGACTAACTCCCCTGCGGCGAATTGATATTATATTCTAATGTATTATTCTCTAATGGTGAACTTATTATTATTCTATGAAGAACGTAATTTATTATTATTTTAGTCGAGTGACCTCGGCATCAAATGGAGCACCCCATTACTTCGAGAGCTGTTGTGAGGGCCGCTGAAGGATTACACCATGATGGATGGGGGTTGTATACTGCCGGCATACATAGTGTAGTCCAGCGATAGCACCACCATCAACCCGCTCGATACTGATGTTGGTGTGTGTGCATGTTGTAACATTCTCTTTATGTGTGTCTTATAAGCCAAGCATGTACAATAAATATGTGAAACCAGTTTTGTTTGCTACGTTTTTTTTTAAATTAGTAAGTTAATTACTCTTTTTTTTTTTAAAAACGTTGCCCCGCTTTAGGCATTTTTCCTGTGTCGTGGGTGCGTTTCACAAACATGAAATATCACATACACAAACACCCAGACTCGGGACAAATATCTGTGCTTCGCACTAAGTTTTGCCCCGTGCGGGAATTGAACCCGCAACCCTCAGCACAGCAGTCCAATCGCTTAGACACTGTGCTAATCAGGTCGTCAATTAAATAACGTTAATAGGGGGCTAGGTTAATTAAATTTTAGTAATAATTTATAATAATCAAGTGTAAGACTCTTTCAGAATTATTAAAGTAATCTACAGATCACAGCCCAATGTGTCTCCTCCACAATGATCCAACCAACTCCTGTGTTAAGAGCCTACAACTCACCGCTAAACAGTTGAAACATAGTTTTGAAGAAGAAAGCTATCTCTCATTAACAGGCTATGATACAAGACATGTATAATATTATGTACGTGTATATAACGAGGTGACAAGTCGTCGTCCGTATCTCACAGTACACAGTACACACTTCACAATACACAGTACACAGTGACTCGCACGCGTATCTCGCACAAGTTTATTAAACAGTTACAACAGACGTGTCGAAGTTGCCGACTGGCGTCGACGTAGTGACGTCACTAGCTCATAAAGACATACGGTGTATATATGTATAATTATTACATGGTGAACACAAAAATAAATGAGCGGTAATTTAGTTGAGTTTTGTAAATTAATTAATCAGTATATTATACTGGATTAAACGTATATACATATTATTCATATATTAATAACAAACACATAGTTTAGTGAGCTGTCCTGGATAACGTTGACTAAATAACATTATAAATCACGATATTCTGATAGTCATTATGTTTAAATGTCACCATAGTTATAGTAGTATGATCCCCGCATGTTAAAAAGTGTTTTGTGTGCTAATAAACTACTAATTAGACTTACGAATTAATAATGTAACACCCGTCAACAGGTAACCGGTCGGTTAGTGTGGACCTGTGGACACTACAATAACTCGCTGCATTCATATAAAACGTATTTTGATGTCAACTCCTGCAACGCTCTCGGAGCTTTGTATTTAACAAGCTCAGTAACCGTTATTTGCATTCTGTCTGACCCACAGATAGCAAATAGCCTGATGATATTGGGTGTCCCCCCCCTTACTCCGCCCGCTACAGCCCCACCCCGCCCAGCGCCCACAGCTCAGCGTTAATCAAACTTCAGCACGGCATCTCTTTGAACTGAGTCGATGCAAGTTATTATAGGTGTCATAAATCACGCCATGATTAAAAATATATCTTACTTCTACTTTTTATTAAGGCCCAGAATCTGCCTGTAGGAGAGCAACTTCGATGGAATTAGATGTTGTTTTTATTAGCGGAATACGGCGCAAGATATTAGTGTTACAGTAGAAAGAAAAATAAAATTTACTGAAATACAAATACACATAAAAGTTTACTAGCAACCCTCTGATATCAGCGAAATTACTGAAAATAACCGTAATAGTAACGACGCGGACGGGAGAATCTATGGGGGATGAGCAGCTGATGGCAATGATGACGATGGCAACAAACTGACTGTTATAGTGATGGTCCCTTTAATTAATAAAACATGCTGACGTATTTATAAACTGGTGGAAAGCTTACAATCAATTAAAACACGCGTCGCTTAGGCTTCTAATAACATAATGCACGACCACAACAAATGCTAATGCACCCCGCAACCCCCCCCCCCCCCCTCCCCCTGCCCCTGCGTGCGGCGAGCCCCGCCCGAGCCCCGCCATCAAGCTGCAGTGGCCACTATGTTTTTCAGCTCGATTTACCGGCAAAGAGAATCCGCGTCCGCCGTCCGCCATCCACCCGACTCGAATTAGCACTTCAAAAGGCGATGAGTGAACAGCCTCCTCTATTTTGTACACTTTTGATGTTACTCGTACATTTAGTGAGAATTTAAAATACGGATGCGCTTTCAAATTGCTACGTAATAGCACCTTGTAACGTGTTTCAATTGCTCCGTTGATTTTAATGAGAGAATTACTGCTGACTGTTGCGGGGGTCGGTGCAATAACTTTACTTTATACTTGAGAAAATAAACGGTGGAGTTTATGAGATATCACGTATCAATTTTTGATTCGATAATTCTTGCTTATTGATGTAACTAGCATGTTACAATGGTGTCCAGAGCGAGTTATTAATTTATTTTTATACAAAATAGTCATACATTATTTATACATTGTATTAGCGTGAACTAGATAGTAGTGATGGTAGTGGGGCCGAGCCCACTGTTGGAACCATCACTAAACTTTAATAATAATAATTTTATTTTAAGTTATCTGTGCTAATAACAAACGGCGGTGACACAATCATGTCAGTTTTTTAAAGTATTTATTGTTATTATTTTGTACACAGTACCCGTTACTTCCTTATGTTTATGAATAAATCGTATTTTAATCGAAACTTAACAATGCTCTTAAATCGAATTCCATGCAAAGATCTAACTAACAAACTAACTTAGACAGAATATTCAAGCAATAAACATAACAGTAATTATACAAACGACTGAAACACAACAAGTATAATTAAAATCTCAGAAACTGCAGTAGCAATGGCATCGAGCGCTAGGTGTCCCCCAGGGCACCACCTTGGGTCCGCCGCGCGACCGGAGCAAAGAGCAACAAACACGCCGGCGCGCGTCTCCGCGATAATAATGCACGCTCCAATATAACGCTGCCACCTACACCGACGTGGACGGCGAGGCTGGCCATGCACTGCGGTGCAACATTACTTACTGTATTGTTTGCTTAGATCCAATTTTTTAACACCCTGCACGATTACAGGGTCGTCAAAATAAATCTAATTTTACCCCACGGTTAAACGCTTACTCGGGAAGAAACGACTCTAAATATATTATAACTTGCCAAATGTGCCTCTAGGCCTCTGCCTACTCTTTCGGGAAATACAGGAGTGGTGTTATGTTATTATTATTATCATAACATCATCATCATAACATCACGCCTGTATTCCCCGAAGGGGTAGGCAGAGGTGCACATATAGTACACCCACATTTCGCCAGTTATGTTAATAGGTCCCAATGTAATAGGGGGCGAGCCTATTGCCATCAACCGGGCACAAATCCAGACTCCGTGCTGCTACTGAGAATTACCTAATGGAAAAACCCAGTAACACTTTGTTATTATTATTATTAATAATAATTAATAGAATAACAATTTCAAACAACAGATAAACGTTCGGAATTATTTATTTAACATAAGAGAATGGGAAAAATATAAATACGCGAACCTAATTAGCATTCTATAATGAACAATGATTTTATCTGAATGTTCATGTGTTTATGTAATTTGTATGAACATGAATCACATAATGTTTTAGTAAAAAATATTTATATATTAAAACTGAAATAAGAGAATCAATCGATGCTAACTAGTCCAACACGTGTTGAGCACATCGTCTATTAAACCCTGTATGATGAACTGTTAGCGAACACTCGACCGCGGGGGGCGGACCAGTGTGCGAGCAGCCTTGCGTCACGTGAGGCAGTTACATGGGGAGAACTTTTAAAGTGTAAATTCTGACAGGCACCCCCCACACGAGCAATAAAACGAACGCCTGCCTGCGCTCTTGTCATAAAGCACCCAATCTTCGTGTGTAGCCGTCCTAATGCACCTCCAAAATAGGATGGACTTTTATTTAAGTACTAGCTGTTACCCGCGACTTCGTCCGCGTAAATTTCAGATAAAAACACCAGTAGAATATAATCAGATTTTGCAAGTAAGTGGAAAACACTATAAATTACTTATCGAAAGGAATATACATAGTATTTTAATGATAAAGGTATTTTTCAAATTAAGATGGGGCTAGTTTACTTGCTATATCGATTTTGTGGGTATAATCGGTGAATATTGAGTGACTAACAGGAAAGTTATTGACATGATTGGTTTGCTTATAAGTAATATACACATACAATTTTGAATGCACCTTTGTTTTACTGTATCTATGTACTACATTGACGGCATGCATTTACATTACGTGGCAACGGGTGTAAAATTACCTGAATAAATGAATTTATTATTATTATATTTGTATCTCATCTTATTTACTCGGGCTAGCCATGCGGAAGATACCCGGACTTTTAAAAGGCTTACGTGGGGACACAGGTCCAACACGCAGAGGCCCGTTGAGAACTTTAATCTAAAAGGGGATGGGACACCAGCTAGGGACACCACACAACTGCTCTATAACAGAACAGCCATGAAAAGTCCCCAAAAGGTGCGGGACTATTGAGAAAAATGGATACTAAAATGATTTGGTCTATTGTGTTGGGATGTTTCGTGTAATGGTTATTTTTAGTTTATTCTGAATAACAACGGCGTCTGCCTTTAACCATATAATATGCAGTATATTAGCAGACGGTGACTCGCCACTTATTATTATTATTATTATATTTCTCTAAACTACGTTCGTAGTTTTGTCCTCAGTAGACTACATTTAAAGAGAGTGTGGACATCATCAGTTTCTCCGATTCTCCTTCAATAGTATGCCTTAAAGCCTATGAAATATCCTCCGAGAAATGACGCCAATATTTTTCCCACAACAAAACCGGGTTTGCAATACCGCAGAATACCAACATGACGGCAAACAAATGTCGTAGGTGACTTGGGCTATCACTAACGCTAGTCTCCAGGAGAGTGTTGTCCCAGTGTTGGACACCATCAAGAAGATTTCGTGCTACGCAGGCTGCACGAAATGTCGGATACTCCATGCAATCAACTGTCCTTAAGAATGCAAATGACGTTGGCCCCTATACTATGTGAAGCAATAGCCGCAAATAAAAGCACTCGGCATTATTTGGATGCACAGTGTAAGCCCTTCCCAATGCAGTGTCCATAAAGATTCCCGGAAACCCTTCGACAATACGACCACGTCGATGCCGATTAAATACACCTCTTTGCTTGTAGTATGTATAGTACGACGGCACCTCATCATACGTAAGTGACTTTGCAAAAAGATCTTCTTCACAGAGACGTAAAAATGCCAAGAGTGTTGTTTGGCGGGGATTTTCCAATCGGTCTAATACATTCTCTAAATGGACGTCCAAATACGACCGTTGGATACCGATCATGTATAGAGAACGCCAGCAGAGAAGCAGCTTTGCGAATAACTGCTTCTGAAGTACTAATGTAGCGACCAGACTGGTACTTGGTCACTTCATCCCGATCAGTGCTTTGCAAAGCGAACGTTGCCTGGTCACTACCCTTATTTACGTATTTGAAAATGTATTTAATTGACTCGACGCTGGAACACGATTCAACATTGATGTGTGTTTGAAACGTCCTAGAAAGCACAGGTGAGTATGGATCAACCCATCTGTTGTCAACGTGTGTAGTTTCAGTGGCGAATTGTTTCGGGAATCTTTTTGTGTATCAATCTTCTTTTATGCAAGGGGAATTAGAGTTGAAGTTGTTAGCTTCAGAATTGGTCGGACATCACTTATTTGAAATGGTGAATTTACAAATTTATTAATGTAGAAAAAAAATATTTAAAATTTACTGGAAATTGTTCGTAATAATATTATGTTAAAATATATGTTATAATTGTCTTTTTATTGATATTTAAGTCAAAAAACATGCAAAAAGAAATTAAAGCTAACGCAAAAAGTAAACCTTCGGTAAGAATCGATCTCACTATGCATAACTCGTAGGGCGATCGTTAAACCGCCGCGCTACGATGACACATAGCAGTATGTTTAAAATAGACGTTTCTATACATGTCATGATTCACTGCTCAGTTCCTTGTGGATATAGCGTGATGATTTCTACTTCAGAAGTTCATCTGTAAGTAATCTGCATCATCTGTCATTATACGGTTTTGTTATTCCAAGTCTGATTCTTTTTTGTTATACCACGTTTTATAATGACTGACGTTTCATGTCAAGTCACACGGGAATGCTGTTGAACGGGATAAAAAGTATCCTATGTCCTTCTCCTGGCTCTAAACTACCTCCCTGCCAATTTTCAGCTAAATCGGTTCAGCCGTTCTTGAGTTATAAGTGGAGTAACTAACACGACTTTCTTTTATATATATAGATGTGAACAACTCCGATAACCGTGAATTTACTTTTTAATCTGTGTCCTTCATTCATATAATTAAATTCAGCCGGATACAATTGTTAATTCATCTGATACTGACAATTTATCAACTAGTCGCCTGTATATTAGAACTAATTAAATTTAGTTCTACGTAATTCGTACGCTCCAGTAATTAGTTTCATAATTTAGTAAATTGCTCGGTAATATAATTTAATGGAATTAATTTATCTGTTAGTGAGTTAGTCGGTAGTGTTTGTGTTTGACACTCCGACGGAGTAAGAGCTCTTCTTCCCTTCGGTCTATCACCATGGTTTCAGGTAAATGAGGTTTCTCTAGTAGGTAACAAATGATTGGGTAACACAACACGCTAAGGTATTGTTAAATGTCAGTCAGTGAAATAACGGATGTTAAGTGTTAGACATTTTCAGAACACAGCACTACTCGGTTTTATTCTTGTTCACAAAAAAAAGAGAAAATTATAATAATATAATAAATATAAATGTTTCATACGGACGCAAAACAAAAGCTAATTACCTAAGTTAAGTCGGCACATTTTTTTTTTTAAAAAAAAAACGTCGCCCCACACTAGGAATTTCTCCTGTGTCGTGGGTGCGTTTCACAAACATGAAATATCACATATACAAACACCCAGACTCGGGACCAACATCTGTGGTTCGCACAAAGTTTTGCCCCGTGCGGGAATCGAACCCGCAACTCCCTCAGCGCAATTGTCCAATCGCTTAGCCACTGCGCTAATCAGGTCGTCGAGATGCATAACAGATTTGAGTCACGGAGATATATTTGTATAACAGCCTCTAAATTTAAAAATAAAATAAAGACATTTACATAAAGCCTGCTTTAAATTACAGGATAAAGGAAAAGAAGGTCGCTTAAAAATACTTTGTTCAATAACGGTTAAGGAAAATATAGATGGCTTAATTTAGCAGGGGCTTAAATTTTTTTTTTTTTTTTTTTTTTAAAAAAAAACGTCGCCCCACACTAGGAATTTCTCCTGTATCGTAGGTGCGTTTCACAAACATGAAATATTCACATACACAAACACCCAGACTCGGGACAAACATCTGTGGTTCGCACAAAGTTTTGCCCCGTGCGGGAATCGAACCCGCAACCCTTAGCGCAGCAGTCCAATCGCTTAGCCACCGCGCTAATCAGGTCGTCAAAATGTTCAGTTATAATACATACATAAAGTCACGCCTGTTTCCCTGAGGGGAATAGTTATAATAATGTTCTAAGAAACCATTTTATATTACCGGGTGACTTTATAGTACTTGAGATAAGCGGCCAACAAGTGAAGATGTTGCGGATCTCAGAGGCGAGCCGGCGCGGCGGCGCGCCGGTCGCGGTGGTACCTTTTGTATGTAAATCCGTATTCTGGCGGCGGTCGAGATGCTTCTCTCTCACCGATATCAACTAAAAGAAATTCAACGTGTTTACAGTAGTAAGAAAATAAGAAATAGATTGTTAACATTCTATTAATTTCTGTTTTGAATAAGAAATAAGAATAAATATTATTAGATTACAAGTGACATTCAGTTCATAACAACACATGACACCTGTACTCCCGAAGTAGGCAGAGGTGTATAGTTCAATAGACTGTCAACAAACGTCGTCGAATACATTGTACAGAGCAATGCTTCAATGACTTTGATTTTAATCACTTCTTATTCATAATCCCAAGTTTAGCTATCATCTAACAGTGGATATAACTTCGAGTGCAGTACTACATTTCCTCGAAGTAACAGCGCCGGCGGCTTGTCTTTGCTCCCAGTGATTGCTCCCGACATATAATAACGAGAGTAACCAGAGACTGGTCATTGACCCGCGACTGTCCCGCCGGCTAATGAGCCGCGCTGATGGTACGCGAACCATTAGCGAGTGGACAGCACACAGGACACTCGCAAGCAGACGCTCTTTGTGAAGATTACAGTTTCTGTCTGGTGTGTTCACTTCACGAAATACGAAGGTAGAGTGTATCTAGTCATGAACATAGACATTGTAGTCAATCTAGGAATAAACGACGTAATGTTTGCGATTAATACATCTAGTGCGTGCAATCGGTGCTTTTTCCTTTGTCTTAATTGATTTTCAAGTTCGTGTACATACTTACAGTTACATAAAATGAGATTTATGTCTGTAAGCAGAATAAATAAGACATACAATTCTAGTCGGAATTGAGTAACTTTAATTTATACACCAAATCATGTACCGCCAACCACATTCAAGATGTAATGACACTTGTTATGTGGGCCGCAGAAATCCAATCCACAAATCATCATAAAATACTTGACACATGTAACTTTTTACGTGTGTGTGTGCGCGTGTCGTACGTCCCCGTTAGTAATTCCGTGGCCAGTTATTCGGCGGCAGTCGGCATGCACCGGCCGCGCTTAGTATTCAGCTGAGAACACAGTAATTATACCTGCGTACGTACTTACCTTTTACGGCTGTGTATAATAATGTGCCCGCGCCCGCGGCGCCGCCCGTCACACAACACGGGCCTTCTGTGTTCTGATGTACACGATGGATGAAACGGATTTCCAATAGAGTCGAATTTAGCACGCCTTTTCGCTTAAGTTAACATTAATTCATGTTTATAGCCGTAATGATCAATGTTGGTTGTCTCTTCTCTGTCTTTGTTTTTATAATTTCTATAGTACGTAGGTTATAACCGACTGCCTCGTTGGTCTGGTAGTTGCTAAGCGTGACTGCTGAGCACGCGGTCCTGGGTTCGAATCCTGGGTCGGGCAAAGTGTTATTGGGTTTTCTATTAGGTAATTCTCAGTAGCAGCACGGAGTCTGGATTTGTGCCCGGTTGATGGCAATAGGCTCGCCCCCTATTACATTGGGACCTAAAACATAACTGGCGAAATGTGGGTGTACTAGGTATATGTGCACCTCTGCCTACCCCTTCAGGAAATACAGGCGTGATGTTGTGTTATGTTATAACCGAATGCTTCCAAATGAAAAGCTTTAAAATAAATTATTAGTTTATCCTCCGAACAAAATTTTGGTGGTAATCATATTTTTTTTTTCTTTAAAAAAGGTAGCCCCATACTAGGAATTTCTTCTGTGTCATGGGTGCGTTTCACAAACATGAACTCGGGACAAACATCTGTGGTTTGCACAAAGTTTAGCCCAGTGCGGGAATCGAACTCGCAACCCTTAGCGCAGCAGTCCAATCGCTTAGCCACTGTGCCAATCAGGTCGTCGAATTCAAACTGTTTGAGATTTTCTCTTTCACAGAAGTACCGCAATTCCAACAATAACGTTAACTACCAACATAATACTCGCGGGACATGTTTTCCTACCATTTTCCAGGTTAAGAGTTCAATCCCCGCGGCACAACGTGATTGGTCTAATTTAGAGTTTTCTTATTTGCGAGCATTTGTATATGAATGTTTACAAATCATCTTAATGTAGGCGGCGGCCATTCAATACTAACTTTATGATTGCTGCCATTAGCTAATCAGTGCTATTGACAGTAAAAAATGTGAAATAAAAATAAACTTTAGTATTTCTAAGCTTGTAAAGAATTAGAGATTAAATATCCTTTACGTTGTTCTACACTGACTACTTCGGTACGTTATACTGTAAGTACACATCCATTTAATCAATCCCAGCCGAAAGTTAAACCAATTGACTCATCTACAGCCCGGCATCACGAGCGCATCGCAGTGTCACCATCCATTGACCGTGTGTATAAAACAAGGTAATGTAGCGGTAGCATTCAGCGCGCGTACTGTTGCGGCGAGCGATGGTTGTTGACGCACACGCGCCGGGAATAATGTCGTCTAATCCGTGTCGTCGGCGCGCTTCGGGGCGGTGACAATGCCGGCATCCATTGAGGTGCTGATAATGGTCGAGTCTTCGGGCCAACCCTTTGTGAGGCTTCCCCAAACCTGTCGCTGTCCCAAACACACCGGACAGTCATGCTCTGCTAATTTGTTGCGATTTTATGGTCGTTTTATCAGTCCAGTGGCTACTAGAGTGACGTATATACGATGGGACATCCGTTTAGCTTTTAATTTAAACTAAAGGGTGGAAATGCAAAAAATAGTGGCCGCGATTCAGGTAGACTCTCTCTAACTACTCTTTTATACATGATTCCATCAAACTTAATGAACACACTTGTAACTAATTACACGGCTCTGTAAATAGTTTTAAATATTGATGCAATTTAAAATTACCTCGCCCTCATATAAAACCTGCTTATACACGCGGGTCGAGGTCTATTCATGTTAAAGTAAGCAATTATGTAACGAGTGGGAAATATTCCACTGAAACTTATTCACGGTCGAATTAAATTCTCTTGTGACTTCATAAGCTAATATATAATATGTTACAGCTAGAGTGAGTTTCCTATTGGGTTCCAGTCGTTATTTATTCCAACTAAGACCACAAAGAACTGGGCTGCACACTAAGATTTTCAGTGTATTTGTAAATTCAAACAGACATAACATTACACATAATAAGTGGGTGAGTCCATTAATAAAAGTGGCTTGTTCCAATGCGACTGCGAGCAACAATAACCTGCTCACAATGTCCTCACACAATATATCCGGGATCCCGGACAACCACACAAGCCTCATATTTTTCAGTCACGTATTAAACTCACTCGGGCTCCGTTCACTGTGGAATGCATCGGACATCGGGACGCTACCGATAATCCCGGCTAATCCCGTCTCTAGGCCGGGCGGATTACACATCCACGAGCCGCGCGACTGACCTTTATGCTTATAACTATACGGTTCGCATTTCCATAGCCAGTTTGATTAGTGGGCACCGGTAAAGATCGCTGTCATAACAGCTTACGAGCGTTTGGCAGATGGACCGCTCGGTGTCGGAGCTTGCTCCGTTGTCTCGACGACGAGCTATGTTTATGGGAATATGTTCTGTTTCTGTGAAGCATACAAAACACTTCGATAAGGATTGACTTTGACGGAGGTTGTGCAAACATTCCTCTATTGTAAGATGTTTCATATGTAAGTAGTCTAATGGTGGTTGATGTGGTGAGCATAATAACTAAAGATAAATTATTTATTCTAGTCGCTTAAAATCGGGAAGTATTTTCGATATTCAATTGTCGAGCTGATAATTAGTGTCTGTTAAATGCAATTTATATATATTACGTCAGAGTATTTTTATTATTATTCAATTAAATGAAAGGCACACGAAATAGGGGAGTTATCGGATCCGTAACGACACCCGATCTCCATTAACGAAGTCCCAAGTACGGTTTCCGGTAATGGTAACTTCTGTCATCGAACTGTGGATATTATATTTTTCCCGGTATTTGAACTGAAGCCAATTAAATAACGGAGTACTTAATGACACGTATTAATTAATATTTTTTTACTTAAGACAATTGTGACCTGTAGGGGAAACCTAATTGTACTATGTAATCAATTACACAAAATTATATATAAGTACGCCTCACAGAGGTACATTGCGTTTTTTTCTGTAGTTTTTATTGATGTCCTTTTTTATCAAAACAAGGAGAAGGTAAGGTATAAAGATAACCCGCGACCGCCGCCGCCGCTGGTCTCTGTGACCTTTACGGTAATAAAGTACGTGGAATAAGCTCTGATGGTTCGATGTTAGCACTCACAAGTAGCCACCTAGTGGTACCACAAAGACCGGTCGTCGTTCACGGCTGCGCGGGAAGAGACCCGGTGTTTAAGATTTACAGTGACACCGGCAGTTGAAGGGTTTCAATGTCTTTGACATGACATCCTGAATTATAATTACTGACGTGACCTTATATATTATATGAAGTACCATCGTATATCATTTATTATTATTATTACAAAAACATTAGCACTAGTTAACATACGACTTATTAATAATATAATCTAATTTATTACTTTAAGTAGTAATTATTAATAATTCACGACACATATTGGTAAAAGTTATAAAATAAATAAAAACCCAATGTTATTTATATATAATATTAAACACAGTCTTACAATTATATTAATTAGGGATCACACAAACAAGGTTACTTGTACTTGCTTTAAAACGAAAGGACAACAAATTCACATATTCAGAACTAGAATATTAAATAAATCAAACTATAAGGGCACATTGACTGCCTCGTTGGTCTAGTGGTCGCTAAGCGCGACTGCTGAGCACGAGGTCCCGGGTCGGGCAAAGTGTTATTGGGTATTTCCATTAGGTAATTCTCAGTAGTAGCACGGAGTCTGGATTTGTGCCCGATTGATGGCAATAGGCTCGCCCCCTATTACATTGGGACCTAAAACATAACTGGCGAAATGTGGGTGTACTATATGTGCACCTCTGCCTACCCCTTCGGGGAATACAGGCGTAATGTTATGTTATAAGGGCACATTTATCAAAAAAGATGCGCACCGCTTGCGCATGATGGCCTCTTTTTTGTAATTTAATTTATTTTAATTATTTCATTACCACAAATAATGTTCTTCTGCCCGAATTTTGGTCACAGCGGCCTGTCTCAGCGGAGAATAGCCAAATAGGCAGGAGATCATTATAGTGTACAAGTATACGCGCAAACACAGGTGCATTCCTTATTCCCTCACTCTCATAGTCTGATAAAAAGTCGAAGTGGTATGAACGGGAGCCTAGTGGTATGACCGTTGGACTACCATGTCAAGTAACGGAAGTTCAAACCCCGGCACGCACCAATGTTTTTTCGAACTTTTTGCTAAAACCGGTGAAGGAACACATTGTTAGGAAACTAGTACACCTGAGAGACTTGTGAACGGCGTGCAAATCCATCTCAGAGGCCTACAGGCGGTTTAAACTCTGACACCAGGTTATTCATTAACTTTACGATAAGTGAGATCAGGCACAGGACCAACGGCGTATTAAAATCATTTATTTCGAATTATTGAATCTGAAGTCCCTTCCGACACAATGGCCAATCACAAGACTGACCTCGGCTTATGCTGCTTATCTCAATCATTTAAGACTGCTTTAATTTGCTAAAAATGTTTTCTTACAATGAATCATTACTAACTTATTCCTTTGTTCCCAACGCCGCCCACGCAATTCATGCCGCCCCGTAGAGCTAACCACACTCAAAAATGTTCATTTTAATTATTGTTTAACACAATAATGAGTAATTATATCATGTGTAACTCGACGGTGTTAGAGCTTAATTACTAGACGCCTACAAAAGTTACACGACTCACGCTTTGTAGGCAATTACTCGGCGCCACAGTTGTACCAACTTTGTGTTTCTAAATTAAATTTGCCTTATATCGGTTTGTACAAAAGGTTTATATATTTGTTTATTTAATATCTTTGGAAAACTTACAGCTGAACAAACCGATCAATGAAAAGTAAAAAAACTGTCAGCCAATTAAATTTCAATTTATTTATTAAAATATCGGAACATTGTAGAAAATGCACCTGAATTCATTAAGTACGTCTGTAGTATTGTTTGTCCATGTCTGTGGTGTCGCCGCTCCCCCGCGCCCGCGCGCTGCACCCCGCCAGCGGTTATCGGGCGCTCTCCGCTTATCTGCGCTCATTACGGCGGCGATAAAAGAAAAATATTAGCTCCCGACGGCCGGACCGGCGGCGGCGCGCGGCGGCCGGCCCGGCGGCGCGCGGCGGCCGGCCCGGCGGCGCTCAAATATTAAAATTCCTACGGCGGGAACAGAAAACACACCATGGTGATGCGGACCGAGATTTCCTCTCTTTATTAAGTTTGCGTTTAATTTTGATTTCGTGTTGCAAGATTTAATTAAAATATGTCAAACAAATTGCTTTGCATATATGTAACCACACTTAAGGCTCTGCATGTTAACCATATAACAGTAAGAATAAAATAAATCGGTACCCTTGTTTGAGTACATATTTTGTTAGATGAGACAGAGACACCTAATGGGTGGCTCATAAATTCAAAGCTAATTTGCTATCCTTTTATTTTAAAACAAAAGGTACGTTTTACGGCCAGTCCTGGTTCAGAATATACAAAACATAAAAACCCGGTGACTCTATTGTCTATATTTTACGACCTATTGTCTATCTTCTATTTATACAGAGAACAAGTATTTGTGTTTATAAAAAAAAACAAGAGTGATAGAAACGCATCATAAACAGATTACAACCACATATTGTGCGCAGGGTTATCGAGCACTACATACAAATGATTACGATCAATGTTTAAGTACAGGTCACATAAAAAGTCACTATAAAATGGACCAGTTTAACAAGAGCTGTATTTTATTAGAGTTCCTTACACGCAGTATGGAGATACGCTGCACGGTGCGCCGGTAGAGGCCCGCGCGGGCTGGTCATAGCGCACGATCGCTCTTCGTCAAGACGGGACATGACAGCGCCAATAGGCCGGCGTCGCCCGCTGTATATTGATGACATTGTACTGCGTATCGCCGCTGACACCAAATTGGAATATTGAAACATTAATCCAATAAAATATGATTTATTGACGTCGACCAGTCAAGTGTGGCCAAATTATTTACATGAAGTAAATTTCGCCACTCATTGCGCATGATAGATTGGTAATACCAGTATTGAAAAAGTCCTCCAATTTAATAAATATTTGAAATATTCGTCTTTTGTACGAATCGTATTTCATTCTACCAATCGACAAGAATTCCTTTTTATCGCCAACAAATAAATGTTTAATGCGATAATTTTATCTTCTTTTGAGGAAAATCTTTTCTATTACACCATTTATAGAATGTCTTCGAAAGTATTCCTTTATTGAGAGAGAAAAGATTGTCCATATAAAGTAGTGAGATTATCTGAACGTCCATACAAGGTTTTCAATCATGTCTGAGCCGACGTCTATCCTATCAGAGGGAGTTTTTGTTACCTTTAAACTAAAAGTATGATCTACAACTCCTGAACTGTATGCCTGAACATACTCGTTGTATTCGAGTATTTACTTTGTTTTTAATTTAGTTGACTGCTTCGTTGGTCTAGTGGTCGCTAAGCGCGACTGCTGAGCACGAGGTCCTGGGTTCGAATCCCGGGTCGGGCAAAAACTGTTATTGGGCTTTTCTATTAGGTAATTCTCAGGAGCAGTACGGAGTCTGGATTTGTGCCCGGTTTATGGCAATAGGCTCGCCCTATTACATTGGGTCTGGGACCAAAAAAAACTTAACTGGCGAAATGTGGGTGAACTATAGGTACTATGTGTACCTCTGCCTACCCCTTCGGGGAATACAGGCGTGATGTTATGTTTTTTATGTTCTGTTAAATTTAGTTGATGTTACCAAAATAGCTGTATTATCGCCATTACCGAACACACACAGTTCATACCGGACCTACCAAACACACAGTTCTCCGGGGCAGTAGTGCGGGTCACAGACAAAGAAATTAAAAAAGTAATGTAAAAGTGTAAGCCGGTGGTATCCGACGGTCGAACAAATACACGCGGCGCGGCGTCCCGGTTTCAAAACTGGTAAAAAGTGGTAATAACTGGAATATTCCGGCTCGAGTCAGTTTTTATTTGTGTTAGCCTCGTTAATGTGGCCTCGCGCCCAGATTGGTCCCATACAAACTTTCTGTTTCAACTCATAGCGGCATCGTTTCGCTTCCGAAATTATATTTTTGGAAACCTCTGCCTCTGATTACACTTACGAGTGTGGAGCACGGATCAATCCTACTGGAAAACTTCGCGATGAGTTGAGCCAGGCGGTCGGTATCAGATCCCTAGGCTGTATAAAGGGGTGAGAGTGAGAGGCGCCCGCTCTGAACAAGGAACAGTCTTTAGAAACAAGAAAGTGTTCGCGACCCGAGAGTTCTGCTGCGACAGTCGAGCGACTCACTTATCTCGTTTAATTGTGACAACTTCATAACTCCGCGAGACGAGCGAGTGGAGCCGAAGGACCGGCGCATACTTTTCAATTAAACTTTAATTATTGTAACACAGTAACGTAATTAACAACAAATCCCGCACAACACAATTAATAATAAATGTTTATCAAAAGTCATAAGTCCCCGTAATTATCTGGGGGCCCGGCGACACATAATTACTTTTAAACGTCGTGTTTACACGCCGTGCGCAGCTTTTGGATGATTCGGGGGTCGGACCAAAGGCCCAGAGAGTATAAGGACCAAACTTTATTATGACTAAATCAAATAAAAGTACGGAACATTTGGTTACGTTTTACACTACCGACGAGAATTAAATTACGAAGTTGTTACTGAACAAAGAGTGTGCTAATTAACGTTACATCAATATTAAAAGGAAAATACTGGGAGTAAACTGTGAGAGTAAACAGCACCAATATTGGTCGGAGGATGCCTCGGAGATGTGCACCGCTTGCGGTGGAGTTGTATAATTGTGTTAAGGGACAGTCTCTTGGTGCTGCACTCGTCCCCCCCCCCCTCTGTACCCGCTCCCCGCGCCCCGCCGGCCGGCTGCGGCTCTTAGATTGGCACATCATGCACTATTTAGACAACATTAAATTGGATTATTTAATATCACTGGATAAGCTATCGTTTGCGCCGAAACTTAATAGAGGCAAGATTTATTATTGTAATATTATTTAAGTGAGGATTAAATGAAAATACGGACATAACTTTATATTAACTCAGGTTCTATGATAATAGGCAGTTTGAAACTTATTGTAATGCCTCCAGGAAGTGATTAAAAGTTATTTCAGACTTTATATCCAAAACAAAATGAACACCAACCTAGTTACGAGCGCCAGTTTGTTTACTTCTTCTAGCTTATTTTTTGCGATTATTTGAATATAACAATATGTTAAAACTCTAAACCGCACAATTACACATGATAAATTGATGCATTCAGATCAGAGTGTCATTTTTGATTGTAATCGACGTACTTAGACTTCCGACATACTTGTAAAGAATTTTGAATTTATTTCAGTAATAATCAAAACATTTTACAAACAAGAATAATTGAAGTAATGTAAATAAAAGTAAGTTAAAGTGGCAAGTGAACTGACTGACGGCTCGGAATATGTAAGCGTCGCTCATACAATATGCAGTAAATAACGTAACCGCTTATTGTGCGTTGCTACGCTGTCAGACACAGCAACGGTGCTACGTGTCCGCTACGCGCTACGTGCTACGTGCGCCGAGAGGGTCTACGCTTCTAATAGTCCTCCCTGCGGGCGCAGATTCGTTTGGGTTTGATATGAGCACGTCCGACCACAGCTGTGTCTTCGGGATTATTTTTGTACAAGATTACGTACACTAAAATGTCATTATTGACCCCTAAAAAGTATTGGATTTGGATTGGAACTGTATTCTTACCGAATATGACTAACATTTGTCCAATATGTATACAAAGTTTGCCTTTATTAAGATACGTACTAATTTATATTTTGTATGTTATTTCAAATTCTTGCTTTTCAGGTTAAGATAACCCTACAAATATTAACGGACGTAACTTAAGAACCCGCCGGTGCATTCCTACTTCACAAATCAGTTCGAAACTCTTGGTTCTTCCCGTGAAGCTGTACCATCCGCTCGCGGCTGTCCCTGTACAGGATCTAGATACAATAGAGATGATGAAAATGATTTTTTGTCAATACATCCCGAAGCATGGAGTGGAATTAATATATTACCATCATCATCAGCCTATCTCCGTCCACTGCCGGACATAGGCGTCTCTCATGGCTCGCCACTGCACTTCCTTCCTAAGTAATTGCAAGTCAATTTACATAACCCCATACATATAGCGTTTTGCGAGAGAAATAAAGATTGTCTTTCAAACTACAAAACGCTGTATTTCCACAATTTATTGATGGTTTGTATGTATTTTTCAGTTTTTCCATTCCGATGGTAATGGCATCCCGGAATAATATTTTTAGATTTTAATAGATGTCAACGATTTTTGTAAAGTAGACATCATCCCTATTCAAAGATACCATATTCGTACCTAAGGCTCACCAGCCAGTCTCCGCCGGTCTCCATCGGTGTCCGCCGGTCACCACCGGTCTCCATTGGTTTCCGCCGGTCACCGCCGGTCTCCATCGGTCTCCGCCGGTCACCACCGGTCTCCGCCGGTCACCGCCGGTCTCCATCGGTCTCCGCCAGACTTCGCCAATCCTGGGTGTCGCTGCTCCGCGTAAATAAATGTATTCATTCCTTTGTTTACATACACACATGAAATACTATTTTATAGTTATTTTTGCCTAAATGTTATTTGCGTGAGTCTGTTTTTGAGGGTTGAACACGAGAATGCTTGGTTTACCTTTATTTCCGTGATTTAGTTTGGCCAGCCCCAAGTTATAACATTCGTTAAATACGTCAAAACTCTGAAACTAAAAATGTTGGTGTGCCATGTTGTTTAAAAGCAAAATGAAAGTAAATTCAATAGTTTTATACTTTACTAAACTATTTGTTTGCAGTAGAAACATATTGAGGTGTTATCTTAGCTGTGGTCACAAATGTGTCAAGTGTGTCCGGCGCAGTCTCAAAACAAGCCGCCAATAAATAACGTCCCGCTCCCCGCAGCAGGCGCCGCGAGCTGCGCCGGCGGCTCTCATCCGCGTCCCAGAGTAAATCTCACTAACTACCCAACTTGCGACTGTTCAACGAATTTATTAAAACACTGAAGATGTTTGTTGTTCATAGTTAAGGTGTGCGCACACTTGTCGCTTCAAGACGTAGGTACTTGATATATAATTTACTAAGAACTATAATAGTGGGCTGACAACACTCTAGAAGTAGTTGTGGTAGAGCACATGAATATTTATCGTAATTATTATATTTTGAATGTATCATAATAGATAATATTATGATACATTCAAAATATATCCAACAGGACAATCGATGTACAATTAATTAGTTGTGCATCATAACTCTGCTTCATTATAATTATTGTCTTAATGTTACGCTACAGAACATAATTATCTCGAATCAGGGTCTGACAACTTTCTCGCTCTAATCAAAATATAACTTAGTGGAACCTCGCTACATGTTTATCAATACACACACAACCAGAAAATGTAATTTCCCAAGCCTATCACACCGAAACTTCATTAAGACTGTTTTGTTATTTTCCAATTTAAAAATTAAGAGGGCACGACTCTGTTTATCTTAAACGTTGCTTAAACATTGTCGCAAGTAAGAAGGGTGCGTAATTTATTTATTATCTATAGGAAACAATCACTTAAGTCCAGGGTAACGGACCGTTTGACTGGCTTTTTATCTTCGGTTCCGCTGCCTACAAAATGTGAAGCCGCTGAGTGTGCGCACGCCTTTCCAGCGCTGCAGACAGCGGCGTCGCCTCCGCAACAAATAAGCTGATCTCAGCCATCGCGCATTGTTACAGCGATGCAGCGCTGCACGAAACTTATGATTAGTTGCCGTACCTAAGGAATGTTTTGTCGCCTTTTAATTTATACCGCGCTGTTTACGGGGAGTTCGGCGCTGTTGGTGCAGGAGAAGTAGCGGCCGGCCTTGTTGCAGGCGCGGGGACTGTACGGGTTGTGGTGTGCTGGTGTTTGAAGCTGAAGTGAACTTTATGAACTTATTGATTTCGTCTACTAATTGTTTATTGTCTTATACATAAGATATATAACGTTTAAGATATCCAATTAACGTTATCACCAACAAATTAATATTCATACCGATACTTAGGTATCAAGGAGAACAGCACTACGCCTTCGGGATTATAGATGCGATAACAGGTAAAATGTTAGTATAACATGTAGAACTATTCCCCGGCACATGATTCATCTCTCCTACGAACGTCGTGGTTCTAAACTCCCTAAGTAAACAGGAATACATTACCTAATACAAATGTTTGGTTTCCTGCGATACAAATCTCAGTCATTGGAAACAAACAAGCGACGCAAGACCTGTCACATTAAAACTACGAGCGCGCTTCCGACACGACCGCCCGACACGATCGACCCGACCATCCGACCCGACGATTCGACTCGGCCGCCGTCACACGCGACATCACACTTAATTAAAATCGCAGACGCGTTATCTGAGCGAAGTTTACGACACACGACAAGTTGAGTGTCGGGATTACGCACTCCGGGGGGGGGGGCAGCGGGCGGCGGGGGCGGCGGATAAGTTTTGTTTATAATGTTACTCGGAGGGCGGAAACGTTACGCTGTTATCTGGTTTAAAGGCTGTTTATTTTTAGGTTCGGAACGTGTTTCAGAAGTTATTTGTGTAATTAAGAGGGCCTACCTTGAGGCCAACTTTAAATTAACATGTACTGTGTACGGGGCGGGGAAAAGTTTCTTATTACAATAATTTAACGATGTCTAGTAATTTTGTTAGCAGTCTATAACTAATGCGGGGCCATACTTATTACATGTACTACTCTACTCAAGTTAACCATTCTCAAATTAATTTAGCTGGCGCTTCGTTAATTACGTTGAAGGTTAGCCTTGATATTAAATTGAAATTATTTTTGTGATTCATAGTTTCACTCTATACCCGAAGTATGTTTATCTCGAGGATAGCGGATTTATAATAACATCAGCTTATATAATATAATTATTTCATACAACAGTGGTCAAAATTTAGGATTTAACCAGGATTAAGTGTTTCCGTCCCCCTACGGGTCACGTGACACGTCTCATCCATAAAAACACAAAGGCTCCTCGGCCCCCACCACCACCAGCTGTCAATATACACAGCAGCCCCTCTGAGCTCGTGCAGGGCACACGTGACAGTGATACGCCTCACAAAGGACGCTCTCGAATGAATGTCGTCTGCAGGAGGCGTGCGTCGCGAGTGTCACACATTTATCGCAAGTTTTACAGCCTGATACAGACAGCCTCACTACGTCTCGGAGGAGAGAAGTTTGTTGGTACTAACCTGTAGTGCATTGTCTTAGTTGGAGACTCAATTATACGATCGAGAGGAGAATATTGTTAAGTTTAGAGCTTTCACTGAGTAGCTCTTATGTCGGCTGCCTGCCACGTTGTGGGCCATTGTTTCACTTAGTTCAAGTCATTACATAGTTACACGTGTTACAATATAATCTCATTCACTAAGTACTCTACAAGTTACGCCACATCTTGCAAAATGCTCGCCTTCTGTTACACCATTTAAACCTGTTTGGCCCTTCGTTTCCCAACAATGCAAAATTGAATTCAAAGTTCAATGGTGAGTTTTTTTCTTTCAAATTAAATCAAATCATTAAATCGCAAAATATATGTGTATAGATGGTACAACAATGCATGTTACATATTAACCATTACTGGTATACGCGAATTAATTTTATAGACACATGGAACTCAAAATTAGAACACTAATAAATAATTAAACTGATTGAGTTACGTACATACATAACAAGGAGATATCTACGTATACTTATTTTGTGTACAAATTATGCACGTTCTTTGATGAGCACTTTAAATATAACTTCATTGCATTTCAAAGATTCTGTACAGTGGTCTGCAGAAAATGTTAACAGTAACTGAATTTCAAAAGCTCTATTGTGGTCAAAACATTTGATTTCTAAGATAACTACGTGATTCGTATACGCCGTATATAAGCCGCTTTATAAAAGTCAAATAACTATAAGACATATTAAATCAGAATATTATAAATTAAATCCATACTTAATAACTATGTGATATAAACAAATAAACTGTAAGTAAAAATATAAATATTATATTAAACAATAAAAATAAAAATTAGAATAATAATATTAACTATGAATAAAATACATATAAATGATACATATATGACGGCGCGCTGATTATGGATTAGTTTTAATTATCAAGTACTCAATTATTACTTTACGATTTATTGTTAATCATAACTCGATTTTTCAATGTTGTTTTAGTTTTAATCGATTAGTTTATCGATAGTGTAAAAATTATGAGCGGGTAACCCCGAATAGAGTAGTAAGTGTCACTACGAGTGATGGTGGCGGTCATTCCATTGACAGCTGCCGAACGAAGTGCACACGTGCTAACCTATTGGCTCGCAATCTAATTTCATCCTGTTAATTGTGTGTGATTTTGTGTAAAACTGTGAGGAAATCAGATAATAAGATACTGAGCAATACACGTGTGCTTTTATTTTTAAATTCCGACCGTTACAACGCCCAAGATGGATAGTGACAGCCAAGACCGCTATGAGGCCCCTTCTGACGCTCTTGCATCAGAAGTGGGATTACCTGTGACGCATCAGGAACAGAATACAGGTCAGTGCGTTAATATTTCACAAGATAATGAGTGTGAACGTTGGAAACGTCTTTTTGAAATGCAGCAGCAAAGTATGATGGAAATAATTCGTACTATACGAGAACCACGTGCAACCAGCATGATAATAACGTTACCCGAATTTAATCCTGATACTCCAGAGCACGACGCTCGCGCTTGGTGTGATACGGTGGACATATGTCTACAAGAAAAACCTATTTCCGGCAGTGATTTGATAATCACAATGAGCAAGGCACTCAAGGGATCGGCGTCATCATGGCTTGCCCAATCTAGTTATTCTGGAATAACGTGGCCGCAATTAAAAGACCTGTTTTTAGCCCGGTATGATACTGTTGAGACTCCAGCTGCGAATTTATGGCGATTACTCAATAGTAGTCCAAAGGAAGGCGAGTGTTTTTCTGCGTATGCCGGGCGATTTATGAGCACTATATTAGCGCGGTGGAAGTCTTTGTCGATGGAACAGATTGCGATCGCGCTTACTTTAGCACATGCTTCAAAAATTGAGCCGCGATTGCAAAGAATCACATTTACTACTGAGATTGACACTCGTAATAAATTACAGCAAGAGCTCATGGCTTTTAGCTTTAGAAAAAGAGGGCCTCCGAATAGTGAGAAGACTACTCCAACTGTGGAAGCGAAGAAGCCACGTATGGATATTACGCGGCGATGCTATAACTGTGGCAAGCCGGGTCACGTATCTAGTGAATGTCGAGGCAATAGTAGTCGTGACCGGAATACTAATACACGTCCTGAGATTTCAGATACCAACTCCTCTCAACAGTCAAAGGAAGCTAGCGCGCAGAAGAAGACAATTACTCCAACCTGCTTTAGGTGTGGCGAACGAGGCCACATCGCACCGCGCTGTCCCAGTGTGGATGTCAAGGCCAGCGATGCACGGACCGAACGTCGAGTAGATATCTGTTCCATCCAGCCAGCTATGGATGAGCTCTTAGATGAAACCGGTGAGAAGTTTTCATTTTGCTTTGACTCTGGTGCCGAATGCTCTTTAATAAAACAAGTTCTGTCAGATAGATTTCCAGGTAAACGACAATATGATACAGTAACATTAGTGGGTATAAGTAACGCGCGCCTTAATTGCAACATCCAAATTCTTTCTACAGTTTCAATTCAGGGTTATTCAGTGCAGTTACTGTTTCATGTGGTGCCCGATTCATGTATTTCCAACGATGTAATGATTGGACGCGATCTGCTTACATTAGGGTATTCAATAGAGATTTTTGAAAATAATCTTGTTCTTAAAAAGAATAAAGTAGTTTCTATTTGCGACATAGGTACAAAGGTAAACAACTTCGAAAGTATAGAGTGCGACGTGCCTTATCGTGAGAAAGAGCAATTAATAACTTTATTGAAAAATCATTCTAGTAATTTCGTAGAGGGTACACCCACTGGTAGGGTTAGCACCGGCCAGCTGGTCATTAAATTAATTGACCCTAATCTCACGGTTCAACGTAGACCCTATAGGTTAAGTCCAGACGAAAGACAAGAAGTACGCCGTCAAATCAAAGAACTTTTGTCTGCTGGCATTATACGTGAAAGTTCTTCCCCCTTCGCGAGCCCAATCATCCTAGTTAAGAAGAAGGACGGGAGTGATAGGCTGTGCGTAGATTACAGGGAATTAAACAGCAATACGGTGCCTGATAGATACCCTTTGCCACTTATTTCGGATCAAATACAGCGTTTAGTGGGGGCTAACTATTTTACTTCGTTAGATATGGCTAGCGGCTATCATCAGATACCAGTCGAAGAAAATTCCATAGAACGTACCGCGTTTGTTACACCGGATGGTCAGTTTGAGTATTTGTCAATGCCATTTGGACTTCGTAATGCACCATCAGTGTACCAACGTGCCATTAATAAGGCCCTTGGGGCATTAACTGAGTCATTCGTTGTAGTATACATTGATGACGTAATCATTCCATCACGAACAGTAGGCGAGGGTATTGAACGATTACAGCTAGTTCTTAAAGCGTTAACTTATTCAGGATTTTCGTTAAATATAAAGAAATGTAGTTTTCTTAAGACGAGGGTAGAATTTTTGGGTTTTGAGGTATCAGCCGGTGAAATAAGACCAAATCCTCGTAAAATTCGAGCCCTTACTGAACTCCCACCACCTCAAAACGTCACTCAGCTTCGCCAATTCATTGGTTTGGCTTCCTACTTCAGGCAGTTCGTACCAGGGTTTTCTCAAAAGGCAGCTCCGCTTTATGGGCTTACGTCGGGAAAAGGAAAAATTAATTGGACCCCCCAACTCGAGAAGGTTCGAAGGGATATAATAGACATTTTGATTGATAAACCTGTATTGATGATCTTTGATCCTAATCTTCCAACAGAGTTACATACAGATGCCAGCGCTGAAGGTTATGGTGCAATACTCATGCAGCGAGTCGATGGCAAACTGCATGTAGTTGAATATTATAGTCGCCGAACCTCCAGCGCTGAATCAAAATACCACTCATATGAGCTGGAGACGCTTGCAGTGGTGAACGCTGTCAAGCATTTTCGTCACTATTTACAGGGTAGAAGGTTTACTGTCGTAACTGATTGCAATGCTGTCAAGGCGTCTAAGTCAAAAGTAGACCTTACACCTCGGGTTCACCGGTGGTGGTGTTTCCTGCAAGCGTTTGACTTTGATATCGAGTATAGACTGGGGAAACATATGAGCCACGTAGACTTCTTTTCCCGTAACCCGTTGCCAACCACAGTGTGTTCAGTTATTAGAACCGAACAAAAACGTATTCATTTGACCGCGATTTCAGACCATTGGTTAATGGCTGAGCAAGAAAAAGATAACGAGATTAATTCTATTATGAGCAAACTTCAGGCAAATGAGCTTAATAGTGATATCGCTAAAACGTACGAAATTAGGCGTGGTCTTCTTTATCGGAAAATTGACAGAAATAATAAGAGCTATTGGCTGCCAATAGTGCCTAGGGAATTTCAGTGGGCTATAATTAACCATGTGCACGAAAGTATTATGCACTTAGGGTGGGAGAAAACATTAGAAAAGGCCTACTGCCACTATTGGTTCCCAAATATGAACAAATACGTACGAAAATTTGTAGAAAATTGCATCACTTGCAGAATGGCAAAGTCTAACTCGGGGAAAGTTCAAGCTGAACTACACCCAATCCCTAAAACTCCAATCCCATGGCATACCATTCACATGGATGCAACAGGTAAACTTAGCGGTAAAAAAGACGCAAAAGAGTATGTTTTTGTATCAATAGACGCTTTTACTAAGTACGTGATATTACATCATGCACGTAACATAGACGCAAATAGTGCCATTAAAGCATTAAAATACAACGTGTCTTTGTTTGGTACCCCAACACGCGTTATAGCTGATCAGGGTCGATGCTTTGCTGGAAAAGAGTTTAGGGACTTTTGCAATGCACACAACATTAACCTACACCTTGTAGCTACCGGAACAAGCCGCGCAAATGGGCAAGTAGAGCGGGTCATGTCCACATTAAAAAATATGTTAACTGCTGTTGAGGTAGATAATAATAGGTCATGGCAAGATGCACTGTCTGACATTCAGCTAGCCCTCAACTGTACTATGAGTAGGGTTACAAAGGCAAGTCCTTTAGAACTGTTAATAGGAAAGGTTGCTAGGCCTCTAAACTTGATGTGTTTAGAAACAGATGACATAGAAGTTAATTTGAGTCATATTAGAGAGCAATCGACACGAGCAATAGAAGCTAGCGCTTCTTCGGAGAAAGTCAGGTTTGATAAAAGTAAAGCAAAGTTAAAAAAATTTAAAGTAGGTGATTATTTGCTGCTTGAAAATCACGAGCGTAATCAAACCAAGCTTGACCCAAAATTTAAAGGCCCTTATAAAGTAGTTGAGCTGTTGGATGGTGACAGGTATTTACTGCGGGCCCTTAACTCTAATAGAACGTATAAATACGCGCACGATCGTGTGCGTGCTATGCCCGAATGTTACGTTCCATTAGAGTTAAGTGGCGGACTGGAAATCCCAACTAACCAAATTGAGACAGAATGTGCCGATGACGGCCATGGTAAGTAATTACATTTCCTTTCAATTGTACTCTTTGATCTATGTGACAACGACTAGCCTGTGTGGCAAGAACTAGCCTGTGTGGCAAAGACTAGCCTGTGTGGCAAAGACTAGCCTGTGTGGCAACGACTAGCCTGTGTGGCAACGACTAGCCTGTGTGGCAACGACTAGCCTGTGTGGCAACGACTAGCCTGTGTGGCAACGACTAGCCTGTGTGGCAACGACTAGCCTGTGTGGCAGCAAATGGCCTGTGTGGCATTGACTGACGTTTGTGACATACTTTGTAGGACCCTATGTTATGTGTGTCTTTTACGAAACGTTTCGTTGTATTTGGACTTAAAATTTGTAATCACTGTAAGATGTTGTACAACTTGAGCAAAGGGAGTCATTTGAGGAGTCAGGGAGACCGAACGGAGTATACTATAAGGCACTATGTCTTTGGCTTACAGATGAGACCCACACACACGAGGACGTGTGATAATGCAGGACGGCCGTGACGGCGCGCTGATTATGGATTAGTTTTAATTATCAAGTACTCAATTATTACTTTACGATTTATTGTTAATCATAACTCGATTTTTCAATGTTGTTTTAGTTTTAATCGATTAGTTTATCGATAGTGTAAAAATTATGAGCGGGTAACCCCGAATAGAGTAGTAAGTGTCACTACGAGTGATGGTGGCGGTCATTCCATTGACAGCTGCCGAACGAAGTGCACACGTGCTAACCTATTGGCTCGCAATCTAATTTCATCCTGTTAATTGTGTGTGATTTTGTGTAAAACTGTGAGGAAATCAGATAATAAGATACTGAGCAATACACGTGTGCTTTTATTTTTAAATTCCGACCGTTACAACGCCCAAGATGGATAGTGACAGCCAAGACCGCTATGAGGCCCCTTCTGACGCTCTTGCATATATAATACCTATATTCCATAACTAAATAATTTTAAATAAATTTCTATATCTACATAAAACGCCTTCCTCTCTTCTACTTGCTGTGCCCATCAGGGTCCATAATTGTGACTTCTATATTTCCTTTTCCACCATTAATGTACATTATGGATTGCAATAAAGAATATGAATATGAATATGATCATCATCATCCACAGCCTTCAGTATCCCACTGCTGGGTATAAGCCTCCCTTAAACACTGCCATCCGCCATACCTAATATATATTTCTACCGCTTATTATTACGTTTCTTTAAAACTCTTATTAGAACTATAGGTGAAAATTGCATTCGAAATTCGTCAAGTGCTATCAAGTGATGAATAACCATCTGGACATCAAACTGACACTCGCAATACAAGTGTGATGAGATGACATCACTCTGAATTGATTAAATTACATCGGATAACATCAAACACCCTGTAACACAGGTGACTGGGGGCGACGCCGGCGGCGTGAGGCGAGAGGGGCGGGGGGAGTGTAAGGGCTACACAGTGGTCAACGATTCATTAAATATATCGGACACGTCGCGTTAACTCAATCCATCGATTGTCCGGCGCGGCCGACGGCCGACGGCCTGTTTAATTATTACGTGACTGTTTTAATACTCATTACTTTATGCGCACTTGTTAAATATTTAGTACTTTAACTCGTTGTCAAATTACTGGCTACATGTTAAACACCTTCAAAATTAATATATTTGCCGCCATCGTTATCTAATAGGCTTCACTATAGTCATCGGTTTATTATTAGATGTCGGCCGGACATTGCCGGCGACAGTCACACTATGCTCTATGCGATTCTCTGTTATTGTTTTATAAATAACAACAGAGCAATAGTAGCACTTCCAGTGTCATTAAAGCAAAAGCTTTTAAATGCAAGTGAACGTTTTTTCAGTGATTGGAGGTAAACGTTAACGTATACGTAACAAACGACCAACGATACCGTATGTTATGCAGTCAAGTGCGGTACACAATGTATGAAAACAAACAAACATCTTTATTGCACCTAATGAAGGAAAATAGAAAGCCAATACATTTGTTACATAACAGTTGTTGGCTGTAAAAGTGATTCACTTACACGTACAATGTCTGTCAAACTCAGGGTGAATATGTAAAATGTTGTCAATGTCGGTAGGAATTCCGCAGATGCGCAAAAATAACGAGAGAGGAATACAACTATGATGAGAAGTTTGGATGCTCGCCACCGGCGATGTGTTTCACTAAACTATTCGAAACAATCCGTCCGAACTAAAAACACTTCGTTTTACTAATGTTTAAACAATGTATGAGCGCGCGGACACTCGTGCAAACTGGATTATCATTGTAATTCCAGCGCGCGGCCAAACAGCCGCGGACGCCCGCTGCGCATTCCTATTCGATTACACCTAACCCAGCAGTACCCACCATAACTACAAATGTTTATTATCCATCACTCGCCAGGCATTTCCCTATTACACAGCTGTGTTAACACGCCCGGCAATGTAACACCTGTCAGTAATAAAATCCGTCACACGATTGCAGTAAGCTCGTGACAAGCGAATGAACACACATAGATTGGTGTCCGGCGCGCGGTGCAGCGACAATTTGATTTGGGCGGCGGGACGAGGCGCCGAGTGCCCCGCAATGGATACATGAGCTAACACAATTTCACACTAAATTACGAGCACGTATCTTACATTGAGCTCCCCGCGGATTCCGATGGAGCCGCCGAACAAAAAGTTGCAAACTTACAATGAGAAATGTTGAGGTCTGAACTAGTTTAATCAGGAGGTTGCAAGTTGTATCGCGGTTCGTTACGGAGCAGCTTACACAATCATCAAGTAACTACGTAAGATAACTTCAAAGGGTAGTTCTCAACTAGTTTGAAGTTTTACAGGAAATGTATACCCAGTCTGCAATAACACTCCAGACTGTATGTTTTTGTACTTAAATAATATTTTACTGAATAACGTCTTTAACTACACTTGAGATTTGATCTCGTTATAACTTGTGCTCGTATCTTGTGTTTGTCTCAAATAAAATAACTTCCACGAAAAGACAGACGGTGGGAGTTTAATATATTCTGTTCAAAATTTGAGCAAATATTTTTAGAGAAAACAATTTTATTGAGTTTTACTTTCGTTTTACTGCAGCTATGAACTTTAGGTAGGTATGTTGCACTACAACACTAGTCCCTCTCGATATCAAATGCAGCTGCACAACTACGACAATGTTTAGTACGAGCAGCTCACGTGCCCCGCGCTCGCCGGCAACCGACACGCCTCAGGAGCAACTCCACAAGTAATACATACTAACAAAAACGCCCGCGACTAAAAGTTGGAAGCTAAAATTGAATTCCTTAACCCGACATAAGAAGCGAAGCGCGCTAAAGTTCCTCTACAGCACTACGGCTAATGCCATTACTTGACGACGCTGCCAGACAGTTGGCACTGCCAGCCAGACGGCTACGGAGTGCCAGGGGCTGGCACTGCCACTTAATATTAGATGGAGAGCCGTCCCCGCGGCGTCACAAAGGAGATCGAATTAAACATGCAATCGCGTTCAGCGAATGTATGGAGCCGGCTGATTGGTGCCGAGCATGCGCGGCGCTGCATTATGTATGCTGCCAAGCGTTGCTAGGAGTGGTGGTCATGTTACCCAAACCGTTACTGACGGAGAATGGTGTCCGCAAGTAGTCGCATCATGCTTGAAACGATGAAATTAGGAACAATTTCCTAGCTTGAAACCAATTTACTCCGGAGCTTTTCGTTATAGAAAGAGAGTAATAAGGAAATTGATTATAGTTTTACAACACAGAAAAAATACATAAAAGAAGAATAAATAATATATACACAGTAAAAAATTGGTCCCCATTTTCCCCATTTATGTAAGTTTTTATTTTTAAATATGTTCACCCGACAGAAATGAGAAAATCACGTTTAAGTACCTGTGTGAAGCTATAATGTTATTGATAATTATCTAGGCAAAAGCATATAGATCGTCAACCAGTTGTGTAGTACCTACCTACGTAAATTGTTCTTATAAATCCCGAGTAGTTCTCGTTCGCGAACCATAACAACGGTCGCGTCAGGCCGTCGTAGCGATCGAAGGGTTCACCGGAGCCTGTCCCACGCTCGCCCGGCTGTACGGGAAGCTGCCAGATTTAAGAGTAAGGGATGTTTTACTTTAGTTTCCTTGTGTTGGTGTAGTGAAACTATTACAGATAGATTTTGTATTTGTATAAAAAACTTGTGATTTCGATTTAAGATGTTCTAATGTTCATGTTGGCACTGCTATATATACTGCTACTGATATTTAATTTATTATCCGTCGCTTCAGTAAAGCCGAAATTCCGTTAATTCAGAAGTAGGTTGATACTTAATTATTGATTTGAGTGAACTGGGCCTACTAACCTAGCCTTCCCAGTATTTTATTTTATCTTGGTTACATTTCTCGCTGCACCAACCGTCATACTATTCTTTACTAATATGTTAACTGTGGAACAGATGTACCACGTCTCTACTGACACAAGCCGCGGCAACTATGACCATTGACCGCCGCCCGAGCCTGCGCCGCGCGGCGAGCGAGCTTGTTCCCGGTTTATTGCTCTGTTGCTACTTGTTCGGAAATGTTTTCTTTAACTTGCACAGTTAGGTGAAAGTTGACCGTTAACAGAATGTTCAACTGTCGCGAATATGTCGCAGAACTTGTTTATTTTAATGGTTTTTATAAGGATAATATTAGTCATCGTAACTGCGCGTACATTTACATATCTACAGTAAAGTATTTTCTTCATGGGTGTTTTAGTTTAACTTCCCTGGTCCAGCTGTCTTTTATCCAATAATAAAATAATCTGAGAAATTTACAAGTACTCGTAAAAGGGAATACTCGTGACTTGAAGTTTGTTATTTTACATTTTATTGAAATCTTTGATACAGAAGAAAATCAGAATACGTAATTTCAGCTCGAGCGAGTCTGGACTTCAACGATATTTGTAGATAGCCGACATATTACTCACCGAGTAACAAACGTTGCTATAGAGCGGTCGGTAGCGTTTAAATAAAACACGCGGGGACTTCGAACATCATGTAACCTCTGAAGGGATGCCAGCTGATAATATATTACTTACCACACAAAGTATATCATGAACTGTTCATGTAGGGTTTTCAATTTATGGTGGCACTCCACAATAAACCGTCACTAGTGACACCATCATTAAACCAACAATTAGTTCAGCTTCACATAATGTTGTGCTCGCTAGAGGAGCTGTCTCGACGCGAGCGTCTATCATACATAAATAACACATGAAGTAACATCTCAGCACTCTCTCCCACACTACTCGACCCGCGGGAACTGCTCTACAACGCCTTAAGGAGCTACCGCGTGAGTTGCGTCTGATATGCAAGTCAATAGTCGTGAACAATCCAGAACTTAGCCGAAGTCATTATATGCACCGATTGGCCCCGAGCTGTGCCGATAAGACGAGTTCAAACGCTTTGCCGATAACCAATGTACCGGTGTTGTGCTGAGCGGGGATTGTAGGGGGCGAGGGGGAATATTATCTTGAAGTATGAATAAGACGAGCTATAAAAATGTTTTGGGATTACTTTTGTCAGCAAAAGTGTTGTAAACAAAGCTCAAAGTCCGTGCGTCCTAAATGATACAATTTTCACGAAAAGCGTTTTCATTTAAAAGTTTAATTTGAAAGCACAAAAATAACTGCAGTTCAACTTCAGGTCCCTTGTGGCATCAGGCCATACAAGCCTGACGCCCAATATACCTGGTAGATGTATGATACCAGCACGTTATGTTATCCACATAGTAGGTACACGCTGTACACAGGTAACAACATTGTGTAATGCATACTCCAAGGTTAGCTACTATCAGTGATGAGCTAGCTCTGACGTAGATGTCTAGGAGCCACTCTTGCTGGGAATGTTGAACTTTGATGAAGTAGCTTTATCTTCGGGAGTGATCTTTTTATGTTCCTAATGCCGGCGAGGCGAAGGTCAGCGTCCAGGTTTAATAGCGACGACGTTTGGTTTTTACACGAAAAGTTTACTTATACAGTCAGGTTAGAGGGATGTTATCTGATCTCTAATGAACTACGATAAGATATGACTGCGCCAGGCTTTATCTTCTGCAACTTATATACTTATATGAAGAAAGGAGTTCCAGAAATAAACTGCTCGGAAAGATGATGACTTTATAATTTATAATTGTTTTGTCGAATCGCAAACATTTGAAGTCCTACCAACTTATAATTCTCAATCAAAAATTCAGCACCGAAGTTTTGTTGATCATAACTTTGGCGTTAACTTCAAGAATGTTAATTACATATTAAAATGTATCTCGAGTAAAAATGTTTGTTAGTAGTTAGTTGATCCTATCGGTGCTGGATGACAATAAAGTACTCACAAGACTTATTTATTGTAACACACAGTTTAATTATAAATATACAGTAACATTGCTAACGAGAAAAATGACTATGTATCAAGGTTGATCGATATGAAGCTCGCATTTAGTAAAGGTTTCTATTTGAATGTTAGTTTAGGCAGAGGTATTATTTTCCTATAATAGGAGGCTTTACAATCAACTGCGAAGAATGACAGTTGCGTGACAGAACATGTATTGTCAGTTGCATTAAAGTTACTGGCAGCCCAGTTAACATTAATCCCAGGGAGCAATTACGAGACTTTTGTTATTATATTGTGAATACTGCGGTTTGATGTCACCGCCAGGTGGTTTCATAGTTAATTTGACTCGGTAATAAGAGCACTCGTCGATAATGTGTCCGACACAAAAGAACACTCATTTAATAACGTTCTGTGTCCAGGTCCATTGTTTCATATTATTGTTCGGCCGCGTAGTGCCGGTAGGCCGGGGCCACGGAATAAATAGACACGCAATATATCTCTCATAATACTGTTAACGAAATCATATAAATGCATAATGCGGTCTAATCTGGTAATGGGAACGTTTTTGATAAATGAAAGTGTAATGAACAAATAATGTTGATAATGAGTAGTTACATTAAAAAAAACATATTCCTAATTGTCAGTTATATCATATAAACTGGACAGGAATAATCATGATCAGCCCGTATCACTCCACCGCTAGACATTGGCCTCTCCCAACGTATGCCACAGAGCCCCTAGCACATCAGGGTAACCCGCCTAAAAATATTGCCTATTTCTATGAATAAAGAAGACAAACTGACGTATAATAATGTTCCGAGCGAGAGTATTTACGACACAACAATAACACCAGTCGCGTGCCCCGGGGTCCGTCATAAAAACCAAAATGGTATCCCATTAGCGGAGCAATGCGGCGCACGATCCACTTAATATCATAATTAATTACCGCACTGCTCACAAACGCTCGTGTTACTCCACTGTATTTAATTCCGTCCGTGGAGCTACACTCATTATTATCCCTATTATTTATAATTACGACTGGTTTTTTGACAACGATCCGTTGCCGAGGCGCTGTAGGCGGATCGTACGTGATTGTGTGAATCTCTCGCGCCTTGATGTCCCAGAGGAGAAACCCCCCGGAGTCCTGGCTTTGGTAGTTAAATCTCTAGTAATGTTGTAATTCAATAAAGATCTACTACAGTATAAGATTTAAGTCTATAGCATTAACTTGGAACTGCGCCAAACTTCGAGTAATTTAAAATTACAGACTCCAGTGGATAATAAGTTGCTATATATACTACTAGCTGTTACCCGCGACTTCGTCCGCGTAAATTTCAGATAAAAACACCAGTAGAATATAATCAGATTTTGCAAGTAAGTGGAAAACGCTATAAATTACTTATCGAAACGAATATACATAGTATTTTAATGATAAAGGTATTTTTCAAATTAAGACGGGGCTAGTTTACTTGCTATATCGATTTTGTGGGTATAATCGGTGAATATTGAGTGACTAAGGAAAGTTATTGACATGATTGGTTTGCTTATAAGTAAAAATACACATACAATTTTGAATGCACCTTTGTTTTACTGTATCTATGTACTACATTGACGGCATGCATTTCTCTAAACTACGTTCGTAGATTTAAAGAGAGTGTGGATCCGATTCTCCTTCAATAGTATGCCTTAAAGCCTATGAAATATCCTCCGAGAAATGACGCCAATATTTTTCCCACAACAAAACCGGGTTTGCAATACCGCAGAATACCAACATGACGGCAAACAAATGTCGTAGGTGACTTGGGCTATCACTAACGCTAGTCTCCAGGAGAGTGTTGTCCCAGTGTTGGACACCATCAAGAAGATTTCGTGCTACGCAGGCTGCACGAAATGTCGGATACTCCATGCAATCAACTGTCCTTAAGAATGCAAATGACGTTGGCCCCTATACGATGTGAAGCAATAGCCGCAAATAATAGCACTCGGCATTATTTGGATGCACAGTGTAAGCCCTTCCCAATGCAGTGTCCATAAAGATTCCCGGAAACCCTTCGACAATACGACCACGTCGATGCCGATTAAATACACCTCTTTGCTTGTCGTATGTATAGTACGACGGCACCTCATCATACGTAAGTGACTTTGCAAAAAGATCTTCTTCACAGAGACGTAAAAATGCCAAGAGTGTTGTTTGGCGGGGATTTTCCAATCGGTCTAATACATTCTCTAAATGGACGTCCAAATGCATGACCGTTGGATACCGATCATGTATAGAGAACGCCAGCAGAGAAGAAGCAGCTTTGCGAATAACTGCTTCTGAAGTACTAATGTAGCGACCAGACTGGTACTTGGTCACTTCATCCCGATCAGTGCTTTGCAAAGCGAACGTTGCCTGGTCACTACCCTTATTTACGTATTTGAAAATGTATGTAATTGACTCGACGCTGGAACACGATTCAACATTGATGTGTGTTTGAAACGTCCTAGAAAGCACAGGTGAGTATGGATCAACCCATCTGTTGTCAACGTGTGTAGTTTCAGTGGCGAATTGTTTCGGGAATCTTTTTGTGTATCAATCTTCTTTTATGCAAGGGGAATTTGAGTTGAAGTTGTTGGCTTCAGAATTGGTCGGACATCACTTATTTGAAATGGTGAATTTACAAATTTATTAATGTAGAAAAAAAATATTTAAAACTATAATTTACTGGATGTTATAATTGTCTTTTTATTGATATTTAAGTCAAAAACATGCAAAAAGAAATTAAAGCTAACGCAAAAAGCAAACCTTCGGCAAGAATCGATCTCACTATGCATAACTCGTAGGGCGATCGTTAAACCGCCACGCTACGATGACACATAGCAATATGTTTAAAATAGACGTTTCTATACATGTCATGATTCACTGCTCAGTTCCTTGTGGATATAGCGTGATGATTTCTACTTCAGAAGTTCATCTGTAAGTAATCTGCATAATGCAACTATTGGTTTCGTCTTTTTATCATTCTACGGCAAACATTAGACAAAACAAAGACATAATGCAATATTGCTCAGCCCCTTTTGCAAATACCGTGATGATACTATGCATACCGATGCGCCGGCCCCTAAAGAATATATTTGCAAACTTTCAGCGGATTCTATTCAGTAGTTTTTACGTAAATCTAACACATACATACAGACAAACAGACAAAAATTCTAAAAATTATATTTTTGGCTTCAGAATCATTCAAACATCCCATTGCACTTATTTTTTTCAAATATCTTCAATGTACAGTTTTGACTTCGTTACGATTTTATTATATGTATAGATTTCTTACAAATATCAAATTGTCATCCATACGTCATGACATATCTGTCATTATACGGTTTTGTTATTCCAAGTCTGATTCTTTTTTGTTATACCACGTTTTATAATGACTGACGTTTCATGTCAAGTCACACGGGAATGCTGTTGAACGGGATAAAAAGTATCCTATGTCCTTCTCCTGGCTCTAAACTACCTCCCTGCCAATTTTCAGCTAAATCGGTTCAGCCGTTCTTGAGTTATAAGTGGAGTAACTAACACGACTTTCTTTTATATATATAGATGAATCAGTTTAATGATTTTAAATGAAGCAACATCAGCCATGTAAAACTTTTTATTATTTTTAAAGTTAACAACCTTTGTTTGTTATATTATACTATGTATGTTTTTCCTTGTAGGTTTATCGAGTCGAGGATTTACATCAATTCTCTCTCTCAGCGCCCGGCCGCTAGCCCGGCCGCTAGCCCGGCCGCTAGCCCGGCCGCTAGCCCGGCCGCTAGCCCGGCCGCTAGCCCGGCCGCTAGCCCGGCCGCTAGCCCGGCCGCTAGCCCGGCCGCTAGCCCGGCCGCCAGCCCGCCGCGCGGCGTGGGAAGCCGCACGCTGCTCCATAAAGATTGTTTTAACAATTAGCGGGCCGCGGCGCCGGCGACCCTTGAGAGCCGACAATGTTCACAGCCCTCGCAAATCACTCCCCCACGGAACGATGGTGCTTCTCTGAACTTGTAACAGAAACCATAAAAACATTCCGTTGCTTTTTGAATGATGGGGAAAAAGTAAGGTTCGTTATTTTGCATTTCGCTCGCCCCTAATGGTTTGGTACAATTCAATGGTGGTTTGGGGAGGAAACAAAAATATTGAGCATTTACCGCTTATTGTGTTATATAAGTTATGGAAGTCTTACGAGATTGATATGAGATGGGTAGTTTGGTGTGTGTAACATATTTACAACGTTCCACAATTTTGTAAATTATATTCTGTTTGCCTCATATAAACTACTCTAATAGAAATCGAACACTTACACTCTTTTCTCTTTTATTCGAAATTCATGAATATAT
The DNA here is from genome assembly GCA_946251915.1 of Abrostola triplasia. Classification (NCBI taxonomy): domain Eukaryota; kingdom Metazoa; phylum Arthropoda; class Insecta; order Lepidoptera; family Noctuidae; genus Abrostola; species Abrostola triplasia. The sequence goes on along the minus strand of OX276441.1, from coordinate 10,405,878 downwards.
GAATTGCAAAAATTCAGTTTCAAAGTAGGTCGCATTATATATTTTTTTATGATGTAAGTTCTGGTTCTCTCTTGAAGGAGACCCTTCAGTAAAGAGGCTTGTGACCTCGTACTTATCTGAGATTAGCGTGATTATACGTGAATCGATGCTTCCTGCAGAGCTTGAGAGATTAGCTGCTCCACGGGAAGGACCTCTCCACATCAAGAATCACTCGTTTTAATAAAATTAATAGCACAAGCAGCCCTAGCCGCGGCCTCGCGATAATGATTCCTTTGTTGTTTTCAAGTTGTTTTAGTGTAGGTAATGAGCAGATTATCTGGTCGTTAACTAACCGTCGAATTGGAACAAAGTATGAAGAAGATCGAACTCCAATTTACTTCTTCATGTCGATAGTACATTTCCGACGAACTATTTACAGACTATCATAAAAGTTCGAAGACATTATTATTTTGTGGTGTACGTTGCCAATAGCTGATATGATTCTATACCACAGCTACTTTCGTTCACCAAAGACTAGAAGAAGAAAATAATAAGGAAATATTGTTAAGAAAACCGCCCCCATGTCATGTTCGTGAGCCCACATACATGTGTCAGGGCCGCGGCGCCGCTGCCCTGAAATAAATCACGCTGTAAATATAATTCATTTGTTATCAGATAGGTCCCGCCGAGCGTCCCGTGCTGTGGAGGCACACCGACCGGCTTCCATCTGGGTCGGGCAGTGGGAACAATACAACCGAGGCTGGGCTGAGTAGCTGGTGGGTGTGGTCATTATAAAAGTTTATCAAGATGGTTGATGTTGTTGTTGGTAATAAGATATATTGATTTAAATCCTTTAAAGAAAGAACAATGTAGTGGACTAGGCGCTTGAGTATAAAGAGAAGCATATAGGATATTCATAATGAGGCATCGACGTGTTCTTACTAAGATCTGTGGTTATTTGAATGTCGGCGTGTACAGTAATTAAATGACCCATATACTGGAAATGAACCGAAAAGCCATTGCGACGTTACTCGCACGTATATATGTACATCTGTTGCTATGCCACAAATAGCACTTTATATCCACTAACTGCTAGTCGTGTACAGTACAACGTGTGAAGTTGCACAGGCCCCGTGAGTGGTCGGCGGCTGGCCGTCACGTCACGGGGCTACCAAGTAGGTCGCAACGCGCGCGACACGGGACGGGCGGGCCGCGCGCCTCCTGCTTTGCTTGTGTGAGGGGCTCACACACGGGCCGTGCGGTCCGGGCCGGTACTGATGCGGTGTTGCGCCGAATATGTTAATTGGGTGGGAGATTGTACTGTTTCCACCACTGATCGACGATGGTGTAGCAAGTTTGATTCCCTTTAATTTTGATGTGTTAACAACGTACTGCTATGCAGTACGTTTTAATTTAATTTTTTTAAGTATATTTGATCGGTGCTAGCAACGACAGTTAGTAAAACAGTCGCCAAAGATCAGCGCAGATTCCATTTTCCTTACAACAAGAAATATATTATAAACATGGCCATAATATGCTGAAATAATACCTTATATTTATGTACCCCCGAGCAAACCAAGGCGATCAAAATCAGCTACACTCGTGCCCGCTATACCAATTGCGATATTTTCCATTTCTAAATTGAGTCTGACTGTTTTACATATTTGATTGTATCCAAATAAGACAACATATTTTTTACAAACCAAGGAATAATACCAATGTCCTCAGAAGACATCATTTGCTCCAATTGAGATAAATTATACTCCGAGCCAAATGGATTACCCAGTATATTCCTCCAAGCAGTTATCCGGCAGGCCGCGCCGTACTCTCTTTACATATTAACTTTAACGCTTAGTTTGTTGGCAAGTCTTTAACATTTGGCAGACACTAAAATATTTATTGAGTGTTTGTCCAATTGAGCAGGTTTAGCGAACACGTCGTGCACAGTGGAACTTGACCCAGTTGGAGACAGCGGCCGTGACGTCACGGGCCCCCGAGACGCTGTGATTGTCACGAGTGCGCTCGCGCGGAAAAATAAATGTAATTTGAGAACGGATGTTTTAAATGTGTGTTGTTCAGAATGCCGTCGCTTTGTTTGATGAATTCTCCAAGATGCGGAGGAATCATATTATTTTGTCTCGCATACCAGAAGTCGAAAAATGTTTGCGAATCTGATTGTAATGTTTTGTTGTTATTATGAGTGAAGTTCATATGCTTGTTATTTATTTGAAGCTTGATTTTAAAACGTCCTTAATAATATGACTTTTGATGTCATTTTTGCATGTTATTCATGCTAAGCTTGAATCTAAATTGATAAAGTAAAGGTATAACGCCGAGTTGGTAGTCATAGATTCCAACAGCTAATACCTGACGTCACCCTTACGATGTAAATACTAAAAGGGAACTTGAAATTCGATCGATGTGAGCAGTAACACTGGCTCATTACATGCTTATTGGATGGGTCAGTTGGCAGAGCGGTCTCGCTCGTGTCTATCAATTTTCAAGTTTCCCTTATCAATTTACGTCTTTAATAATGTTATAAAAATCTATAAACTGGCAAACAGGTAATGTTTACAACTAAAAAGTTATTTACGTACAATATACACTTGCCAACTACCGCAGAAAAATATACTTCTATACAAACACAATATTTATTATCAACAACTACGTAACGTAGACTATGAATATCGTAGCACTTTCGTAGCAGTGCACAGTGGGACCAAACATAAACTTGGGTCTTGTTTACTAGATAATAACAATGTCCGAAAATTTAATATAATATTATGGTTCACTTTGACCCACGTATGACCTTGTTATCTCCGATACTTCTGGTCCCATTTACATGTAAGTAATATATTGCATTGAAATAGTTAATGCCATTATAAATCTACATGACGTCATAGCCTTTCTAATAACTTACTATTTAATCAATGCATGGAATGGTTATTAAGAGCTACGTAAAAGTCGTCATTATTTGTGCTAGAATACTAGTTAGGTTGTCGTACTGTGCGTCGTCGCGTTTCTTCAACAAGATATAACTCGCGAGAGACTTGTAGCCGACATTTATGACTATGAACGTTTAACGTTGTTTTATAAGTCTGCACATACGTGTGTACACTGTACAGGGTACACGCTAAATAAGAAACAGTAAATGTCTACTTTTGGAATACAGATATAAGTAAACAACACTTTCTATGTACTAGGTTATAATTGCAACATGAACAAGACCTTTCGACGGGTGATTTAAAGTTTAATCAACATTATTCTGGCCCATGTCACAATGTTGGTATTGGATCCCATTACATAGTCGAATTGCGGGCAACCGGTGGATGCTATTGGCAAGCTGTTGTTCATTGTGGCGTTGTAAGGTGGAGGCCTTTGTTCAACAGTGGACGTCTTCCGGTTGATGATGATGATGACATAGTCTTTTTATTTAGGTTTGAAATAGAACACATGACCGGGGTTTTATCCTGACGGAATGATGTTGCCAAGCTTTGCGATATTAGTCATTGTACTAGATTATGTGTATCACCCGTGGCATCACATATACAGGTAAATGTTTGCGTGTTTCGTGTTTAGCTCGTACTACGCCGGGAATCCGCCAGTTGTGGCTGCAAATACAATTATTTATATTTCTTAGAAGCTTTAATCTTACAAAGCAATAACAACAAAATGTCTTAACTACTTTTAGTGGCGGAATAACTAGTTCAGTACTGAATGATTTAAGTAAACCTGCCTCTAAAGCTCGCACTAGTCTTATAAGTTAGGAAAATATTCAGGTAATTAGGACAACCAATCCAAAACTTATTCAAATACGTTAGATGTACGGTCATATTAACATTTCAGTAAAATTGGAAGACAAAAGTAAAACGTTTGTTTAATTTTGTACTAAAATCTTATCTAATTACGTGAACTTAGGTACAGGCACAACAAAGAGTCATTTTACTTTAATGTGTATTTGCCAATTATATAATTATCCATGTATATTAGACCATTGACAACGGTCTAATTAGAAGTTGTACCCGTGCCAGCCGCCTAGCACCAACCGTGACCCCGCCCCCTCCCCCGGACCCTGCATGCTACGGAGAACGTCTGACCACAGACTGACTGAATGTTTGATAATGTTGCTAACATGTAAGTTTACTTCCCGACAACAGAACACTAGGCGCACACACCAACAGCATTAGCCGGAAATATTAATTTCTTTTATTACCAAAGAAACGTTTCCAACTATGATTCTAACAAGACACGCACACACTTACACACACACACACACACTACGTAAAGAAGTCAGTATTAATTTATTTACCAACAGTAGTCGAGTCTTATTTGCCGTGTTCTCCGTGAACTTTGCGAAATCAGAGCATAGATTAATTCTAGGATTGTTTATTTAATTCTGAACAGTTTTAATTAATTGTTAGCTACGTTATGCCAGTTGATAAAATGCGTATGTACATGATTATGTGTGTGTAACATCATTGCGCCTGTATTTTACGAAGGTGTCTACAACTCCGTAAAATACAGATTAAAAGAAATGTGTTACAGTACACCTTTATAGATAAAGGCTTTTCTAGTAAAGCTTTTCCTAAAATAAGGGACATGATGTGATGACATCATCATGTCCCTTATTTTAGGACTTAAGGCTTTTAGTACTAAACTGATTAGGTTTTCTCTTCCGTAGAGTATTCGAACAAGAAATATCTCGGAGGCCATTACCGGGTATTGATTCCATAAAGACAAGTATCAAATCCAGAATGGAATTGTCTCTAAGTGTCCATTGATACGGTTTTCTCAATCGACCTAAAATAATTCGCGCGCCGACTTCTAAGAACAGATCAGTGTGCCGTCGAGTGGTTTTACGAGTATCAAAAGTATTTCCGTTCAGTGATAGTGGACGCTTGTCTTTCCGGAATCAAAACTATCTGTAATACTTGTGTTTATTTACACCTGTTGTTGGTGGTGACTGGTACCTGTTCACTGAAGGCTAGGCAGAAATGTACCATGTATTTCAAACGTTCGTTGTTTAGTTAATCTCAAGGCTTAAGTTCCTGTCGTCATTTATCAGTAAGTCAAAAGTTACTCGGAGTACAAAAAGTACATTAAACAAGCGTATTGTCGCGCGTGTGGTAAACCTGATCGGTATCAATAAAATACGCTTGAAGTCACCACTTTTACCGGTTTACGGCAGGGGGCACCCTATAAATATATTATACGGCATCCCCCATCGTTCTGGGTCATCAATTAGAATATCGCCCACATGGCAGGTCGCGGCCATCGCCACTGGCCCGACATGCGAACGAGGTGTTTTATCGGCCACGTTATGGATGGGCGAGCTCTCGACTCCTATGAATTATGGAAACAGATAATATGGCCGATAATGTGCGGTCACTTGAGTGGGCGCGGCCGGCCCGCACACTCCACACGTCTGGGATTCAGTCCGGAGTTGTTTTAGGTTACAGTTCTAGTGCTCTTTGGGATAATGATATATATATATGGTCTTCTTACCATTTTACTTACAAGTACGTGCTTATAAGAACTACATTATTTTCTTATCAAAGAGTGTCATGTCGATAAGTATAATAGGTATATTTTAGTTCATTCATAGTGTAGTACGTACTCTATTTATAAATATGCATGTGAGTTCAATAATTACCAACATAATGTTCAATATAATATATATGCTGCTAGGCGTATTGTTTTCTAAGTTGAACAAACGACGCCTATTGTCAGTAAATGCTCCTACAGGTTAGTGGTCGTTACTGGAGACGTTCTCGGGCAGTGAAACGAACTATCTAACAAGTAGAGAACCTTAATATAGAAAACCGACCAAAACATAAGGTATGTATTATGTAGATGCCACTTTTTGCTTGTTAAATATTAAAACATAATCCAGCATTCAATACTAATAGTTAATATAAAATTACTCTTAAAAGGTGTGTTAAGCTTTCAAATATGATTCCTCTACAAACAATTCTGTCAATAAGAATAGTACTGAACCTTTCGACCGACTTTGTTTGTACGTATAAAGACTGTGATTGTAATGTAATCACATAAGATGCAATATTAAAGTATGCGTTCAGTGAACGCGCGGCGACGCGACGGGCGGCGGCGGCGGCGGCGGCGGCGGCGGCGGCGGCGGCGGCGGCGGCGGCGGCGGCGGCGGCGGCGGCGGCGCGGGCGGCGCGGGCGCCGACCAACCGCAGACTTACTCTCTATGGCTCGTTTACTTTTATCTTCTCTTATGGAAAATAAACGTGAGACTAAACACTCCGACCGTTCTGATATTTCCATATTTACATAGCAATGGCGCTCACAACGAACGTTGTGCGAGTTCCTTGAGTGTAACTAGCGATAGCGGGGCGGTTGTTGGTGGCAGGAATAATTTAATTTGGGTGAGGAGAATACGTTTAGCTTGCGTTTTCCTACCTGTGTGATATGCTTAGATTGGTATTACTGTTTGTTATTATTTATGGCCAAATATATAAAGTGATTTTAAACAGTCTTATTTAAAAAGCTTTAAGCTAAAGGTAAGTTTAATGTATCAAATTAGGGATTCGTCTGGTTTGTAAAGTAACTTCACGATTTGAAAAGATGTTAAATAAAACAAACGTGTATATTTGCTTAAGAGGTATACAAAATATATTTCGTTTAAGGTAACAGTCGAAGCAGCTATCGCAACCTCACCTGTCTCTTACATCAAATCATTGATTCATATAAATAAGTAAGTACAAAGCAATAAAAATACTTACAGTATAAACTAAAAGTTCTATTTTACGTTTAACGTGAAACGAAACAAGGAAACATACCTAATGATGAACCAACAGACAACAGATAAGTCTTTAGAGACTAATGAATTGTTAATTTTCACTCTCAACAGATCAGAACATTATTATTCAAACAGCTCAGTAAAATAAACATCGATATTAAAACTTCGCAAACAGGCGGAACTACTTGTTGACTATAGTTCTCTTTTAAAACTCAATAAAATTACCGGATGCGCCATATATATTGTACTTAGTTACTATCTGTTCGTAAAGCAACGGGCCATGAGAGAGCAGTCAGCGTTACGGGCAAGTTTAGTTGTTTTTATTGCCGTTGGATTAATATCAACTCGCAGAAATGTTCTGCTAACTTACTCGATCATTGACCAAGTGAATGTCTCAGCCATGAGATCTTACGTCTTTTATGCCATCGTATGGTTGATGAACAACCTGGTGACAGAGTTTGACATGGCTTTACACAGTTGAAACAATTCTCAGGTGTGCCGGTTTTCTCACGATGTTTTCCTTCACAGTTTTCAGTAACTAATTATTTGACTTGGCAGTCTAACGGTCCTACCACTCGGCTATCACTTCTGTAAGACGTGACCACCTGAGGTTTTAACTTCAATATGTTTGATTCCAAGTAATAAACTAGTTCGTTTATTAATGCAAATTGTACGCGGGGTGAATCCTAACTAATGTACTCTCGTGTATTTTACTTTAACTACTAAATAACTAATCCTTGTGTCTTATTATTTTAAATAACAAAATTGCTTAAAACATGCTAATAGGTTTGCTATCCATCACACGGCACTAATACTACCAGACGCATAATTTTGGGTATGAATGCTTACACAAAACTGCGCACCTAGCCTTATATAATATATTTTACACTTTTAAAAACAACTTGAATAGATACACATTTTTATTAAAAACACATCAAGCAAATAATATAGTTTAACTGCAAAAATGATAGCACAATTTATTAGTAACATTTTATTTAAAGTCAAACTATAACAGTAACAAATAACTAACATCCGAGGATTGTTCCCAGTCGTGTAATGTTCTTTGTTGAGAGTTTACAGTTCAGCTCTCAATAGTAACTGAAGCCGCGGCTGACGCTTAGTGGAACATAACCTGCAGAAACAATTGAATCTCGCGATCAAATTTAAAAGAGCTTTAAGTTTGCATTTATCGGCGGCGCCAACCAACGTCACAAGATATTCTGATATTTTACAAACGTCTTGACTGGTTACACTGAACAGATGGAGGCAGAAGGTGCATTCTGAGCAAACAGAGTTATGTGTTTAGCAACTTTTTAACAATACTAGTAATAAATACTATTGGGTTAGGGATCAATACGCAGGATTACTATTATAAAAGTTAAATATTAAAAGTTTAGTATATTAATTTAATTTGATTTTAACATCACTTTTCTGAAAGGTTAGAAAAAGTTTATGGCTCAAAAACAGATTAAGATGTCTTTGTTAATAAGCCACACTAGACCTCGGCGTGTTATTGTTATTAAAAAGGATAGTCAATTTGAAAATAACGTCTTAGTTGATATCTGTGCCTTCGGCATGTAAGCAAGTAGTGGTAACAGTCGTACTAACGCGGGGTAAGGGAACTGGTTATCGGCGGTGAGCTCAGGACATTGATGTGGGACGCTGGCAGCGGGCCAGGCGCACTATCTGGCGCGAGCCGGACGATTTGCGGGAGTGCCACCCTGCCAGGTACTGGTAGACGATTGCGTTACATTGCCGATCACGTGGTAATGCACGTTCTCATCGAAGATAAAACTTTATGCGGTTATTATGCGAACATGGCTTACTTTTGAACGCGGATTTTTGCTCCCCGATAAAACCATTATGGATATTGTTTGAAAATGTTATTTGATCTACAAAATTGCCTCGATGTAAGCAGTTGTTAGCAGCGGCTTGTATGTGACTCCCGCACATGATCTGCGTGTGGTCAGTCTTCCTAGCAACAGATCTGTTTCTGGTTCAAAGCCAGCAACTGTCTAATATACACGTATCTGTCTTTCTGTACACTATCTGAATGTTATCAGAAGGACTATAAACACTACAAACATTTCAAATTGAAACTGTATGACATTAGGAGCTCATGTAAACATTATGTAAATATATTGCACGGCGATAACAACACGAAATATGAATAAATAAAACTTCCCGCAGCTCGCCTTTTGTTAAAGTTGTACAGTTCTGCGTCTGATTGTACAACGTGCACAAACTTGTACAATAGAACGGACGGCGTTCAGTGTACACGACACAAGTCGCGCGCCAAACCTAGTGCACCTGCAGCCTGTAGGTGGGTGGCCTGTCGCTCGCGGGAGGGTATGTTAGCTGATGTAGCCGGACCACGAGCCTTTGAACCTCATCAATCTAATGAACTAAAGCCGACCGCATTGTTTTTGTTCTACCGTTCATTTTTGTTGACTGCCTGTTATTTGAATGTTTGATGTAGGTTACGCTGTGTAAGTGTACAGAATTTGAATGTCTAATAATTTGCACTATAATAAAAGTAACCAAAATACTAGGTATTAGTAATATTAAGGTAAACAACAATTATTTAAATTCGCCGACATCATTATATTTGCGTAAATTATTTCACTTCAGCGCTTCGAAAATGCTAATTTTTTATTCAGCTAGACACCAAAAGTTTGCGGGTCCCCCGCGCCCCGCCCTCCGCGCCCCGCCGGCGACAAGAGCCGCGTTAAACTCAGCGGAAGGCTTGTTAATCCATCAAGTGGAGAGGAACAGCAATTTGTCAAATAGAAGGAGTAAAAATTCATTTCTATTAACCCTCGATATAAAAGTTGTTCGTCCGCGAAACACTGTGATTGATTCGGGGAGCGTTTGCTTATTAATAGTCCGACACTTTGAGAGCGCAGTTTAATCACCGGCCGGCGACCCTCCGGCTAATGGGCGAACTTGGCCGCCGAGCAGCGCGAACAAATGTGGAGTTATGAATAAGTGCAATCGTTCGTGCTTGTAGAATCAATTGTTTGGATTTAAAACAATGAGTGCCGCCCCTTTAGCGACCGGTTCTTATTGTTATTATTTACGTTAACATTTCCGTTCTAGAACAAATAATATTACTTGTTTCGAGCAACAGTCGAGCTTTTGACGCTGCCTGCAGATAGCTAAGATTAAAATCTGTGTAGTGGTGTGCAATAAAGAGTATTGTATTGTATTGTCTATGTATTGGTGTTATTATAATATTTTGAGCCTATTTATGATAATTCATTATAAATTCATTCACTTGTAATAGTAGATTATATTTCGCACAGCTGCGTAGCAAAACACTACGTCTGCTACGCTAACTACGCCGTAGCACACAACCAATATTTGTGTCTACACATTACACACGGCTCAGTGCTTGAGTTTTTATGTAAATGTTAGCGCACGTGAGGTCTGCCCTCTGAGAATAGTAATAATGTATGTCTGTCAGTGTTCATATTTGTAGTGAAACCTTTATTTAAATTAAGTGCGCGTGTCAGACGGTCAGCGTAGCGAAATTACCAAATGAATCATAAAGTACAATGACCATCTATTACCAAAAAACTCTATTTTGAGGCGGACAGCAGGAGTCTTGAGTAGATGCATAAGGACTGATTGGCTAAGCATTTGGACTACTGCGCTAGGAGTTATGAGTTCGATTCCCGCACAGGAAAAAAATTGTCTGATCCGAGGAGGATTGTGTGCGTGATGTTTCATGTTTACGACGTTTGTTTCTTAATAAAAAAACTGACTGCTTTACTAACAGTAAGTGTACGCATCGCGTTGTTTTTTACACTCCTCGAAGGTCGAACCTAGGACTCGGCTCACCAGTCACCTTCCAGAACGATACTAATAACCGTCATGCACAGCCGGCGTAACGATACTATTACACAAATAACATTCATTTTGGAAGAAAATAAAATAAAATGTGTACAAAGTAGGGCCCGTCGTACATCACATTAACTGAACAAAACCCTAACGGGCGCGCCGCTGCCTTCATAAATTAACTTAGAACATAAGTAAGCCTTTCTATTAATTACAAACCCTAACATTAATTATAAGTAAACAATGAAAATAAAAAACTAAATCGTCCTTGGTCTAATGGATGCTCAGCGTGACTGCTGATCACGAGGTCCTGGGTTCCAATCCCGGGTCGGGCAAAAGTGTTACTGGGTACGGAGTCTGGATTTGTGCCCGGTTGATGGCAATAGGCTCGCCCTCTGTTAAATTGAGACCTAAAACATAACTGGCGAAATGTGGGTGTACTAATGTGCACCTCTGTCTACCACTTCGGGGAATACAGGTGTGATGTACGTTTTTATGTAAACCTGAAGTGAAAGTAGTATAAAATATATCTACGTATAATTGCTCCTGTACAAGGGGTAGGCAAAGTTGTAGGTTTATTTTTATCCCTACCATGAAGGGATAAGCAGAAGTGACTCTGTTTGTCAGGACTTTACACACCCAATACATATATAGGTAGGTATAATTTCGTTTTCTGAGCAACGGTGAGGAAATGGTATTTACGAATTCTGTAATCATCCTCCAAGGATCATAAAAAACAAAATCTGAATAAACGAGTATGTTTTGATGCCCTAGTAATGTTAATGTTAAAAAATATGGCTACAAATAAAAGCATTGTAGTCGATTCTTCAAGGAAATACATTTATTTACAGGTGATTTTCATAAAAATTGTCAGGTGCAGTCATTCTTAAATGTATACTAACTAAATAAGTAACACCTCATAGCCGGGAGCTCTCGTGGCTGCCGCCAACCAACGAGGCTTATTTATCCACTGCCTGAAATACATTTGATAATTCCGCGTTAATTATTAGTTAGCACTAAATGCAGCGTGCAACTAATGCCGCGTATTAAGCACCGATACTCCCCGCACCTCCCTCCCCCTCCCCCTCCCCTCTCCGCGTCCCTCCCGCCTCAGCTAATCAGATAGGTAATCGCTGCGTTATATTAATCGGCGCGGCTTTACGGGGAGTTAGTTAGCGGCACCGTTAGTGGCCCGGTATTGTCACAGGTGTGATCCCTTCTGATAAACATTTGAGGTGTGGCCGGTTGCGCGGCTTATTGTACTGTCCGACATGCTCATGCTCAGCTTGCTTTGGAGTTTCATACTCATGCACAAACGATTAGATCAGAATAAATACTTTTCTCGTGCACGTATTGAAATATTTTGCTCGGATGACTTATACACTCAGCTAGCATCCTAATTATTTCATCGTTTCCTAACATGTCTGTAAGGATCTGGTTTCTGGCCGTGATACCGTCACTACAGTCTAATTGTCGGCCGTCGGAGGCGCGGTTAGAGCGCAGTGCTCGGAGACATCCTAATAGCTTAACAAGTTCCTGTCGGACCGGCGCCGGCGGCCGTGAGTTATGGACGACCGAACCAGCTGCAGGCGGAGGATCCCACTCGGATTGTTACTGATGAAGGTATTTGTAACTTTGGGTAAGTTATACTAAATCCTTTGTGAGGTGATTATTGATGTTGATTTAATTGCGGTAAATAAATGGCTACAATCAAATAAATAATACATTATAGTGCGGTAGTCCTGCTGGGCCCTCCTCTACCGGTATAATGATAATATACATGACTACGTGGATATACAACAATGAAATAACAATGTTTATGTTGTGCTCATGAATTCTAATCATAGCCGCATTATACAATTATCAATCAACCGGTAAGTACCTGTACAACGACCATAACATAACAGCGGCCCGCAGCGCCCTGAATATGATAATAACAATATTTAATAAGCAATACCCCGGCACATGGCAGGCTGGCTGGCTCAGCACTAATCTCCATAAATTAGGTGCCCTATTAGATCGCTGTTGTCATGCTCATGCATAATTAAATCGGGACATTATGTTTCTCTTGTCGATGAAACCAAATTATAATTTGTCAGATACAGTGCGTTAGAATACTCACTGAACTGGTTCCAATTGGCTACTAACATTTGGAAACATTTATTAATTTTGGACTATTAATAATAGTAAAAGTAAATGTGGCGAGGAATTACAATGTTTCCAACCTATATCTAACCTAGAGGAAGCTCGATATGATCTCATATAGCCTCCCTTAGCAACAGAGTCTAATGTCGATGTCCAGCGCTCCACGTGCAGTAAGCCCGGCTACGATACTGCTGTGATCTTCACACTGTGGCAGGAACTATTTCTATCAAAGAAAACCGACCTCTAATAACGAAGCTCCTCGTTCCCCCATATCTTGAGCCAATTTATAATTTGTCATAAGCGTCGTGGCCGTGAGTGGCGGCGAGTCGCGAGTGTCACGCGCCGGGACAATTGGCTCGATCGTGACCGCACTCCCGATTGTTCAGCCTACGTGACACTGCGCACGCCGGTATGTATCAGACAACGTGTTCACACTAATAATGCTCAAGTTCAGAAGCTTCAGCAACGTCTCTAGCTTCTCTTCATAGTCAAAACTTTGACTTTACTATTTGGTTATGTATTCTACATGTAAATACGGGACGTTTGGAGCTTTGATATAAACAATGTCACGGCATCAACAATACGAATCAGTAACTTTGTCATATTCATACCCTGTGAGACACATCTCTGTTTATCGAGACTACCTTATTCCGTGTATCGTTAAATGAAATAGAACACTCACAATAGTTTTCATTCGATTACATATCCACTAAGTAATTGTGGCTTCGTTTTATGAATGTAGAGCGGCGCGGCCGGCTCTGCACTGTGTGGTGTGTGTCCGAGATGTAAGTGATATTGAGGGTCCATATTTTTGTGTTTCGTTATAAAAGTTACGTGAAACGCTTTACAAAAAGGTTTTCTATTCAGCTATATAGATACCATTTAGTGGGACAAAACTATTTACATTTTATTTGTGTTCGTGTTGGGATCGTTTTTCATCGCACAATACAATTCAGTTTCAGTGTGATGTCATCCGATTGCGCTTGTACCATTGTAAATGCAAACAAAATAGGTTCAGTTTGGAATATAAATGAAACTAGAGCCGATGGACGAAGGGTTGTGCTTGCAATTCCGTAATTATTATAAACACCAAAGAGGCGTTCTAAAGCCAGCGCGGTGTGCATTATCTACACTCAGCAGAACTGCTCGCTCCGCACACAGCGCGCAGCACAAACATTATAATTGCTTCAAGTTATTTATTGCTGCGCGCCGTGTTTTTCTACGTTGTTTTCCCGAACTGATTGGAGTCGAATATATGCCCGTTTGCTTATTCAAAGGTCGTAAAATAGATTTCCCTACAGCACAGAAAGGCTCAATAAAATATATTATATCGGTTTATATCTCGTAGGAACAGTATGTTTTAGATAAACATGTAATTTTCTTTTTGAAAGTGATTAGAGACGATGTTAATATAATGTGGTTGTAAAATAAAACCTTAAATTAATTGCCCAGTGTTATGTATAAAAGAAGCCTATATGTACTTTGATAAAATACAAGAAAGTCGTAACACGTGACACAATGTTCTGTGCAATTATAAACCCTGTGACAACAATGAAGCAGGTTCGGTGCCCGCCGCCCGGAGCACTGAGCTTGCTGTTATTTTCCGTGGAGCGAAGCGTGGAGCGAGCGCAGCCTTTGCCGACTCATGCAAAAATTTTAATTTCCTCCATCGTACGCGCTTGTAGCTACCGGCCGCGTCAACTATGACGTCACCAGCCTGCTATAAATCACGCCAAACTTTTCATTTCAATCGATCGTCGCAGTCGCGAGCGCCGTGACGTCAGCATACGGAAAAATAGCTTCGCTCTCAATTGTAGACGTAAAACGTTTTATGGCAAAAATACGGATTGTTTATGTGAGCGAATTTCTTTGTCTCTCATAGAAAAAAAACTGTTTGTAGTATCGATAAAAGATTGTGTTCACAAACAACTCTATTTGAAATGCAAATATTTGTCGATGGAAATGCCACGTGAGCGCTCTCTAGATTGATTGACTCCATTCAGTCTCGCGGTCCTACACGCATTTTACTCTCACGCAAAATAAAATAACAAAAAAGACAGCAAAAACGTGGAGTTCTTCAAATATTTAAATTTCGTCAGCAAAATTGCAAATTCAAAATTATGTAAATAAGAAACGTATTCTATTCAAATTGAAATTAGGAACAGTTAACCTCTAAACATCTCGGAGTAATCAGGCCTGACTAGCGCCGCAATTATCAAGCGGAGTCGAGTCTCTAATGGAATTAATTAAACGATGATTACGGCGTGACGGAAGCCAAGAGGCCGAGAGCGTATCAAATAAAAATGAAGAACGTTTGAAGGGTTAGCTAAGTCCGCGGGGCTCCGCACTCCAATAACAAGTTTTATGTGTCGCACTCGTTAAGCTGGAGGGGTCGTAGTGGCTCCGGTCACGAGCGGCGCGCACTCGCTACAGCAAGGAGTTTCTCTGTGAAGGATATTTATTCATCTTTATGGTTTGTTTTTGTTGTGAGATGATCGTTACTGTTGATTAATCTCCTCACTTAGTTCGTATTACATGGAAGATATTATATTGTCATCGGAAAAGTATGCGTATGTATGGAACTATGAGTGGTTCATAAAAACTTCTGAAGAAAAAAATCTGAATAGAATGATAGAATTGTTGTTGTTCTCTCTCTGAGCCTTTATGTAGTCAAATATTTAATCTTAGTTTCAGCTTAGTTCTTGTAGCGCTCTGTACAAATAATTACCGAAATTCACCGACTTACTAGTTGTATTAATATGGAGTAAATCATGATTTACTCCATATTAATAAAATTTATTTACCTAATAATATGTATTTAAAAATCTAATTTATTAGTTAATTTTTTAAATAAAGGAAATACGGTTTAATGAAATGGAAAATTCTCGGTAATCTAGTATGGGTATCTTCAGGTTTCCAGGTAGAACTTGCAGTATTTACCTGTGAACAAACAGAACATTAATTTAATACCAACGCAGCAATCACAGTTAGTAATTCCTTTTTCCTTTAACGAACTATCTGAACCAACAGCTTTGTTTTCCTTTACACAAAGATAGAATGTTATGCGATCGCCGGCGTTTTACATTCTAAACGAAAATAGTTTGATGATTAAAACATAGCCGAAGTGAGTGGACTACTGGGCTCGCTAAAGAGCGGAACTGTTCAACATTCATTGACTTGTGATTGAGGCTGAACAGAGCAAACGTACCACCACAGAGTTATTAACAGAAGACTCGCTAGCGGACAGCAGACTTGAATATTAGTATTTATGAGTGTGTGAACTACTGAACAGCAGTTATTGTGTCATTAAAAATATGTGTTCTGCAATTACCTTTTGCTTTTTTTTTTAAATTTCAGGCAGTGTCACAATACAACACCTGTGACAAATAACTTGGTATTGTTTGGTGGTTACAAAGTACGATGCATTTCACTATATGTGTTCTTTGTTCTCGTTGTGTACTTCAAGTGGACACAGCGTAATACATAGCCGGAGTTTATACGTGATTTCGCGTACATCAGCTTCGTTCCAAGCGCACTCTAAATTCATTAGCCTGCATTCGCGGGTAGTGAACCTTCTGTGCTAACTTATAAGTTGTGGTGCAGTGTAGTAGCAGTATGTTGTGACGTAGTTCGTGGCGAGTGGTATGTGCACATATAATATTTACTTTAGAATAAAGCGTGCCTTTTAGCGCAGCGCGAACTAAACTAGTTTTGGTCCAATATTTATGAAACCTGTTCGTTGTTCAATGCACAGGTAAAGGCCAATATAAATAGCGGATGAAGAGCCTTTTTTCATAAAAATGGCGGTCACTCTACGGAATTCCATTTGCTACCATCCTGGCATACCTCTTTCACCTTTTCCTCTCGTTACATTTTTGAAGCATGTTTTCGTCGAGAATACATCATACGCGATTAAAATAGTTATTCTCATTTTCTACTAATGCATTAATACTCCCCTCGAGACCGGCTTCTCAATCTCCTTCCATCTATTGTCCGATGGTAACAAATAAATCACTGGTATCGTACTGTAATTACTTGAGTTGTAAGTAGCCAAGCAACAGGAGAATAGTGAAACAATTAGTAGTGGCCACCGGAGCTCATTGGGTCGGGTCATTGTGCGGCTCGCAGGTCGCCCACTATTGTATACACCCATTGTTGTACAGTTCGAGTGAAACAATACGAGCTTAAGACGATGAAGTAGATCAGTTTAAGAAAATCTCAGACTGGCTGGGAAGCCCGAGTTTATTTCTTTAAATTGAAATCACGGCAGCTAGCAGAACTGAGACTTTATAACTACGTAGGCAATATATTATTATTATACGGACTGCCTCGTTGGTCTAGTGGCTGCTAAGCGCGACTGCTGAGCACGAGGTCCTGGGTTCGAATCCCGGGTCGGGCAAAGTGTTACTGGGCTTTTCCATTAGGTAATTCTCAGTAACAGCACGGAGTCTGGATTTGTGCCCGGTTGATGGCAATAGGCTCGCCCCCTATTACATTGGGACCTAAAACATAACTGGCGAAATGTGTGTGTACTATATGTGCACCTTTGCCTACCCCTTCGGGGAATACAGGCGTGATGTTATGTTTTTATACGTAGTGCACAAACGTGTGTGAGACTCTCTATTCTCTTACACTCCTAGTCCAAGACATGACCGAGGAGATATCAGGCTTAGCGAAAGACAGGGTAGTCTTGACGTGTGATGAACGGTTACCCATCCAAAGACAGACTTAACCTCGTAGATACGAGTAGTTATATGGCTACGAACCTTGTGCGCTCAAACATGTACCTCACTGTATAACATACCCCTTCGCACGCCGTCTACAGGTATTCCAATTACCTCCATATTTTCTGAACTATCATGTAACACTCTGAAAGTTCTCACATGACGAAGTCTTTAGCGGTTGATAATATAGCTTCTAAGAAAGGAGCAACTTGAAGTCGTGGCCGGCTATAATACTATAACACGGCTTTAAAGTTCGCTCACCGATGTAGAGCAACTTGTTTTATATGATCACTTTACATATTAAACGATACACGAACATTCAAGTTGGACCTCTTTCCTATCCAAAACTGTTGGCGCAATAACTATGTTATAGACTGCAGCACTATGGGTTTTGAGTTAGATCTTCACACAGGACTAATATTTATATTGTGTGATGTTATCTATATTTGTATTGAGTTTGGGTGTTGTTGTCACATGCAGCCACGTACGACACAATAGAAATACCTAGTTGTGAGGCAACGTTTCAGAAAACTCAGACTGTTTTTTCTAAAAGATAAGTAAGTACATACATTCATGCGGAGAATAAATGCGAATACTTTTGTGGTTGTGTAATATTATACAAAGCATCGCTCGCTCGCGACTACTCAAGCTCGGCGGCCATATGCAAAGACGTGTGTAAGAAAAATAGTCCCTCCGCCGGTTTATAGGCCAGTGAAAATAAATGCACGCTCTCAGCTGCAAGTACTTATCGTTTGCTTTCAGAGCGACATCGCACTGCTTTCACGGACTCACGCTCCATATAATGCGAGCGACGACACGATGTCTTGCAAAAATGTACGTATTTGTAGCTCGCTTCCTCCGAGCATGTGTCATATAGCTGGTATGTGCCAGGCCCGGCGCGTTCGCGACAGGTTTTTACGAGGTTCACCTAATTTTATAAAGACCTTAGACTTACAAGATTTGTTTTACATCTTTGTGTATGTTTCCCAAATTATTTAGACTTAAAGATGGATTAAAGGACACGATATACTTCGAGTTATCATTTTTACTTAGTGATAAATTATTGTATTGCAACACTTACCATAAACCAACTGTATCTTTCTATTGTATAGTCAGCGCCATAAGTAGCTTAACATGTTAATAAACCTGTCAAATAACAACAAACATCAATTCAGGTTAGGTTTCAAGTTATAGAAATGTCCAAATAAGGTTTCAAGTTATAGAAATGTCCAAAAAGTTTTCATATAACAAAGCTAAAACAAAATTATTTCACTGTTTTAATGTTAATTAAATATAGGTAATGTGAGTCGACTGTACTTCGAGCTGGAATTATGTGAAACCGTAACGTTACGGAGAGCTGAGTGATGGACACGTTGTACTCGATAGTTGGAGCTTAAAGCACGTGAGCTGTTATTATACCTTTTAAACAAACAATATTATTTAAAATTCTCTTTTTTAAATTCTTGTATTAATTGGAAGGAAAGAAATACTCAATAAGTACTAAAAATTGTGAATTGTAAATGAATGATTAAGTACAAGAAAATACAAGATACAATATTAAAATTCATATTAATTGAGTTAATATTTAGCGTCTCGTGTTCGTACCCCTTCAAGAGTTCTGATTGTTACATTAATTCTGACCCGGAAAAAAAATTCTAGTGTGTAGATGAATGCTGGCATATCTTTGTCAGTGGTGTCTTAAATTAATGAACGACAACAATGTGGCGCTAGTAAAACTCCCGCGGCCTTAAAAAACGATAAAATGATAACTAAGTAACGTTCACAACACAGTTGACGAGTAACGTAGCGTGGCAAATATGTCGCGTCAATGTCCCGCGATGAACGCTGGATGTGTCCCCCCCGCGCCCGCGTCCGCCGCCTCCGTCACCGGCTGACTTATAATGTTCGCGGCATTATAAGCTTCTGTTATTTTTATTTCCTTTCTCCTGAGATCCGGATTTACTTCATAATCCGCAAAGTTTCCTGAGAGGATTTGCGCTGATGTTTATATTGAATTCACAACTTTACCTTATTTGCCCGTTTCGTTTCGCTCCGCAGTCCGATATTAAAATGAGATTTTCTTGTTTCAAAATCAGAGACTTGTTTGGTGCGGCTTTGTATTGGAAGTTTGTGGGTGCTGTGTATTGTTATATAGGCGTGTCGGGTAATCTCACCTGGAATCTTCAATATTCTATGCTACGTTTGAGCTTAGCCCCCTAACTATTGCGGACTGAAATAGATTTCAGTTATTTGGATGACAAAATAAGGTTATTTTTACAAGTGAGACATACATATTAATGCTAGTAGGTATGTAAATAATACGACCTAAATAATAGATTTAGAAACTAGTTTTTATTACATACATACATAACATCACGCCTGTATTCCCCAGAGGGGTAGGCAGAGGTGCACATGTAGTACACCCATATTTCACCAGTTATGTTTTTTTAGGTCCCAATGTAATAGAGGGCGAGCCTATTGCCATCAACCGGGCACAAATCCAGACTCCGTGCTGCTACTGAGAATTAAATAATGGTTAAACCTAATAACACTGCCCGACTCGGGATTTGAACCTATAACCTCGTGCTCAGCAATCGCGCTTAGCAACCACTAGACCAACGCGGCAGCCTATTTCTTCATACCTATTGTATAACAGTTCAATCAGTAGGAATATCTGTAGAATAACAAGCTGCAGTACCGTCTTGATACCAAGAAATAAACAAGTACTTCGGTCTACAATCCCTCGACGTATGAATCTGTACAATGGTGTTCTCTCAAGCAGCGCAGATTGCTTCATAGTGTAGCAATTTATTAGTATCGTTTGCTAGCGAGGGGTTCAAACGGCGAGACTCTTCAATATGAATATATTCAAGCTCCAATGGCTAAAGAAACCGAATCACTCGTCTTCTGCTTTCATAAGTTTTTATTTTGGAATGGTTTGTGGGCGAGTCATTAAATATTTCTTTCAATTCTTCTTTGTTTAGTTCTTTGTTGTTGTTACCACATGTTTCATATAGTAAACACCGGTAAGACAGGCTGTAAGTATTCTGACGAGTGACGTCCACCGTTTTGGCATGAAAGAAATAATCAAAGGATGACTACTGTCGCTACTTTAACCAGTTACGCACGATTCTGTAAATTATTTAATTTTATAGAATTTCCTACCAAAATTCTGTCCCTTTTCTTCGACCTAGAAACTGAACCCGAAACAGTCAACAGCCCTAAGACCGTGTGGCCGTCCCTATGTATCTGTAACTACATCGACAAAAAGAACTCGTAGTGAAGAGAAATGTGGCATCGTTACGTCACCGATCAGCAATAACGCTTATCGCATCGCTTCTTTAGCCGTCACGTCCGCGCGGCTCGTGTCCGGCTCGTGTCCGGCCCGTGTCCGGCCCCTGTCCGGCCCTTGTCCTAGTCGTGTCCGGCGCCGCACAATCAGCCAGGTCCGGATCCGGCGCACGTGTAGGAGACTCCATACGACTGAAGGCGTCGTGTGGAGGAACTAAAAGGAAACAAAAAGCTTTCTATGGCTTTCGGCTTCTAGCGCATGTCTGATACATTGAATTATAGTCTAATACTATAATGAACAATCACTCCAGTGCATAGATAACAGATCTTTGATGGATCACGGTCTATAACCATTTTAATAAGCACCTAGTTGGGTTTGGTTATGGTGGGAATATGTAAGTAATAACATCAGCTTGTATAACAGTACCACTTCAGGGCAAAGACTTCATCTCAAACAAACAACATTTTAGGATGGCAGGATAAACTTTTTTAATTTCTGGAATTGGAAGGTGGGTACACAGCCAGCTTCACTTTTTAAAAAGGTCAGCAAATAAATATTTGTTTGTTCTTATAAATATAAGTGAGCAAGTAAGTCGCAGGTGTGATACGGTCCCGGTCTGTGCCTACCTGGCTACCTACTCAATATAGCCGTGAAGGGAGAGAGTCACGGCTCACAGTGCTTCAGGGAGCGTGACGCGGTGAGGTGGGGTATGAGGGGGGGGGGGGTATATCAGTTGCCCTTGATTTGATCCTGTTTGCTCTGATCACTATCTGTTTACTGATGTAACGCGGCGTGATTGTGGGGAACGTTACTTTAATAAAACTTCAAAACTTTTATGTTACCGATTTTCGAAAAAAAACTGGCAATACAGTTATGGTTTGTTTCAGTCTATAAGTTGTTTCACACTTGTGAAGGATTATCTTACCTACGATTTGATGATCACATTCGTTTAAGTTAAGTACCTAAGTGAGTACAAACGTAATTTATAAAGTGGCTCACCTGCCGCGATTTACTCGATCTGTGGAGTTATTCTCGTACATAAAACAAAATATCTGATTTATTGAATAAATGTACGATATGTTTGATACACAAGAGACTGAACCGAATTGGTTTAAATTATGTGAATTGCCCATTAAACGATTGTTCGATGTCTATTATTGATTTATTGTTTTTATTTAATTTGTTATAATATAATAATTAATCATGTTAATTGAATATCGTCATTCCTCATATTTTATTTGTACGCTACATGAATTGTGATAAAGCGTCCCTCGGATTATATTTACGAGTGAGTCGATTGCCCATTTCACGTAATTGGCAATTGACTTACCTTCGTCGCCCTACTTTCTATAGACTTTACTGAAATACATTCAAACATTGAAATGTATGAATTCTGGTGATCTCTATAGTAGGGAAAAAGAACAAAGTGTGATTCAGTACAATGACATAAATTGAGTCAAAATAATTAAATTAAACTATTCGCTTTTACCGATAGTAATTAGGAAAGAGTTATGATACAAAAAGGTCTTATCATAATCTTTTTAATGCTTAACCTATACATAAGTGTGGCTTTATACAAAATAACCAATTTTTAAATGAATGTTCCTAATATAGGTACTTTAAAAGATGAGCCTCCTAGTAGGGAGTGTTACTGCTCAGCTAAATGTGGATGTGTTTAACTACTCTGCCTGTCCCTCGGGGAGTACCGGCTAGATTGTTAACAGATGGTGTCTTGTATGATTATACAATTACACGCAATTAATTTTGAACATATTGTGCAATTGATTTGAATAATAATGTTTACAATAACAATAGTAGGTACTCTACAATCCAACCGTTTTCTATCAGGGATTGTTTACTGAGCGGTTAATTAACTGAGAACTAAACAGTCGTGATCTTAATCTATCAGTAAACAACAGTCTCCTAATGTTGTGTCATACCTACAGCCAACAACACATTATTCGATATCCTTCACACTGCAGTGTAGTAATCAGCGGGTTTATAAAAGTCCAACCATCAAACGCGCACATCATTTTCAGATTTCAGGACAAGAATCGAGGCTTTATCGTTGTTCAACAACACCGCATGGAACAACAAGTTCAGGAATATTTCTTCTATTTAGTTACGTGGTCGTATGTGTACATAAAATAGTATGTATCATAAATAATTCCTCTTCCACGTGTTTCGTCTGGCATGACATAGCCGGGCCTGGAGGGAGCCGCGTCTACCACGTCTTATGTATTTTCTTTGAATTAACTTATATTTATCCACCCACACTCGACAACATCTACCTCCGTTGGGCTGTGCGTGTGTTAACCTCGTCTCTCGTGTGTTTGTTTCAATTCCAAATTAATTCTGTACAAGAATGTCAGGCCTTCTGTGACAGAAACTATTTTATTAGTTCCTTTATCACCTCGGCTGCATAATGGCGTTCTCTTTTGATAAATATTTATGAACAAACTTATTTAATTTAGAGTCCGGTCTCTGCTCACCCCGGCGGGCGCCGGCGTCTGTATAATGCGGTGCAAACACACAACAAAACTTTAACTTAACCGACCCGACTCGGTTTTATCCCGACAAGTTTTGGATTCCGGAGAATTTTTATATTCTTTTCGTCTTGTGGGGCACAATTCTTGGGAATTTTCTAGAAATCTAGATCGTGTTGCGTTTTATTATTTTTGTTTTAGCGTTCCTTCAGTCTCAGCGACAGACTGCACTGTCATACAGCTCGCAGATAAGAGCATCACTTTAGTTTGTGAAGTATCTCAGCCGTGTGCTTCGTGGTGACAAAATCAAAAGTTCTTCCATCCGAATGTTATGAAATACCAACTAGGTACGAACTTTTGGGAAGAATATTACAAATAAAGAAGTGTTGGCTCATTCTCTGGCTGTATATTTTTATCTGTAATTTGAAACTAATGTATACTGTATAGCAAAAGTTTTCGGGTGCTAACCTAGTTTAGAATCTTATTAAATAGTTCTTTGTAATAGCTTTGAATGTTAGTTTACCTGTACCAAGTATCATTGTCGCTGCTCTCCGACACGCTCTCCATACTAATATCATGTTTATTCATAACGCTTTTAATGTTTTACTTAACAAAGTGGTATTATCCGATTGTGGCAACATTAGCATTCGAGACCTTAACGCGAAAGGTCTAAAATGGTAATATTTACTGAGTGAGAATTTTATAACCTCACTTAACTGGTTTTTAACGCGGAATTTGTAAATGGTTCAAAAGAAGGGTTGTGAAGTTAAACCGTAACGAAGCTTTAACGTTTTTAGAGGCCACGTTATTCTTCGTAATCTTTATAGCTTTAATATTGTATTTTACTGTGTGAGACGTTATATATATATATTCATTATATTATATACTAGTATACACACTATAACAGTGTGTGTTTGCACGTGGTTCGCCTGCTACTAACTCCTTTCTCAACTAAGTAATGAACTCAGTACCTCAGGCTCTGGCAGCTATACTTGTTTAGTTGTTATGAACTTCTGCAAAACACCGTATATACTACAGTTAAACATCAAAATTTTTCCACAATCACCGACTTCTTACTGAAAATTAGTCACTCCTTCGAAACTAGCATTGAATATTAAGTTACATGTTACACAAAAAAATTACATTCTGTATTGTTTTTCAAGTTATAATTATAATGTAAAGCCCTTACAACAAGCCCTCGCCCTGAGGCCCACACGGGCAGCCACGCGGCCGGTCCTGGAGCCGCGGGCTGCACCCTCGTCA
Organism: Abrostola triplasia; assembly: GCA_946251915.1. Taxonomy (NCBI): domain Eukaryota; kingdom Metazoa; phylum Arthropoda; class Insecta; order Lepidoptera; family Noctuidae; genus Abrostola; species Abrostola triplasia. Next base: position 10,381,383 of record OX276441.1, on the reverse strand, counting down.
ATCACCAGCCGTTAGAGGCGCAATTAACACCGGCTTTACGGAGGCTTCACACGGCGCGTTGTAACACGTGCGGAGCAATGCGATGTACGACGTGGTGGGATGGCTCGTCATTTTTGTTTTTAAAATTTATGTAAACCAATCAAAGGCATAAAACGCCATGATGCAAGTTGCACGGTTTATTGCAATAATATCATTCCCATGGAGAAGAACCAAAAAATCTCAAAGGCGACTTTTTATAACATAATTTTGTGATAGTGATTTCTATCACTTACGCGAATATTAGACATTGACATAAATCTAATTTTGTGAGTTTAACTTTGCAATAACAAAGAAAACTAATGTGCAAAAACGAAGAAAACAATTAAACAACACGTCGTACAAGCTCCTGGCTAACAGCGCGCCGCGTCGTGAGAGTCCGCCCTAGGTCCCGCCCGCCATGCTGCGCCCGTCAACGATACACCTTTTAACCAGGCAGGTGATGTGACTAACTAATTAACTCATCACTATTTTTTTATAATTATATTGATGGGTGTCATTAAGACGCTAAAGAAATATACAAACGGTTACTTTAGGTACAATAATGAACTGTTAACAATAAACCATTTTAATTAACATCCGGCTACTCCATCACTTACTAATATTAAATAACAAAGCAGTGGATTGTATTTACACTCAACTAAGGGTACCTACATCCTATAGAACTGGTTCTTCTTAATTCGCTCTGTACCCTCTTCTCCAGTATTGTATGTCCTGTGTGCAGTGTGTACCTCGTGTCCACAATTGGGCTCCATTCAGCAGCGTATCCTGTCTTAATCCCGGGTGAATAGGCGCTCGTCCAACAATGGCCGCGCGCGTAATTTGTTAATGGTCAGCCTCCGATGGCTGTCCGTGGCCCATTGTGTGGACGGCTCAAACGGGCGCGTACATCACGCATCGGATATTTAGTGTGGACTAACGGCGATAAAGATGGTATTGACAATATTGATGAGTGCCGCTCTATTTATGACGTAACATTAACGTATAAAGAAATACAATTTTGCAATCTATGCTCGAGTGCTTCCGAACGGGACCAGCCAGACCGTTTATGTTATGTAGAGCTAGTAAAATCATTCAAATATAAAATCGTTTTCGTACGTACATATCTAACAGTGCGAGGTACTTGTCGATACAAAGACACCTCCGCTTTGTGTTTAAACTTTGTGAGAAACATTAAGAAATTCGCTTCAATATCCCATAAGAGAGGCATATCGCAACCTTCATATTCCAATACGGAAATTACATGTGGAGATCGTAAACGATACAAACCACCATAGCCATTAGAGTTAACTTACTTCAAACTGCTACCTGAAGTGGAATTAGGGGATATGGAATTAGGGGAAATGCTTTAAAATTAATGGAAGATTATCTTACTGATAGAACACAATGCGTTGAAGTGTCAAGTTACTTTAAACATCGTAAAACAGCCGTCAGATCTCAATACAAGCAAAATAAATACGGCGTTCCACAAGGAAGCATATTGGGGCCTTTACTTTTTATAATTTATATCAATGATCTACCCAATATAACCTCTCATAAATGTGTGTTGTATGCAGATGATATTACAATTAATATTGAAAATAAAACGAATAACATTAAATATGAAGAAGAAATAAATAGAACTTTAGTAAGAATAATAGACTGGTTAAGACACAATAATTTACAAATTAATATAAACAAAACTAAAATGATTAGATTTCAGACATATAATACTAGACAGGAACCTATAAAAATAGAATACAAAAATAATATTGTTAATGAAGTCGAAAACACGTTATTTTTAGGCATAACCATAGATAAATTTTGTAACTGGAAGGCACATATCGACAACCTATGCACTAAATTAGATAAATTTGTTTATGTTCTGTACCGCTTAAGACGTGTTGCTAATATGCAGGCAGCACTCTCTGCCTATCATGGATATGTATCCTCAATAATACGTTATGGCTTGATAATATGGGGTAACTCTGTCGACTCCATTAGAGTGTTTAAAGGGCAGAAGAAATGCATACGATCGCTATGTGGATTACACCAGCTAGATAGTTGCATGCCGCATTTCCAAAAACATAAAATTTTGCCACTCCCATCAATGTACATATATGAAATTTCGGTGTTTGTACATAAGAACTACACTTTGTTTGAGAAACACAACGATGTAGCTGAAAGGGCTAGTCGACAAAAACATAAATTAAATATACCCAAACAAAGAATACAACTGTACTCAAAAAATGTTCATTGCATGGCAATACATGTTTATAACAAATTACCAAATTGTTTTAAAGATATGAACATAAAAATGTTCAAAGACAAACTATTTAAATTCCTTTTGCAAAAATGTTATTACTGTATAAATGATTTTTTAACAGAGAAACCGGAATGGAAATTCTAAATGTATATTGATGATTTTATGATTAGTCTAAATCTTGTTACTGTAACTTGTGTGTAATAGTTTAAAAAAAAAAAATTGTGCGCCGGAAACGGCAGAATATTACGGATCGGAATTTATGTAAGACCTTAATTGTACCATATTCTTTCAAATAAATTTATTATTATTATTATTCTTTGTATCTCTCTTATTATACTCGGGCTATCAACTATGGGGAAGATACCCGGACTTTTAAAAGGCTTACGTGGGGACACAGGTCCAACACGCAGAGGCCCGTTGAGAACTTTAATCTAAAAGGGGATGGAACACCAGCTAGGGACACCACACAACTGCTCTATAAAAGAACAGCCATGAAAAGTCCCCAGAAGGTGCGGGACTATTGAGAAAGATGGATACTAAACTGATTTGGTCTATTGTGTTGGGATGTTTCGTGTAATGGTTACTTTTATTTTATACTGAATAACAACGGCGTCTGCCTTTTATCATAAAATATGCAGAATATTAGCAGACGGTGACTCGCCACTCACTAGATGGGCCCCCTAAACAGTCGCCACTATAGGCAACAGGGAGCAACACCGATGCGAGTGGCTAGGGGTGTAGAGCGGTGCGGCCCCGGTTTCACCATCGCGCGTCTCGAAGACTCGGAGCGGGTTTCCCCGCTATTACGCCATTAGACACTTCCACCCCCGAGCATATAGCTCTGGCGACCCCTCTCTGACCAGCCAACTAAGGCAAGAAAGAGCTGAGAGTCCTGCGGGCGCTCTTCGGTTTCCACTCCAGCTACCCATATCGGGCAAACCGGAGATGAGTCCCTGACCGACTCTCTGGGGTATCAGGCACGTTGTGTCGCCACTCACAAACAGCTCGCCACAAGCTGCCCTGCGGTTTGTGTGCTTTTAGTACAAGTCCTTGTGATATATTTTTTATTTCTATCACGAGGGTTGGTAAAGCTATACTACTGTCCCCTCCGGTGTTACGTTATTCTCATGTTGAGGTAACGATGTGCCCAGAGGGTTATTATTATTATTATTATAGTACCCGAGAGCTCGGCGGGCGGTTCTGAGCGCGCATCTAGATAAGCGCGACCTTCAGGGGAGAGCAGGAGGTACATCAACAAAACAGCTTTTTATCTCATTCCCGATTCTAAACTGTATAACACAAAAGTCGTGAATCAGAATCAATTCGGAGTGCAAAGTTTGTTCCCGATACAAACAGATTGACAAACTCCTGAATATACGACTTTCGAGTTCCTTAAGACTCAATTAAAACTTGTGTAAAAGGGCCCATCGCGGCCTGGGAGCTGCCTTTTGACCTGAGATATAATTTGTAACAACAATAGTAGGACCTCTTTATCAAACTTATCTATTTACTTAAGTATCGAAACATTAAACACGAATTTCGTCTTTGCTGTTCAATTCATTGCGTAATTTTAATTAAAAATGTTCTTAATCTTCAACAAAAGAACTAATGGAATCAAAATTGTGATTGGATATGATAATTCACGTTTATGTAAGGTGTAAGATTCTGTTATCAGGATTTAAATGAGACGAACAGAGTGTGTAGAAATAACACGTTAGGAGAAACAATCGGATAAAAGAAACAAATCTTGGGTCCCGTCGTCAGAGACCGAGTAATGATACAACAATACAGTGTAATGAGGGTTAGGGAATGGTTAAAAGGTAAAGGTTATTCACTCTGCGTCGCAGTACATTTGCTACTTTATTTACATGAACTGGAACAATATATTACATAACGCCTGTATTCCCCGAAGAGGTGCACATCATTATAATACGCCGACATTTCGCCAGTTATGTTATAGGTCCCAATATAGGGGGCGAGCCCATTGCCATCAACCAGGCATCTGCAACAAATTCAAACTTCGCGCTGCTACTGGAAATAGAAAAACCCAGTAACACTTTGCCCGACCCGGGATTCGAACCCAGGACCTTATGTTCAGCAGTCGCGCTTAACAACCACTAAACCAACGAGGCAATCTTTATACAAACATTATAATAAGCTTATTATTGTGCAAGATTTAACATGCTAACGTTTATACGAAGTTACCTTATTGGGCTTAAAGATTACACTCGTGTGAGGTTGACCCGGACACTAGTGAGGTGGTCATATAAGGTTACCGCGGTTCTCCCTCAACTGTAGGTGTTCAGGTAAAAAGATAGTGAAAATCCCAGTCAACAATTCGATGTTAGTCTGAAACAAACCTCGATATATAACCTCGCGCCTTACACATCATCAAGTCATCCCTCGTCAGACTTGCCCAAGTTTATCTAAGTACACCATGACGTCACACCCAGTCTTTCACTTAGAGTATGAATTAGAACAATGTATACATAGACATAGCGGTAATCTATGAAGATGTTGTTGTTTATCAGAACGGGTACACTCCGTCTTGTCGCCGGCCACTGTAAGTCCCATGTGATAAAGAATGGTAGCTACCCAATCTGCCATTACCGGGCCCACATAATCACATTGTGAGTACATGACATAAATTTTATGATTCAAGAAACATTTTTTGGTGTTATAATATTATCACAGTTAACGACCAAGACTTAAACGTATTTGGTAAAAATTAGCACAAAGTAATAAGTTATGATCGTGTAGTGCAAGCTGTCGTCGCTCTATAACTTATTCATACGTCAGCTCCACATCTTTCTAGCCTGTAGGTTACAAAGGGCAACATGTACACCCCCCCCCCTGCTCACCCCCCACACCTCACGACCCCTCCCCCGACCCCCGTCATCCCGCTATCAATCTCGTCGAACATTAGCGGATTTGTTAAGGTTACACTATTTTGCATCACCCGTTCGATCCATTAGGGTAAGATTAACACGGTGCGACTGCGCATGCGCCGGGTGTAGCGCGGCATCAGCTCCGATACGAGCTGAGCTCGCGAGTGTACACTGTTGGCGGGAATTAGAAGAGTTACTTAATTATATTATTATAGTGGAGAGCGACACGCCTGGTTCATTGTGCGCTCTATACATGATTAATGGTGCCGGGGTTGGCGGCACACGTGTCGCGGTGACTTTAAACTGTCAATTTTACTATTTAAACGTATACACGCCACACGAGGTACCAGGAAGTATGTGTGATCACATATAAGATCAATACTCTATACTAATCTAATTCAACTTTAATAAACTTTTTACAACATAATATTTTGCTTCATTTAATATCAAAACTGATGTGTTACTGAAAATCATCACAGTAGATAGCGATAATTCAACGGATTAAATATTAATAAGACCTTACGTACGTAACATCATCCTTATAATGAACACTTATTTGTGGTACCATCATCATCAGCCTATTTCAGTCCACAGCTTGACAAGTGGACATAAGTCAGGAATTTATTATACCTAACATCATTTGTGACATTCCCATTAGCAATAGTACGTTTTTTTGGAGGTTAAAAAGGAAAGCAAAAATGATAGATAAAAAATGCGTAGAAGTAAGTTTCAACCCTTCAATATTGTAAATCAAACCATTGAACATACTCGCTCCCGCACATTCTTCATGTGTAATATCACAGTATAGAAGTACCACAATATAATACATGCGGAGTGTATATCTCCATCCGTCTCCCGCGTGAAGGTGTCGCGACTTTCCATTAGCGGAGGAATTCGTCGTCGCCGAGTCTCCCGGAGCACCGGCTGCGAGCCATTCCTCAATGTAGCTGAGATATTGCGGCTTTGTTTCACCGCTGGCTGAGGGCGGTGGTAACAGAGTAATTCATCAGTCCGGGAAGGTAATGTAGACACTTCTAATCCCTGTATTAATTTGCATCTCAATTCAATCCGACGTCATTAAGTTAACGCAGTAATAAGTTGGTAACTAAGTTCTTGTCTAGCTTGACAGTTAAGTTATTAACAACTTCGTTGTTTTTATCACAGTATAAAAAAGATTTTAATTGACTTGTTGTCAAAAATTAGTTAGTTTGATATAATTTCTAAGCGAAACTCATTAACGACACTACAGCTTACTATTGCTCAACTTTAATGGAATAAGAAATTGAGTTCAGTACATTTTACTTTCGTTCCGGAGCTTTAAATATGTAGCGACAAAAATACAAAACAACACAGCCTATTTAATATCGTCTCCTTCTTCTATTTAAATCTTAACAGATATCTGTACAATTTCCCCTGTAGCCGAGTTTACAGAAATACTTAACGCCGGCAGCTTATCGTACTGCTGATGACAGAAACACGAACAGGGCAACATTCCCGCTTCCAATTAAAAAGGAAATACGGAGAGCATCAAGCCACGATCTTTAAAAACATGCAATGAGGAAAAGTCGTCCCCTTAATACAAACAACACCTTTTTATGCAAAGTCTTCGAGAGTGGAACACTTGACTGTTCTATGAATATATTTTTATATTCATAACGAAATATTGTTTCGAATGTCTCCTCTTAGATATTTTCTATTCAGGCATGTAGTTTCAGATAAAATTCACAATCTAAAGAGAACTTTGGTACAGATTTAATATACTTCACAAGATTTACCTCACGTACGACTTCCATCTATGTACTACTAGAAAATATTTTAAGTAAGAATAATACACTAAATACTGCGTCCATTAACAAGCAATATGACTCCATTATCACGGTCGGCTCATGGTGACCCATGAAAAATATTACATACGAAAATGTCTAACACGCCCAAATCACGCGTACCTCTAGACTATAAACTTTAAATTTTACTACCTGATTAAATGTTTATATTATAGCCACATATCAGACACAATAGTACACACATCAAAAACTTCTAAGACACTTAACATTTAAGCCTTCTAAACATATCGAAGTATATACATTCTTAACGCAATACATACTAGGCCAGCCCCCGGCGCCAGTCGTCGACGCTCACTTACGAAGAGTTACCCGTATCTCAGGAGTTCGCTGCACGGACGAGGATTAACCGGCTTTATCGTCCGAGAGGTGAACACGGGTCAACCGGCTTCCAGTTCTCAGGAGTTCTGTGTATCGTGAGCAGGCTATCTGTACAGTTGGGACTTGTTGAGAGCAGATTACTGTAGTGTTTTATAATATTATAAAATATACTATTTTAGATTAAGCGAAAGAAGTATGCCAGAATCGTAGCAAAAGGAGATCCGTGGCATCTGCCTACCCCTCCGGGGAACAGGCGTGACTTTATCAGTGTAGGTATATTTTAGATTACAATAAAATTAAATTACCACACGAGAATTAACGCGGACACATGTTTTTAATTTTGGCTTGACGTCTCTACCGGGTTGCTCTAGCCGTGGTTACAAGCAGTCTGGCTGTGACCACGGCCGGTGCAACTCGGTCGAAACGTTCTAAATTCTACTGGAATTAATTAACTGAAATCGCCAACCCACAGTGAGCTGGCGTGGCAATTGATGCTGAGTCCTGGCTATAAATATATGAGAAAAGGCCTTACAGAACGGCTGAGGGTGGCGGGTATATTATTATAGGGTTTTGTAACAGACACATACATTTAATTTAATAAGTACATTCGATTGATAACACACACAAAAGTAATTATGAAACAAAAATAAAGAGTTTCTTTTAGACTTGTTAAACTATAATATGTGATAAGCACGCTACCACAATGATTTTAGTTAACTTGCAACATGTGTGTTGGAGGTGTGCCAGCTACAAACTAAGCCAGCTTATGTACCCATGGCTTCCCCTACTGTTATTTGATCCTGGATAACTTTTAGAAGCATCGTTAAAATACCATACCGTTTAAAATTTAAAAAATGCACCTCTCAGTGAAAATTAAAAAAATAAATTAAATTAAACTAAAGATCACTTCGAGCCCGGTCCCGTTTAATAACCTAGTTAAATAAGCCGCAGATTATTTACACCTCCAGTCTTAAACTCCTAACTTACTGCTAATGAGAGTCTTAATTAAGCCCCCCCCCTGCTCATAACAGCTCGACCTGACCCGGAGTAATGCCAGAGACCATTATAAAGCTGCACAGTTCAGCTGCAATGGAAGCTAAATATTATATTGTTGGTCACTAACACTTCTGTAGGACTACTTAAATATGGTCGTAAGAAATGCTCCCATTAAAGTGATGATATTTGAAATAGACTATTAAAATTATACTGACAAAGCAGATAAAAAGTTTCTTTGTTATATCAAGGCTAATAAAATCAAAATTTTCTATTAAGCAGAAATAAAATGCAGCAACAACCCCCTGTAATGATTAGCAAACATCGTTGAATGGTTGTTCAACCTGCCCATACAATTCGCTGCATCAAAATAAATCGTATCAACATAGCGAGCTGCCAGCTTTAGACAAGCCTTAGACAGGTGATACGCTTTCAATCTGGCGCCAGATTACTTAGTGCCCGTACCGAACAAATTGATGTCTGAAAAATAAACCGACAAGGACATTTAACATACGGACCAATTGTAAAGGGGCTCATTGCTACTGCACAGATCAATAAATGTGCTAGGTGAAGCTACTCTTGCTGAGGTCTGCCTTTCGAATGAGTGACCATTTTTCATATTTCTGAAAGTTTGTCTGACCTTGTTTTTGCATCTCATCTATTTTCAATTATAGTATGTTAACCGTTCTATTGGATTATGAATGAGGGACCCAGTAATTGTTAATATGCGGATTCTTAGTTATTACCGCCTGGTTGGTCTAGTGGTTGCTAAGCACGACTGCTGAGCACGAAGTCCTGGGTTCGAATCCCAGGTCGGGCAAAGTGATTTTTCCATTAGGTAATTCTCAGTACCAGCACGGCGCCTGGATTTGTGCCCGGTTGATGGCAATAGGCTCACCCCCTATTACATTGGAACCTAAAACATAATTGGCGAAATGTGGGCGAACTATATTTACGTGCAACCTCTGCCTACCCCTTCGGGGCATACAGGCGTGATGTTATATACGTATGTACTTAGGTATTATTGTACTTTGTAAAATCCATATTTTGCTTTGAATTTGGTCATAAGTGCACCTGTCAACCTTTATAATTTTTATGAACCTGTCTCTAAGCACTGCTAAGTGATCTGTTCACCATTATCGATGGCACGCCAGTAACGACAGCTTTGATCCAAGTATGCTGGGGGGCGGGGTTATATAGCGGGGGGAGGGGGGCATTAAAACTGTTATCACTTCAGTTATAATTAATAGATTTTATAACTAGCCGTTATTGTCAACGCTATTTTAGCAGTTATTGCCAACGTTATATTCAGAAAGCCTTCGTTTTTAACACGCTAGCGTTGACCTTGTTGCCTTCAACCAGCGCGTGCCTCCTTTCAATCCTGGCGATGGTGAGATATTGCTCTCCATTCGTTATCAGGACCTAGAGCCCGCAGTCTGTGGGAAAGGTTCACGAGGTTATTTCTATTTACTTGTTATTCATTCCAGAGGTTGAGGTTATATTTTCCTCCTTATTTTCCTAAAACCTAGTGGTCGTTCTGACTGTTCAAAATTAACCTAACACTAGTAGTACTGTCAGTGTATCAATATCAGCTTGAGTACGTTTTAACTATAATGTATTTTCTTATAAGGACACCATGTTAGAGAAATATAACAAGGACGGCTTTATCATTATTTTCATTAAAGACGCAGACTCCTTAATTACACAATATTCAAAAACAAGCTGTACATCGTTGTGCACAGAATATATGATTATGAAAAACATTACATCATTTATGAGCAGCTAAATTATACAACGGTTTCCCTAACGATGTTAAAACTTCCAAATAATTTAACATGAATAAGTTAAATATTATGTAAACGCTGGATAACATAAAACTGTCTTTTACCTCCACAATGTGTTTCTGGCTTGTGAATATTTATTTTTGTAATTTTAATCAATAATGAAAAAAACTTAAACGGAATACTTTACAAGCACTAAATAAATCTACTGTAAATTGTCACACAAGCACTTCCCGGTATTTCCATAAAGAATGTAACAAGCAATTTTTCAATCGCACCGTGCTACGACGTAGTCGTGCTACGAAGCTACGCGACTACGTGCCTACGGCTGACGGGGTGGAATCTTTGCGAGGACTAGAGTTGCGAAATACCACAAATAGATGATATATTTATGTTACGTTAACATATTTGGCGGGGCTGGGGCGAATACTAATGGCGGCGGGAATCGGGTCGCCTGTCGGAATACCCGGTGTATTGAATTGTTGGTACTTCGTCAACTCTGGCCGAATGATGCCGATTTTGGTTATTATTATGTTGATACGCGAAGAAGTATTTCTACTTTGTTGGAAAAATGGTTTGTGCGGCTACGACATATGAAGATATTTTTTATTATGATTATCTATTTTATTTTAAAGTAAAATCTTTTTTCCTAATCCTGGAATACTTCTCACAAAAACCAACCAGCTTGATAGCTGTAAAAAGCTTAAGACTTTTCTAGACAAATAATTGGCACTATTTACGCGTACTCGGCGCGACCTCTAAATTTCTTTCTAACGTCACGTAACGTAACAGTTGTATATACAGTTTACAATATAAAACCTTAGTTTTAACGTTCAGTGACGTCAGCCGCGTGATTTATTGAGTATATTATATACAAGCTCCAGTCAGAGCATTATTCAGCATCAATCTGATTGTGATCCGGGTCACTTAGTAATCTGACGTCAGACCGAGGGCGCGACATCCATCCGATGGTCCAGATTGACGGGTTACCAATTTACTTCCACTATTTATATAAAAACTATTCCCCGAGTACACCAAATTCAAGATAAATACGAACATATAGAAACTAAAGAAACATATCATATTGTAATTTACTTCTAATGTGGACCGCATGTAAGCTTATAAGTCACACTGATATTAAAAATGCTAAAGGTTGTGAGTTTGCTCGTATCTTAGTTACCTCTTCACGCTAAAACAGTTGTATTCATTTTGATAAAATTAGGCTGTTACTTACTTAGCAGATAACACCGCGGGGTGCAGCTAGCAATTAATAAATTGCTGTTACAGTTGGCCGTGGTTCTTCATTTATGTAATGCACTAGTAGTGATACTATGAAGTTAATTTTGTATAAATACTAGCTGATATTAATCTTGCATAAAATGTTCTTTTACCATTTTCTAAATGTAAATAAAGATTAAAAAGATATTCCGAAGTTAAGAAATATATAAATACGTAACGTGTTACTAACAGCTTTAATTAAAATACAAAACGACAAAGTAAAAATTTTAATGTTCATTTGTAACAAAACGAAATACAATTAACATTAAACAGTTGTACGGAAATAAATTAAAACATTAATCATAATGTTACAAAGCTCGCTGACGTCGAGTCGCCATTACGGGCACCAAATGTTCCATGTACTGTGTACACAGACACGTGCCGACCGACAGATTTGTTTGTGGATGTATTGAGCGCCGCAAACCAATGCGGATTATAAAATATCAATTACTGGAATTTGTGGATATTCTTTATCCATAGCCATTGATAAACCCATAGAGCATGACGTTTTCCGAGAATAATGCCGTAATCCAAATTGCTTTGGATTGAGGGAGGTTGGAGGCTGGCTGTTATCAGTGAACGGGGGTGTATTATGCTGATCATCTCGAAGGTACCGCCTTACGTGAGCGACTCGTGCATACGACACGATGCGTATTTATGTAGATACCTATAGCGTGTGCTCTATGTGGCGTATTTAGTGTATCCTGATGTACAAGAGTGAAGTTCAATAACCCGATTTAGAAAGTAACAGATATTTTGTTTCAAGACGCTACTGAGTAATTTAGGGGAGTAAGAGCATGGAACTCGCTGCTACAAGTCACCTTTTTAGCGAACGAGGCATAATATACCGATTCACTGAACGATACTAAAATCCAATATGAATCGTAATTGACTTCTATCCTACGTGACGCGATTATATGCCTGCAGCAATGGGGGCCGGGGGAGCAGCCCCCGGGCCGGGCTGGGCCGTCCAGTGGGTCGTGGTAATCACTTGATGTCACCGATCATCACTGGGGTGCACTGACGCGGGTAACCCATAAACCGCACAAGATCCAAATGGCACAAATGCCGACACATGTCACAGGTGCAGTAATACTGTTGTCTCCGTGAATTATATTTGTGCAAGCGAAGAAGGGATTAAGAAACCAGTCGTAGGAGGAGAAGAATTCATATTGGACATGTCACTAATTAGCATCGAAATGTGGGGGAATAAACTCTAGGAGAAGACGTACCCTGCTTTATTGCAGGCGAGATGTATGCAATTCGTTTTGTTACAGCCTTCTGATTGATAATATCTTTGAACTATACTTAAGTACCAAAGGTAATCATTTAGACTTAGACTACAGCTACAGCTATTATACAAAATGTATTATGGCTAATTTTAAAAATGAGTGAGTCGCCTAAAACTTATCATGTGATTACCATTTTTGGTAATTTACGTTTAGCTCGAAGAATGAAAATTGATCAATAATAATAAAGAAGCCCACTCACCGCCTTATAACACAACTGTTATTACTCTAATACTCGAGAACGTAGACCGAAATAATTGAATATACACAGAACAAAGAACTCAATTCAAATCCAATTGTGCATCACATCAAGGTTGCTTTAATAAAATTATATAATTTCTCATAAAGATATATTACTTATCGATATACTCATTGAGGACAACTTGTAATTCAATCACAAATAATGTCAGTAACGATTGTTAATGCTCTCTAACATCAATAAAACCTGCTATACCTAGTTACAGTCGGAGTATAAAGCTGATGACAGACGCACTCCGCCCGAGAGGGTCGTTACATGACAATAGGGAGCCGTGGTGACGTCATTAGCAAAATGGCGGCAGCTTTACTTGTCCGACATTCGGGGGAAGATTAAAATAATTACAATTACAGACGTTAATATCTCGGCATGACTTATAATGAACACTTTTGGCTGTATCTGAGTTAATTTTTATTGTATTGTTGCTGTGCAATATTAAGGTACTGTAGGAAGAGGGATGGAGTCGGGCTAGTTGATGCCGGAATTGCTTGGCACGATTGGTAGCGACTTTGTTCCTACTACTTTTTAAATAGCAACTACAGGTTCTTGCCGGTTCTGCTCTGTACAAACGACTATTTCGAACCAGATAACTGGATTGACGCTATTAGCTAACTTGAAATAAAAACGCTATGACTATTGCACTCCAAAACCCAGTAAGTGCAAGTGTTGGCATGGAGGGATATTTATCTTTTATTAAACATACCTACCCATTATATTAGTAACATTTCTGGGATACAGAAGAAATTACATTAACGTACAAAGTTTTATGATATAAAAAATACTAAATAATTGTATCAGCACATGTAGGTACCTAAGGTTATGATATAAAGCGACTACAATTTGTATTATTTCCGCAACTCATGATTTTGACCTATCCTACTTCTGACTGTCTATGTTCGCCGTGTGCGCCCGGAGTAAAGTAATTGAAACCTAACAAACACGGCCAGCAGTGACGTGTCTCATGTCACCTGTCATGTAGCGCTGTCATATTAAACGCTCGTCATGTACCACCATTACAACTATTGGATCATACAATATTCAAGCAAGTCAAGCAGGTACAGATGTTATTAAGTTAGAATGCTAGACACCTTCTAACCAATCAATATGGTAGACTAAAATAAACGACGAGTCGCTCATTTTGTCATCAAAAAAATGGCCTTTATTTGTGCTTTATCACACCTGCATTCCCTTTGTCAATATTGGATTTGCATACACAACCCGCCATGTACGCGGCGCATTGATTAAGGGTGTTACAATATACCTAACTGAGAAAGTACATGCAACAATAGGTAGGTTGGTTGACCTGGCTTTGAAAGAAATCCCGTTCGTTGACCTCTTGGCACCACTGTTAATTATAACATAACAGAACGTCACGCCTGTATTCGCCGAAGGGGTAGGCAGAGGTGCACATTTAGTACACCCACATTTCGTCAGTTATGTTTTTGGGTCCGAATGTTATAGGGGGCCAGCCTATTGCCGTCAACCGGGCACAAATCCAGACTCCGTACTGCCACTGAGAATTACCTAATGGAAAAACCCAGTAACACTTTGCCCGACCAGGAATTCGAACCAAGGACATCGTGCTCAGCAGTCGCGCTTAGCGGCCACTAGACCAATGAGGCAGTCACTATTAATTATTCCCTAATACTTTTGTAATTCAATGTAAAATAAAATAACTGCAGATCGAGAACCTGCACATCAAGGATCGTTCGCTCGTTCCCGTGATCCTTAACCATTAAACTGAGGGTTCTGTTCCCGCGCTCGTAAAACTGGCACTATCTGTAAAAGACTCTTCAATAGAGGCGCCATTTACAGGAGAAACTGTAGAGTTATAGCCTGCTTTAACTACAACCCCAGCATATTAAGCTTAGTTCATTGTTCATAGTTTATCGAGACCTTGATTTGATTAGTCACCTGTACAGTATACAATATGCAGAGTGGATATAGGCACTACTGTCCAAAAGGTAATGACCGCATTAACAATTCTATGTTTTAACATGAGTATGTATCTTATGTGATAAGATATCAAATTTGTCTCAAATCGTAACTTTCATACGTTAATTATTTTATATAAAGATATGATAAAGATTAAACAATAATTAACAGATGTCAATTACCTGCCATTTTTCTTCCGATGTCCATAGTTAAAATAGATAGGTTCAGAACAAATATTAATATTCCTTCCACCTCACCGGCGCTAACCCTGTTAATTGCTCAACAATTAAACAAATTGATATTGCGATTAACAAATTGCTGAGTCTCCCCTTCAGACGATCGTGAATCAATCTTATCGTTTTCACTTGTTTTCCTTTAATACTAGCTTCTCCTGTGACGGTTCTTCTCAATTAAATAATCCGTGGAAATAAATAATGAAATCTTCGGTCATTTGGGAAGCAAGTCGTTAACGTATCTGACGCAATTCGCAAATTTAAATAGTGACACCAACACATCGGATTGATGATTTGCGAAATATTTATACATAGGCAGGTACTTAAATAGACTCCTTATAATCAACTCCACTGTCTACCCCATCCGGAAATAGAGGCGTAATGAACTCTCATTCGTTTACGTATATAGTCGATAAAAAAACTGAGTGGGTGCCACAATACATCGATATATAAATTCACTTTGATATATATTTTTAAACGAATAAGATGATTTGGTATTTCCAACAATACCTATGTATGTAATGTATTAGAAACATGAAGCCACTTGTTTATCCAGGCTTCGCGTGGGATTATACCGGCTCACTTTGTGGGCGGACTCTGATGAGAGCCAGTTATCCTGTTAGTGAATTCTCAGTAGCTATCAGAGGTTTTAGAAGTCTATTAATAGTCTATTGTCAATATCAAATGGTGAACTGGGCTTACAGTTGAACAGTACTAACACTATGAATGATAACAGATACAGTTATTATTAGATTTCAGTATATATCGTACTCGTAATATAACGTGGTGTAAAAAAATGGTTATGGTAATTAAGACTATAATTCCTCATTAGATTGAAAGTTTAAGATGTCTAGTAGTCGCTAAGGGCTAAGACTGCTGAGCATGAGATCCGGGGGTTCGAATCTAGGGTCGGGCAAAGTATTACTGAGTTTTTCCATTAGCTAATTTTCAACATCAGCCTTGAGTCTATATTCGTGCCCGGTAGGCAATAGTCTTGTTTTCTATTATATTGGAACCTGACGAAACATAATTGACAAAATGTAGGTGTACATTACAGTCGCCTTTGCCAACCTCTTCGGGAAATAAAGGCGTGATGTTATATGTTTTAAAGACAAATGATTTGATTGATAGGCACGTATAAAACGCCATGTTTTATACCATGTCCGTTAGAATTGTTTCTATCCTTGTTACCCGCGGCTCGGCCCGCGCCCGCGCGTGTGCGCCCTCCGACACCCACGCGCGACTCCCTGAGGTACTTGTCAAGTAACACGATCTTAACATAACGATATGACAATATCTAACTACTTCAGTGATAAGTTCAGTGTTACTAAGAGGATATAGAATTTGTGTTGATTCGCCTAGATATTAGACTGAAGTGTTTTGTTGTGTATAGTATACTTGGGTACATAATCATATATCATTGTGACTAGATGGTGATGATGGGATATCAGACTTTTTCTTTTGTTAAACCTGTTCATTATACATACAATCACGCCAGTAACCATTGAAGAGGGTAGGATCCTTTATAAAATACCTATGCAGTGTGAATAATTGATAGTGAGAGCCTTTTGCCATGCTATAGTTTTGCATTATATTTTCACCTCAGTTGCATATGTTTAAAATGTAACTTATCTATAACAGAGCAATAAAAGTGAATTTGTCTCCACCACTTGTGTACACAACACAAACAGAGATATACCAAAACAACTAAACCGAGCAGGTCGTCGACGTCTGTGTTAATAACAGTAGCTTAATATCAAAGTTTGACTTCTGTTGTTGTCTGTTCAATACAAATGTTTACCAACGACTCCTTGGAACACCAATAAATCGTCCGATTTTCATTAAACATGATCCACAAAACTCTAATACCTGGCGAACCGACGATGAACCAATAAAATAATATAGCGAGCACCGTTTAATAAGATTCCTTCGAGAGCTCTCATAACTGGAGGCGAATCAAAATAGAATATAATACGGAGGAGGTTTTATTACGAGCCCAACAGGGCGCGGAGTGAGCTCGTCAGACGATTGCTGATATATTGGGTGACACGTGCTCCTCAGAACATCAACAACACATGCCTTGTCTGACAACTGAATGGACTGAAGGACCTTTATATTAAATCTTTAAGATGTCTTACACAGACTTTTGATTGATTGGATTTAAGGCTTTGGTTTGAATGTGTGGGCGGCGGCGGTATCGATCTGTAATGTTTGTGATTTAGATTTAAATTGGTTAGGTATGCTTTCACCGGTTTTTCCAACTGAACGTTATTTAACAAGTGACGTTATACACAACTTTCTAGATGTTTAGGTGATAGTTTTTCAAATCAACTTGTATAAGTTTTTTATTATAATTCGCTATTTACAAGTACCTGATGCGTTGTCATGATGCGTTTGTCTGATGCGTTGTCAGTAAGAAACCCGGTCTTAAGTTCTACCCATAAAGCAGTCTGTAAGCTGTTATTTCATTACACTGGGCTGGACAGCAACCATGGCACAGCTTAGTAATAACCTGTGTACTTTAGATGTATAACTTGCAACAAAATCCGAAAAGTCACATTACGGATTCAAACTTTGAACTACGGTCGAATGAAGCTAAGATATGCGTGAACTGCTTTTACAAGTCGTATTGAAACGTTAAACAAACAACGGATACGACAATATTGTGACTCAAACGACATCAGAACCTATTACCAACATAACGACTGTCTCCATTCAAAGCTCGCAGTGTGTAACAACAGCCGCGCGGATGTCGGCCGCCGAACACAGCCAGCTTGCGTTTATCGCGACCATACCAGCAAATGACGGACTATATAAAAATCGTAACTCCTCCATGAAGACGTAAAAAGCTTTTATAAGACACGATAGACGATCTAACTGCCACTTAAATAGTACAAAGGGCCGGCCGGGGAACGTAATGCATCCGAAACTTTACTAGCTATATATTTTAAGATCTGCGAGTGACAGAAAAAAAATGAACGAGCCGATTATCCTTTTATCTTTCTGCGTGAGTTGTCGGAGTTGTGGGGGCAGGAGGGGGGAATGGGGTTCTAGGGAGCTGGTTAAGTCTTCATTATCCTCGCTATCGGGACACGCAACGTCGCGATTGTTAAAAAAACAAAAAATATTTTTTTCTTTTTGCTGCAGAAATATGAGATTCATTTAAGCGATCTCTGGGTATCAAACTCATTAAGCCCTCGATATTTTTTATAAAAATTGTACAAAAATTGGAGGGTTACAAGCAAGAAAGTCGAACCTTATTCTTTACGTAAGACGCCAAACACTTATCCGGTGCGCCAATAGGATCCGATTAATATTATACTCGCACATAGGATCACGTTAGGAGATCATTTAATAACAATCTCTCGTGTACCATGTCAGTAATGATTCGAACTTGAAATAACAATAATATAACATTGAAACATCGTCGGTATCAGTTTCCTTCTCTCCTTAAACCGCGGCTAATATCGGCTTACCTGTCGAGAGTAATAAGTCCCTAAATTACGTAGCGGCTTACGAATGACATCATTAATATGACGTATAACTCGCGGAGTTTGAGGTCCTGGTGTAGCGGGCACAAGGGGGGGCTTTGAGCGTACTGCGTTTACTTTAGACTGTTCATAGTATGGCAGAGTAGATTCCCCAGTTTGATTCCCGAGCTCCGCCAATATTATGCTTCTCTTCGATGAGTTCACTATGTTCCGTAGAAAAGTGTCTGTAAGCATTATTGTTTATGTAAGATATTTTCTAGCCATTAAAATGTATAGAAAAATATTTTTAATTGAATTCTCAGGCTTGAGGCAGACGACACTTTGTTGGCTAGTTTTAATGGATTTTCTAATGGCGTGTCTCTACTAACGTTAACGTGAAATTACTTTTCAGAATTTACATCTTCGTCTGCTATGAGAAACTTCTCGTCAGGCAAGAAATCTGGTTGTGCCATTTCTTTCCTTCAGCCGGGTGTTTGAGAACTATATCCATAATACCCGTCTTGAATAAGTCTGCTCACCCTAGTATGGCACGCCTTACATTAGTGCATGATGTATTGTTCGGCATAATTTGTAAGGCTGTTGGAAGGCTTTAAAAAGATGTCCTCATTTATCAGCTGCGCGGAGTGATTTGTTTGTTAGACAGCGCATGTGTCAGTCTGTCGCCTCACTCTGGGGGAGATTATAGTGGTAACACTCATTAACTTTTTGGTTAATCTTTGTGAAATATTTACTTATTTAGGTTTTTGTGATGCAGTGTTGTCTGAAGGATTGCGACAGTTTTTATGTTAGTCTCTTTATTATTATAACAAAGACACCGTCCTACTGCCACGCTAAGAGTAACTGATTATACCTCGCTTGCTCTTTGCCTGGTGATACTTATTAGGTAAAGTAATTGAAACTCTTTAGGATTTGCACCAACAGATGATTCATCATTATTTCCAGCCACAGTAAAGTGTCGTAGCCAACACGGATAGATACCAGTATTATTCAACCAACAAATTATATCAATGATATTCAAACGAAACTAATCAAAATATCAGCTCGCAATTGAGTCAAATTGATTATAATTTAATTACCAAAGTAACTGAGCGTGTTACGTAAACTAAATTCTACTAATTAAAACTGTATAGGATAATATTTGTAACATTATTATAATATAGTAATAAATAGTACAATATATTTCGTATTTCACTACAAATTGATAAACGTTTACGTATCCCAATTTTAAAACAGGGTGCAAATTTATTCACTGAAGACGATTTGAGCCCCTCACTTTCTGACAGGCAACTCATAAATAATGCTTAACTAGAAAATCGAACCTGGGTTCTGACGCTCGGCAGACTCGAGCGAAACGAAATTATTTATACTACAATTGAAGCGTTTCAGACTCTCTTACAGGTCATGCATATTATATTCGGGCTAGGGTCGGCTCTTAGCTGACTAACTCTTAGAAGAAACAGCAAAACACGTAGGGGTGGGTCTGTTTACCTGTCTTACTGACCACTGGACGAATGAGTGGTATTTAACTCGCATTGTTTCTCAGTTGAGGTATTACAGGCAATTAATAGCACTTTAAACTGAATACTCTCTCAGACATCAACTGTGATATTACGACATAATAATTAAAAAGAGCCCCTGGTAATGACAGTTGGCCCATGTCCTTTCAGTACATGTTAAAATGTTGTGCAGCAAAATATGCTGAAGCTATTTATTTCTAGTAATCCCTACACTTACTGATAAACACTGGATAGCATACGTTGACGTAGTCTTCAGAGAATTGATCCGCGACGATACACAAAGCCCAGTACAGTCTCCGTGCTAACACATTCACGAACTAGTTCCGTATTCCGTGTATGTGTGTCCACAGATACAAAATCCTTCGGGTGTCCGTATCGTGGCGCGTAAGCTCCAAATTGGGTCGTACAGGATAAAAGGAAGCGTCGCAGCACAGAGGATATCTGTCACGGAGACATTCAGACCTCAAGACAAATGGCCTCTCGGGGGACACGCTGCACCTATCTGTGGTTCACTCACCTATGATTTGGGAATCACAGAAATATCGGATGCGTGGCGTACGATGATATTTTTGTGGAACAACGAAAGTGAACCGTGTTGAAAAACTTTCAAATCATCAAATTTAAAATAATATTATTTGCTTGTCTATCTTGTCAAATATTATGTGCAGTACATAGTTAGACACTATTTTTACGATTGTAATTCTCTTCTCTTCTTTTTAGTAGCTCAATTGCTATGAAAATCTTCGAATCAAACATCTAGCTGTATGTTGACATGTGATCATGTTCTAGTTAGTAGTAGGCCACGTATTCTCTGGCGGGGTTGGCGGTAGAATGCTATAGCGACCCCGCCTCCCCGCCGATTATGCGCTGATGCAGGCAAAGTGTGAGGTTTTTAGTGGGTATGCCCCTGTGGATCTTATTGGGTTCATGGGGGAGAGTCCCACATATCCCCGTCGCCTCCCAGCGGCGGGGAATGCGTAATGCATTTCCCTCACGTTAAAAAAAAAAAAAAAAAAAAAGGCCACGTATTCTGAGTACTAAGTATTAATGTACTCTCAGGTTAAACGATCGAGGTCAAAGGTCGCGTGTTGAACCTTCTACAGGAAATTGAACTCTTAAAGATATTCGCCCCGAGTCTTGTGTTAGTATTTAATGTGTGGCGTAAAAATAAATTAACTGTTGACAGCCTCATGTAAATGATACTGAATAGAGATGAGATATGAATATATTAAGAGTTAGTAATTCCTTACACATACCCGGATGGAATTTGGCTTTAGAAATACCAAATTTTATCAAAATTGGGCCAGCCATTTGAGTGTAACAAACATACAAAAACTCTCAAAACTTTCGACTTCATATTATTTAGATAGATCTATTGTAGTGAGTAGCCCGTACTGTCCCACTGCAGGGCTAATGCAAGGTTTAAAACCCCTAACCATGGTTCACAACCATATATATTTAATCCAATCTGCAAACTTGAAGGCCTCCTAGAATGGTTCATACGATGATTAATGTAAGAGGTTCAACCAATTAACGGCTTTAACACCAAGATTTATTTCAAATTAGAGTGATAAGCACATTCGGCTGATCTATCTCTGAAACTTTCTCAAGTATCATTCAATCTCAGATATAAATTGTTTTAACTTACATTAAGTTTATATTTCAATTTGAAATAGTTTTCATTTTGATTTTGTTTCAAACATTTTAATATTAATCTTAGTACCAGCTTTAGCTTTTATATTTCATTACTATGTCATAATATTTTTTTACATAGCATTACTCGTGTATTCGCCCTTGAGTTAGTTAGAGGTATATTGTTTAACTTTTAACATAAAAAAGAAAACAAAACAGGAGTAATTCCTAGTGTGTAATGTTTGTTTTTATTAAAGATTTTTTATTTGTAGATATTATTTATTAGTGAGTAAATGTTCTTTCGGCCATCAGGTCATGACTTTACACCTAGTAACAGTACCTCAACATAACATTATAATAGGCTCATATTGTGCATACTAAAGTCTCGGCTGTACACAATCACGTCAGCCATTCTTACGACTCACTGCTCCGTTTCCTTCCATTGTGAGTGACGTCTCCGTGCGAACAAAGACGTTCTATATAAACCACACTTTTACGTCAGCCAGCCTCACTGACGTGGAGAGCTACTGAGTTCGAGATGCAACTGTTGGAAGTGTACGAACCATTTTGTAAGAAATAACATTTATTTTATTATTGTTCCGTTTTGATTCAGTAAAAAGGTTTTTTCGTCTTAAGAATGTACGTAAAAATTATGTTTTTACATGCATTCCGTGTTGCTACTCAGAATTACCTAATGGAAAGACCCAGTAACACTTTGCACGACCCGGGATTCGAACCCAGGACCTTGTAAGTTCGACCTCGCTTAGCAACCACTAGACTAACGAGGCAGTATGTATGTATTCATGAACATAATACACATATTGGATTGCATCCCGCACCTCTACGCTCAACCATCTCCACCATAAGCCACTACAACGTCACTAAACTATTTGCACGTATCATTTGTTTTTCAAATGAGCGTCGTATTTTACTTACCAGTAGCAATTTCTTGGAGCTACCAATATGTGCTGATAGTGTGTGAGCCAGTGCTCAGAGCGCACTATATCGAGTTAGGTTCACTTTATCTGCGCTATAAAGTGCTAGCGCAGTGGAGACACGTAACGCTGCTCCCTGATTGGACGGAAGCAGACTATTTGTGAATATTACACGTAGTATACATAGCTTGTTGATGTTCGTTGTAATACGATGTACACACTATCTTACATTAAGCAACTCGTTAGTTTTGTGGTAGTAAACATTGCTAAAGCTTTAAGAGTGACGATTCCAAGTTCAATAAAATCCATATATTAAGTAAGTTCTCTTTTAACATTATCAGAAATATACCTACTATTAGAATCGTGCCTGATAAATAGGTAAGGCCTTTTAGGATATTTGTTTTATAAGGTTGAGTGCAACTCCTATGCCCACAGTCTTTGTAAGATTACGTTTACACATAACATATAGGTATAGCACGTGTATTTTCTACCATGTACTTTAAAATTAGGTATTGTTTAATTTAATAGTTTAAGAGTCGGATGACAGAACCAAGCGATATATTACAAATAACTAGATAGATTCTCCCTCACGGTGATGGAGATGAGATGTCACATGTAAACTTTAGCTTGTACACTGTACAGTGTTTATGGGTTCGTCTGAGCTGTGGGCGGTGAGCGGCGCTCTTAGCGCCGGAGATTAAATCTTATTGGGGAGGAACCAGATTGTATTAGAACGCGAAAAGAGGGAGACAGCATGTTTTGTTACAAGGGGTTAATTTTGAAAACTGGTTCTTGTAAAGTAGGGATTATATTAAAGGCAATGTATTAGCGATGCAAGGAAGTTTCCAACCATGAAAAATCTTTGGTTTGCAAAGAATAACAAATCAGCTTTCTCAATTTTTAAACAGGTTTTAATTAACCAATTCAAAAAACAATTCTCACAAAAAATTTAAATCTACCGACAGAAGTATCTACAAGTTTTTTATATATTTATATTTGACATTCCACCCTAAATAATGTTTTCCCTAAAAAGCACTTACAATATTTACTGCTTTACAAAGTTGAAAAATGCACCGCGAGGCTCACCGGCCGACTCCCTATGATTTCCCGCGGGTGTGTAGGCAGCGATTAAACCTACCATAATGATAAACACCCACATTGACCTCTGAGCCTCTGTGACCTCCGAGCAATGCAAACCACCCAATGTTGCGGAATATTACAATTTGACAGAAGTATCGCGAGTTCGATTCCCGTTGGGATATTATTTATATGATCCGCTAATAAATGATGTCTGAGTGTTTGTGAGAATAAAATAATTCAAAGAAGTGTGACAGAAAAAGAAACTGTCTCTCCATACCTTCATAATGATTACGGTACCTAATTACGATGGGATATCCTAGCTCACGGGACGTAAGCTACAGTTTACATATTAAACCCGTGTCATTACCGCCGGCCGAGTCCCGGACGATATCCATTGATAATGGGAAGATAAGCCGAGTGACACTTGTGAACAACTGCCGGCTGTTTACATGTTTGTAACTCAATCACGTTCGGGGAGCTCTGCGGATATGAATACAATTGTTGTTTACTTTTTAAATTTTATTTATTCAAGGTATGGCCATCCATGTGTGTGACGACCTGATTGGCGCAATCGCTAAGCGATTAGAATGCTGCGCTAAGGGTTCGATGCCCGCGCGGGGCTAAAACTTGTGCGAACCGCAGATGTTTGTCCCGAGTCTGGGTGTTTGTGTATGTGATATTTCATATTTGTTTAACGCACCCACGACACAGGAGAAGTTCCTAGAGTAGGGCGACGATTTTTTTAAGTGTCCTCTACATGATAGACATTAATGTGTGGAAAGACTCCCTTAGAAGTTACTTAATACAAGCCTATTTCATCGAACAAAAAGTGAGTTTGTTGACATAATAGGGCCCGTATCGGGGTCAACATCTTGTCCTGTGGTTATAATTATAACCGCCCAGTGAAGGGATGAGTTCTTTGCATTACTTTTATTCTTTCCAGGAAAATTCTCAGAAGCAGGCAGGGTTTAGGATTATTTAATCTTAAGCTTGACGAAGGACAGAGGGTTAATATTTAAGTTAAGTAAGCCGTCAAACCATTACTTCCAAAAATATGAATAATCTTTCGTATGTTCAGTATCGGAACACTTACTTCAACATTAAAGGAAGTGTGTTATACAGTTTTAATTTATTTCTCCGTCACCGCTAATTAGAAAGCTGTCTGGTAATGGCGAAGTTCACTAAGTTACGCTCCCCGTGCGCCAAGCGGAGCGAGCAGAGCGAACTCGATTCAAGTGTGTGACATACAGTCGTCAGCATACCTACATACGCGTAACCACACGAACACAGTATGAATATTATCACGACTGTATTCTCCAGAGGGGTATGTGGAGAGAAGCTGTTGGATACTTACAAATAAATAATAAAAATTATGAGAGTTAAGAACTGCTGAGTACACATTGTACAGTCGTAGATTAACTAACATACATTTTGACGACATTTTTTTCTTTATTTTAAAAAACGTCGCCCAACGCTAGGAATTTTCCTGTATCGTGGGTGCATCTCACAAACATGAAATATCACATGCACTAACACCCTGGCTCGGGACGACCGTCTGTGGATCGTACAAATTATTGTACCGAGCGGGAATCGAACCCGCAACCCTTAGCACAGCAGTCTAATCGCTTAGCCACTGCGCTAATCAGGTCGACAACATTATCTATTCAAGTAACAGATATAATAATATTATATTATATATTGTTGCATAGGTACCAACATGCCTGAATAAATGTAAAAACGTATCCTCAAAGGCAAGTGTTCCTTAATTGGAACAACGTGACAATGAACCCCAACCAGCGAGGCAGGCCAGCGCGGCTCACGAGCCGTCCTCCGCACGTGCCGTACAAAACGATTTCAATGGAAATACTTTTTTTACTTTTCACGACAAAAAGGTTCCACGGATGTGGATACCTGCGAACATCCGCCTGGACGCTGCAGCCGCGCGCTGGGGGCAGAAATGTTGTATTAAAAAATATAACTATTATATTGACCTTGTTATATGCGTTTTTTATTTTATTGAGTTTTATAACTTTTTATAATGGCATTGTTCTTTTTTTTCATCTATGTATAAAGCCGCGTCCCACACCCGTTCAAACGATTTCACTTGCATATGTACTGCGGTTTACACATTTACAAAAAAATTGTGAATCCTGCGAATATATTTTAAGGTGGATATGTTACTTCTTAGCCAGCGCGCCAATCACTTTGTAGAAGGCTAGTTGTTGTTACACAAAGACTAGGTAGGCTTTAAAGTCCAAACAGCCGAGTCAAAGGTCATAAGTTACAACTCCAGCACGCACCAATGTATTTTCAAATTCACGTGCGTATTATAAACCATGAGAACCGTGAGAACACCGGCACACCTGCGAGATTTTACAACGGTGTAAAGCTATAACAAAGGCCTGCAGGCGGTTTAAAATCTAATACCCGGTTGTTCATCAACCATACGATAAGAAGAATTACTTATACATTTTTTTTATAACTTTCCTTTTATTACCATCTTTGTTTCATAATGGAAGATAAAACGCTGTCTTGTCAGCCGCAGAAGCTAAGTTATAACTTTGTAACAGCCGCAGATTACAGTGTACTGAAAATAAGCGAGACACAACAGTGTACACCGAACGTACTCCGTACAGTGGGACAACATTCATCTTATCGTCCAGCCTCATTAGCAGAGTTAACTGGTAACGAAGTGCCGCCTGTCTCCCGGCGGAGTACCTCGAGCTAGCTCTCTGCCCGCCCCTTTGTCGCGGCGTTAGCCTCGGCTACAACTCACCGTTATTGCGTGAGATACGACAGGAAAGCTAATATTATGTGAAGCTACTACACTAGTGTTTGTCGAAGTTCACGTGTTTCATAATATTTGGGGCCGGTTGACGTAGGGTGGCTGTATCGTGACGTTTGAGTTGTTTGATAAAGAGGTTTGTGTCGAATGGGTTTCGGGTGTTCAGTTTTGTACAAACAAGAAGCCACATGTAGGTCAATTAATATAACCTTTGTAATACTTGTATCATTCGGAGTCTTAAAAATTTAAATGAAATTCTTGACCGTTAGCTACATCTTATGAGTTAACAACAATGGCATTACATCAGTATGTTGTACCAAGAGCTCTACATACAATTTTCCACATTATCCTTTACATGTTCGCTATTTGAAACACATAAAAGCGTATAACATTTGTCAAACTTACTCGGCAGTTTCTGAGCGGCCTTTACAATATATTTTCGGGCGAATAATCTCATTACGCGGACGATTTCTAGCCTAATGGTTTCGACAGGAAGCGAGGAGTTAAATTGTGTAGCGAGTCGCTTGCTACGCCGTAGCGCTACGCTGTAGCTACAATGGGAAATTGGAAGTTTGGTGTAGAGGCGGGTGTTTGGAACAAGCCAGTGAACAATGTGTCCGAGCGCTGAGCACGCGCCGCTCAATGAAATTAGAACATACGTGGTTGGGATCGCGGTTACATTTAACTACATGTTTCTGTAAAACTGTTACGTTGTGTTAACTCATGTACAGTTTTAGTATAATAGGTTATTTAAGGCTGAGTATTTTGGGTGCCTTACAGTCGTATATTGTCGAGAAGTACCAGATGCTTTACAGCCAATTTATCTTTCCTACATGGAAAACATGTCTAGACTTGGCCAAAACATGTATCCAAATATTAGTGCCGCACGACATTACAACACAACGGCCTGTAATCACATCGTCAATTTGCTACACATCGCAAAAAAATAACCAACAATTTCAATTTTCCTTCAAAAATAACCGTCAAAAAGAACAACACCAAATATTATTTCGTAATATTAACGGCGGCTCGAAACATGTTGTGTTTAGCAATATTTGTAATCTACTCCCGCCGGCGATATCGTATGATTTATATTGATAACAGGCTTCGTAGTATCTCCTGTAACAATATCGGGAGTATAACCCAGGACGAGCGAGCAGGCGAGCAGCGCTGGAGGGCGGTGAGTGGTTACATCGGTGTAGGAGTGATAGGCCTCAGCGCGCGCCGGATATTGCGTGAACGATGGCGGCGCATGCAGCGGCTTCCTAATAGCCGAATAATGGTTACTTGAGAGTCGTTAAGTCTACTACAGTGACTATTTGTTACAGCCATTTGGCAGCTTGCGTTTATCACTCACACTGAATTCTGTAATTGGATGGCGCTAAAAGTCGCCAGACTGTGGCTAAGACAAACGAACTGGTGCCGATTACATTATATGCGATGAATTCTTAATTATTTACTATATATATTTACCCACGTGTATATTTAAGAATGCCTGACTGGTTTCAGACTTAAACGGAGCCCTTATTCATGAGCTGATTACACGGCAGAATCTAAAAATTCTTTGAAATAAATATTCTGTAACTGTCATTGGGTACATAAATGTGTTTTCTGCTATATTGACAGGGATAATAATAAATAAATAAATAAATAAATAAATAAATATTCAAGATTTCTCGGCGCCTTAGATGAATACACAATCTGGCTGGTCACCGTATGGTTGGTGAACAACCTGCTGTTTAAACAGCCTGTAGGCCTTTGACATGGTTTTACACACCGTTGAAAAATCTCTCAGATGTGCCGGATTCCTCACCATGTCGCACATGTTCGCACCTGAATTCCAAAACACATTGGAGCGTGCCGGAGTCTAAACTTTGAACTTCGACTTGGCAGTCCAAAGGTCATACCATTCAGCTATCACTGCTATTATTGCATATTATCTTAAGGGGTTCCCCCCACTCCATCTCATAAGTGGGGACGTAAAGAACAAATCATGGTACCCTTCGTAACCTCCTTAAAGTACTTCACATTATCAGCTCTCGCCTTATCTAATGCTCTCCATCTTGCAGTCGTGCCTGCTCGGGTATCTTCGGCAATCCTCGGCTGCTATCGCGGCCTTGTAATGATAACGTGTTTACGTAAACCTCACACTTATCTTACTTGGGGACGAGAGGCGTAAGCAAGCTAGCATCCGATTTTTCGAATCTGCCGAAACCCACCCCAACCCCTTGGTCGTATCGGCCGGCCGATACGTACCATCGCGGATCTCCCGGACCAGACGTCCTAAACGCGTACTCGATGAGCCAGACGATAGTATAACCTTGCTACAGCAACGGTTAAACCCGGACACAATCAACACTTTACACGACAGACGCCGTCGTCACATACTAAGATCTCGCCGTCGAGGTCCGCCGCGATCGTTACCCCTTAACGTAACAAATATCCCTCCCGTCCCTTGCAATACAGCCGGCCCGGGGCCGAGCTCTAGTTTATAAAAATCATGTCCCCAAATAATATGTTCGATCCAGCAATCCCCTTTGCTTTGAATGTTAGACAGCGACGCACCGAGTCGAGGTTCGAGTCCCGCAGGGGGCGCCCTCGGTAGCGTCGCTTAAAGTCTTAAAGTAGTTAGCCTGGCTGGAGGCTCATGCAGTCTCGCCTTTATCCGGTTACGTCCAATAAGACCCCCCTCGGGGTCGTCGACATAAAGTATTCCGAAAAAAAAAAAAAAAAAAAAAAAAAAAAAAAGGACGAGAGGCGTGCATTGATTTTTTGCCCAAGTTTTGATAATTTAAACTTTTTCCTGATTTTTTTTACATAAAAGTGTATGGGATATAATATTACGGTAAAAAAACTGAGCATGGAAAAAAACTAATACAATTGGTTATAATTTTATGGATCATTGGCTTTCTTCGTCTACTGGACTTTACTTAATATTCATTTAGACAAAATTAATTAACTTGCGAACAATATCTGATTGTGATTAAAATCTGGACCCGAGACCACTCATCGGTCTCTCCCACCAGTCAACAACTATAATAGTTGTTAGTCTATAAAATTATAGACCGTCAGGCACTGCGCCGGTATGTAAATATGAATAGATTTGATTTCCCAACAGGCTTATCCACAGATCTATTTAACAGCCTGCTTAGCCCAATGCTCTGCAAATTGATTTAAACCCCATTAAAGTGAGCTACCCGCCGTTAGCCACCGTTTATGACCAATAAAATTGTAATTAAACTTTATTATTATAGCCCGCTTAAATAACTGTCATGAATGTGTGGATTTACGACCTTCATGGATATTATAATTAGGCTTAGCTTGTTCCAAATAATTACTGTTAGGTCGGCCGTAACACGAGCCCAATGGAGCTACGTGTGTCTATAAAACGGAGATATTCTACTGTTATTACTCTGTGAGTGTTAGGGTCATAGCACACTTACCGAATCGGAGAGGGATCGTTACGGTATTGCCTTTCACCTAGCCGTCAAACAAGCGTCGACCTTACAGCATATAACCAAAGCGGATCAGCTGCTCCGCCAGCTGCTACGACCAGGCGACTCCACGCTTTCGGCGCGCCGGTTCGAGCTGGTACGGAGGCGAGGCGGTTACGTTAAGATTGCATTTAGTATGCTTTGCAGTAGGGAGTTACAGGGAGTCATATATTTTATTTTTTTATTACTGTATAGCTCGAGTTGATTCCTTAACGAACCCTTTCCGGGTTGATATGTGTGCTACGACCTTTATCTATACTATTTTCTCCTGTTGTACTCAATCGTCTTTGGAGATGCATAAAAAGTTTATGGTCGCACGCTCACGACTGCATCTGACCACTAGTTTATGAATAAATGCTCTGTTTGAGTCCTAAACTAGTCGGGCATTTCCGAAAAATTCTGGCTGTAAATAATACGAAGATATTTTACAATTTAATTAGATTACACGTCTACATAGTCCCGGCGACACACTCCTGCGCTGCACCCCGGCCCCCACTCAACTGCTACTCCGACACTCCGACAACTGCTCAAGGCTCATTTATTATTCCGTGCAACAGTTCCCTCTTAATAGGCACTCAGTAAATCCTCCTTTGGGATAAAAACGCGAACTATCTCGAGGACACTTTAAAATCTCGACTCAAATATTTTTCATAGCTCTCGCTTTACTGAGATGTCACCTTATATTACTATAAGTGAAGCAGTGAGTGAATTTGTGTGTTTAAAAGGTCACAATGGTTAAAAGGCTTTACATACACCCTAATGAGAGAAAAGATATATCATTGTTTCTTTTCTTGTTTTGTTTATGCTGACGTGTATAATGTTGAGTCGAATAAATGTTTTCTAATTCTTAATATTATGAATTCGAATGTATTATCCTACAAATGCGAATGGTGGATGCAAATGGCAAGTTGTAGTTCATTGTGGCGTTCTAAGGGAAGGCCTTTGTTCAACAGTGGATATCTTCCGGGTTGTGATGATGATAATCCTGACCAGTGTTATTGTTAAACGGCGCACCTCTTTTACAACTCTGATCTGCTTCAGGTGATAAATAAGGGGTAAATGCTATCACAATAATTAACTTCGTCGCTAGCTATGGTTTTCTTAATGTATAAATGTATACGTCATACACTGCACAGATATAGAACTGGTTACCTTTTGGCTAAAGGAAGCGAGACTAACCCTCTTTGGGCTATACTCATCGAGTTAATCCCGTGAATCATGAACACAGGCTTGTAATGAGAAATAGATCGTGTTTAGTTAGTCCCTGTTCATCCCAGAACATAGTTGGTTAACACCGAATAAACGTGGCTTATGTGCTACACCTCAAACTTATGTCATTTAGAGAGGGTGAAGTGTGACGTGCGATATTCTGGTAATTTTAGAACATTTACTTACAATAAGCCTGTAAGATGATCACGGAACCATTAGTGATTAGGATGACGTAGGCCAACCATTACCACGTATGTTATGTAGCTAATATTCTGTTAACATGGTGCGGGTTACAGCTATGCCTTTAAGTTTTCATTTCTAAACGAGTCTTTTAATAAGCTTTACAATTCAATTATAAAATGAGTATATTATATTCAGTTTTATTTTTTTAATAACAAATAAAATTCAAGGCATGTATCATGTATATGTACTAGTGAACTAAGAGATGCAAAATTATAATTGTTTTATATTTCATCCAAAATATAACACCAATGATTTTGTCAATAAATGAAATTACAGATAATACCGCCTCATCATAGCGTAGCTTCAGAGCGCTCCACAATGCTGCGTCAGCAAGAATTACGAAACGATCCTCTATCGAGAGCTGCCCCGAAACAATGCGAACTCACACGGATGCACGCAGGCGCACTATACCATCCATCATTATACACACTACACGCGCCCCGGCTTCACTCGCATATTCAAAGGTTGAACGAATCATTGAAATAATACTTAATTGCTATTTGTTGGCGTATTTAATGTGTTTGTGGTAAACATGTATCGAAATGGTAAGCTGTAGGTATAAACAGAAGTGATCGGTATGCCTTTAGAGTTAAAAGTATTTATCAGAAAACACACTGACACGTTAATGAAACAAAGTGAAAGTAAGTGTGTAATATTCAATTTGATGCACACTAGAAATTTTTCGTGGGTGCGTTTCACAAACACGAAATACTACATACATAAACAGCCAAACACGCGACAAACGTCTGCAGATCACACAAATTATTGTCCCGTGCGGTAAGAGAACCCGTAAACCTTAGCACAGCATTCCAATCACTTAGCCACTACACTACGTGATAGTGTGTGATAGTTCCATAATATCATTCTCCTGTATCTATCTAGTACACATAACCGAATCACTGAATTCGGGCAGCTTAAGGCACCAATCCAAGGTTTGTAAATATTCACTATGAACAGCCAGACAGCCGACCTATTGATCTGACGCGGTACTAATGCACCGGCCTACAGCTCGCCCGCCGAAGCCACATGAATAATACACGCATTCGTTCACATCCACTAATTCAATGATGTATGGAACGCTCGGCGATACATCAGAGGCCGGCCAATGTCGTGGGCCCAGCCACCGGGTCGACGGGGCTTAACTAGTCGCATCGCATTATCATACTCGACTGATAAAGGCAACGTTGAACGTTTTTGTACTTAGTAATGGGCTAACTTCATTTATTAATTTGATCCTTTGACAAGTCTATATAAGGCTGCCCACCCACATCATACCTTTGCGTAAGACCGATAATAATTGGCCCGACTTTTGGTAGGACGTGTGCGCTGCATTGTTTTAATCAGTACGTTTTATTTTTCCCGACAAAAGATCGGTCACCGATTATATCAGACGCAGGCGGGCAGCCTAAAAGTATAAGTTTTAACTTTTGCTTTAACTTTGATAATATAACGGCACTTTCCATAATTATACTTCTGGCAATATTTACAACTAAAGGTTGTTCCCTGATGTATCCACGGCTGTATAAATACTTGGTTTCAAGTACACGTACTAGTTAAAAAACTAAGCGAACATCTACAAGGCTACACGTGAAACTTTATACCCAGTGAACACTGTACTTTTTTACTTGAACTTTCGCATCTCTAAGCGACTTCCCGCAGCTTACCGTACTCTCCCGCGAACCTCGCTAACGGTCGCTCGTCAGAGTTTTGGCCGCATTGCACCCAAACTTACTCCGCATGTATGTTATTTTTCAGCTTAAAATTCGATGCTCCGTTGTGCAACTTTTACCCGAAGCCAGATAAACTGCAGATTAGTTATTTAAGCTAGGATTAAGTTAATACCGTGTCAATCCGACACTCTCCAGACATCTCGTAAATGTTTACGGAGTGTTTTTAACGTCCCTCGTGATAGTTTCGCGAATAAAGCATTTTATCACTGTTTTATACACAAGCAATTCTGGCGGGAATTTTATAGACATTTACTATTACCTTGAAACGTCGCTTGCGAAAAGCTTTTACGCAGATTTGTAAAAACAAGCGGCGCTCAGCAAAAAGCGAGCAAGAGAGGGTTGTTGCGGCACCAGTAGGCTGGGGGGGGGTCAATGTGCCACTTGGGGTGTGGAGGGTGCAGCGGAAACTGTACCACTGGTTTATACAGGGCCTGTTTTTAATAACCACCGAAATCCAGGGGAGTGTGACAGTGAAGTCCAGGGGGTAAGTCGGCTGACATGTGAAGGCATGTACACTATCGAATAGTTTTCTAGTGGGCCAATCATTATAATACAGAAAGTGAAAGGTAGCACTAGATATTAATTTGACATCGATCCCGTCGCTAAGTACAAGAGCTGGGCTCATTTCCGTGCATGAGTCACAGCGTTATGCTGATGGATGGCCTTACAGCGCGGTTGTGGCGCATCATTTTCTCCGTCTTTTTTGTTGTTCTATTCATATTTTGTCATGCGTCACGTCTTCACGTAAATAAACTTATTCTATTTCATTCTAGGTAAATACACAGATCATTTATCTGTAAACAACACTCAAAGGATGAATACTAAATTAGTAAAATCAAAATGTGGGCCATTTTCATGTATGAAGGACCCCGTGAAATCATGTTAATGTACTGGTTAACCTAATGAACGGTTCCAATCTCTGTAAATTAAATGTTATAAACTGAATCCATTTCAACACACGATTTCAATTAAGCTTGGCGGATACAAAATTCATTGTAACTCTGCTTCCCCCATTACTGTCCGTGAGCATAATTCAAGCAATTTATGCAAGCATTAACACAAAGGCGCCCGCTAACAATGATTAATGAAGACGAATGACTTTGAAGTCATTAAAGCAACTTAACAAAGAAGAATACACACAAAAGACGCCCAAATATTATTGTAGACGCTGTGGAGCGTAAAAATGACGTGCGTAAAGTAACGTAAAGCGACGTTAAGCAACGCAAAGTGACGTAACAGTGTAATTTGGTTAATTGCGACGCGTAACCGTCATTTTGCCGGCTAACTCGCGGCTGTGTGGTGAGCAATTAATTTGTCTCGAGTCGCTGCGCCGGCTAATGCGGCCAGCGCGCGCCGCCATGAGGGACTCCCGCTAATATCATACATTATCACTCACAGTGAGTGAAGTCGTTGTTATTTCTGAACGCATCCTCTTGCTGTCAAAACGTATGTCTCCTCGATTAGCTGATAAAAGGTGATTGTCATCTGAAAACAAATATTTTTATTCCTCATTAAATGGTCTAATGTGTCATCCGACGAGGACGTCAAAGTTCATCTGTCCCAACGGCAAACTAAATTGGTACAAGCAATAAAATGTTTTTAACAAGTTTAATGGTAAACAATATTGACCAAAACAATCAATTATGAATGTAATCTTATCTCTTTCTTTAAGGCTAATTTCTTTTGAATAATATGTTTAATTACTTGATCATTAAACTGAATTAGTTTCGTGTTAATTTAGTCTAATTTTTCACCATTTTACGAATTTTATGTTGTGTTGTACGATCATCCCCTACTTAATATTTAAACTCTAAATAAAATCTTAATTAATAAAAGTAGGTATATCATAAGTTAAGAAGTAATTACCTGTCACACACAAATAATGTAAGTTCATTTGTCTGCGCTGTAGGTACCTTGATATTACACTAGGTAACTAGACCGGGTTTGAACCCGCATAATGTGTATTTAACGTGAGTAAAACCACATCATTTGTCATCACTAATATCGTATTTTAGCCGACATCACAGCATCTAAACATTGTGCGCGCAAGTCGTGTATTATATTACTACACAACACACGCCTGCCAGCGGTTCTCAACATGACGCCTGCGGGATTTTGGCTTAATATTTATTATATTCTGTAATGTTAATGTACCTACCTCTTTTATGTTTGTTAAAAGATACCGTCGGTGCCATGATGAAAAACAATGCGACATGGAAAAGTTTTTTAATCTAACTGTACGGTTACAACAAAGTTAATTGAACGCTAGAAAATTGCACGAAAAAAAACAATTTTTAAGCTTTTTAATGTGTTGACTTTTATTTTGACTTTAAGGTAAAACATGGATGGGCGAGGTCCACGCTTCATTGCATTATAGATCCCGTACTAGGAAACAATCATATTACCATAACACACATATTATTTCTAAGCAAGATAGGCGGAAAAAGATAAATAGAACCTTGACAAATTAAATAGTAATTCCGTCAAGCATAGTTTGAGCGCCGGCGCGTTAAGTAATATGTTGTGTACGCAGCTAATCAATTCAGTCTCCGATCATAAGACACTCGATCATCCTGCGAGCTGCCGATCTTCTATTGTTATTTAGTCGAAAGATCAAGGTTAAGGGGTCGCCCAAGGTCAAGTTCGGCTTCATAATTGTGTGGGATTCACGTTTGTGAAGGATTTGCATGTGCTCATCCTTCGGGGGATTATTAGTCTAAGAAAATAATTCAGTCTGCGTATAATATGGTGTTTTATATCGGTAGCTTTATTAAGCGGCTCAAGTTCTGTTAAAGAGATTACAAGTATATACATAATCCTTTGCTTTAAGCAGGCTTCTTAAGACTATGTTCAGTACATACTCGTGCATACATGTGCTCAACAGTTTGGTCGCTTTTGTTACTATAAGCCGGGTTAGATTAGCACTAAATACTTCAATGCTAATTCGACCCGATTGACTCAGTGATAGGTCACAGTCTTCAGCACCAAGGGTGGCAAGGTTAATTCCTAGGATAAGTATCTAGGCGAGAAATCTGGACGTTTGTGTACACAACATAATGCCTTATCTGGTAAACTTATCCGATGAAATAGATTCCAATGAAAGGAATTTTTATATCAGCGATATCAAGGACATTATATTGTACTAAATTTGATTGATAGTACTCAATAATACTAAGTGACTGAGTGACGAATCCAAGTCATCTATCATCGGGATATCTATCAGATAAATCCAGTTTGGACCGGAAAGTCTTTTAAAAGCCTATTAGGAAAAGTCCTTTTATGTGGCCAAGGTAAAGGTGCCGGGGAAGTGGTGACAGTCCTGCGAGTGGAGGCGCTAATGTGCTCCTGACCTTTGTGCCTCCCTCACAATGTAGAGCAGCCTGTATCTATTTAAGGAAGAATTACCTTTTTCACGACACTCACGTCGGTACTTTGTAGGTGTGTACTACGGGTACTTCTAGGGTCACGTCTCATTTACGAGCTCCATCAGTGGGGTATTATAAACTAGAAAGTTAGTATGTTACTACTGAACTACTGTGGTATTTTGCACATACTATTGATTTTACATTAATTAATTTGTTTTTGGTTGTAGACGCACTAATAGATAATGAAGTTCTGCTCGGAGTTTGATTCCAAGTTGGGATAAATGATGTTGTATGGTTCTCAATTGTAGCTCAAAATTTGTTATTATTGCCAATTTTTGTCTTTACTCTAATAATTGTGTAATATAGCTGGAGGCAGGCAACACACATTTAAGCGATAACGAACATGTATCGCGATTATGTTACATACCGTAGAAACAGTTAACTGAAAATCACTGTAAAAGTTAGTGAATGTAATGGGATTGCCGTTCAAACTTTCGGTTACAATTTGAGAGCAGTGCTCAGCGCTGAGCGGCAACTGAAATGATAACATTAAGCTGCAGTTAAAAGTTCATAAGTGAACAGTTAATGGGCCGAGGGATGCTGCGGCCGCGTTTATTGTGGTACCGGAGTATATCTGCTCGATCACAGTTATAGTTGGATTTCTCATGTTATGGTTAAGGCGACGAGCCGCCTGCCGCAGCTACCCAGGGAACAGGCTGGTGAG
This sequence comes from Abrostola triplasia, assembly GCA_946251915.1. Classification (NCBI taxonomy): domain Eukaryota; kingdom Metazoa; phylum Arthropoda; class Insecta; order Lepidoptera; family Noctuidae; genus Abrostola; species Abrostola triplasia. The sequence continues at coordinate 10,344,082 of OX276441.1, read as the reverse complement.
CCTAGCGATGAGGGTTCAAATATTAAAATAGTAGTTATGTTATAGGTCCCTATACAAAAGAGAGCGAGCCTATTGCCATCAATGTGGCACAAATCCAGACTCCCTACTGACTGAGAGAAACCTAATGTAAAAACCAAATAACATTTTGCCCGACCGAGCTCGGGACTTCATTCTCAGCAGTCCGCTGAAGCGCTAAGCGACCACTAGACCATGGAAGCAGTCAAATGGTTAACTGATTGGACTGCTGCAGCAAGCGTTGCGGGTTCAACTTGTAATGTTTTGTCTTAGGCCTCAGTACTCGTGTTTATTGCTCTTTATACTGTCACTTGCTATTTCTGACTTCCATGAATATAATATTTTGAAAAACAATTTAAGGTTAGCACTTTAATGGTACGAAGTCAAGTTATTATTGTCTTAGTGAGCCGTTTAAGCAATAGTACCGACACCTCTGTGAAACCCTATTAGAACCCTGCAGTAATGTTTTACATCATATCAGTATGAGACATACTCAGAGTACATATATGTGGTAGAGCTTGTATTTTTGTCAGTGATTATACAGCGTGTGTAAAAAGAAACATGTTAAAATGAACACACCAATGGTTCGGTATTAATTGACACATATACAATTAAAGCATGTTTGGCTGGCGGCGCGGCGCAGGCGAGAGGCGTGACGTTGTGTCAGGAGGCATTGTGTAACGTGCGCCGCCGTCGGGGAGACAGGCGTGACACCAATGTGGAACTATTATGTATTAAATATTTGTTGTAATTAGCCATTTAAACATTCTTGGAGGGCATACGTTGAGAATTTAATTCACTTTCGTAGTCGAGATATAAAACCGTAAAAGGTTTTGAACTCAATGTGGGCTCGATCAATTGTAATAGTCTCACTACACGTAGAACTAATGTTAGCACGGAAAATGTGATTGTTTAGACCCCTGATGAATAAACTTACACGCTGTATTTGCATTGCAAAACAAAAACAAAACAGTTTGATATTTAGACAACTGATTGGTGCAGTGGCTAAGCAATCGGACTGCTGCGCTAAGGGTTGCAAGTTCGATTCCTATTAGGGACTTGAAAAATTGTGCGATCCGCAGATTTTTGTCCTGAGTCTGGGTGTTTGTGTATGTGATATTTTTATTCTTAGTTTGGGCTGACGTTTTTAGATAATATAAAAAGAAAAATAAGATATATATGTATATGTATACAGTACGTATCATAACGCTGCTGTACACCTATCTAAACGGTAACGTAAGCGGCATAAAACAATTAGTGTCCAGCGCGGCCGCTAGGGGCGCTGACAGTGTTAATTGTGTGACGATGTGAGCCCGGAGCTGGGAGTGGTGCTCTGTGGTACCGATGCAAAGTGCACGCGGCCCCAAGTTGGGCGGCGACAGCGAACCAACTGTTATTATATTATAGTGTTAATTAAGTCGCTATGCGGCCCGAAGTTGTAGAGACCCTGCCCCGGCGCACGGCGGCCCCGGACACTGGACACGCGGCCTGAGTGGAGGCTAAGTAGTTTGACTTCCAAGTACTTGTTGAACTGCGATCAGTTTGCAGGGACTTGAACTTTGTCCCGTGTAATAAATAATAATAGTACAGCTCACTTGTGTCCTTTTTAATATTAGTAACCAATCGATGATATTATGAAATGTTTCACTAAATAAATTATACTTACTTCTGATATTGATAAATTAAATCTGACGAGAACTGAACTTAGAGAGTTAAGCCTTGACCTAAAATGTTTAACAAAGCTGTTACTAATCAGGTCAACAATCAAAACTTGGTTAGTTATTCATCAGAAGATAGAAGATAACTACCATTGTTTTATTGTAGGATAAACATAAATATACTATCGCTAGAATTTCAGTCATATTCATTACTAGCTTTTGTCTACGGCTTAACCCGCGTTAAACTTTCTACATGCCAAATTTTATCAAAATCCGTTTAGCGGTTTAGTCGTGAAGGCGTAATAGACAGACAGAGTTATTTTCAAATTTTCAATATGGATAGTAGTATTACATAGTATGGATAAAAACATAACTGAAATAGTTAAAATATAAAGCAAACAACAATGGTATACAAGACTTTAAATGGAAATATTTACAACTATCTCAATTAAAGTTAAGCTTACTACTAGACCTACGTAAAGTAAGGCTTCGTAGCTCGTGGCAACATTCGTAGCACATACGTAGCCTTACGTAGCACCGTAGCAGTAAATGCTAAAATGTTAAGCGCCTTCCACATGGTGCTTAAGTAAATAATGCGCGTCTGAACTGGAACGGTCAGCTACCGGAAGATGCATTTGCAATGACCTATTACGTAACGTGAACGTTAGAATATCTACGTGTTACTTTTTGGGAATAGATTTAAAAGTATTGTTTTGCGATTACTGATAATATTTCTACGGGTGGGCGTTTTTGAGGGCTGTCTTGATGTAACTCGACGTTCAAAAAGTGCCTATTTTGAATAAATGATTTTTATATTATTTTATCTTTATATCCTATATTTACCGAAACAAATATCTTGCATCATAAGACGTAATGAGAAAACTTAACTTTTTTTGAAGAGTAAAAGTAAAATTTCGTAAAAATTCAGAGAAAAAAAAACAGTTCCAAAATCGCCGACTACACCGCGTAACTAATACCCCCAAGTGGGGACCGTGGGGCTTTCGGGGCCGGACTGTAAGCCAACGTAAAGCAACGCATTGCTATGCTAAGTCACACGGTCAATTTATTCCAACATTTGCACAATTTATTCCCAAAAATTCTTCTCCAAAGTCATGCAAAGCAGGAATTATAAGACCTTTGATGTACTTTCTTGTTGCCACGTCACAGATTTACATACTAATCTGGGATTGAAACACCAAATGTCAGCTGGTTGTTCTTTGGAAATGGAAATTTTGGATTCTTTTGAAAGTCTTTGAAACCATGTTTGCGATATTGCGAATTTGTAAACAGATTATTGTTGTCAGACGGTGTATTATTACATTTTTTGGTATTTGTGAATGTTTCTTGAATATTTCTCTGTACTGGTTACTGTCTTAGAGTATTAACATAAACATAACATCATGCATGTATTCCCCAAAAGGGGAGACAGAGGTGGTGCACATCCCACATTTCACCAGTTATGTTATAGGTCCCAATGTAATAGGGGGCGAGCCTATTGCCATCAACCGGGCACAAAACTAGACTTAACCTACACAGTACGTAAAGTGTACAGCACTGAGAGGCGAGTGGTATGATCGTAAGAATGTCTAGTCAAAGATCGCAAGTTCGAATTCCGGGACGCATAATTGTCTTTTCGAATTCATGTGCGTATTATAAATTAGCTATCACTTGCTAAAAACGGTGAAGGAAAACACCGCAAGGAAACCAAAATACCCGAGGGAGTTATTCAACGGTCTGTAAAGCCATGTCAGAGAAACTCTGACACCAGGTTGTTCATCAACCAGGCGATACAAAGTGAAACCCACAACTAACACGCTGACTAGCTGATTTTTTTTTGCCAGAGCCAAAGCTATGTCTATTAGATAGCTCGAGCCAACACGATGGAAGGAGATACTTAACATTAAACAGTTATTTGGCTCCTTCCCAAATTATAATATCCAAACATACTTCTAGGTTCTAATAGCGGGAGAATTTTCCATTTTAAGTAAGCAGTGCTTTGTAATTGCATTTTTCCATTTAAATTCGAGATTAATACAAGTTACTAACAAATACAGCAATAAACGTGTAGCAAGTGCATGCGTTACGCCGTAGCCGCTTGGCGTAGCAAACCGCTAGAGTTGGTAGCCATTATCTGAGGAGCTACGCTTGGCGCTAGTTGTTAAACTTGTTGCGCTCGGTTCGTGCTGCGGACTGCGCGCCGCTAGTTTGACTAATAACGGTCATTTCTTATCTTTTGTGCCGACAAGACGAACGTTTTAACTTAATATCGTTAACCATTTTATCATCTATCTTTTATACCTAACTTTTGCTCATGTCTGTATACACACCACATTACAGATAATTTTGAAAAATAGTTAAATTATTGCCAACCGTGGGTATTATGGCAACACCACCCTGGCCTAAGGGGGAGGCCTTTGTTCAACAACTTTGTTCAAGTACTAATGAGCATGCATTGGATCCTCTCCTAACTACAATTAGATCTGCAACGTCTTCAGTAACTCGATCATAATTACAGGCATTACTGTAAACCCATCTCTCAAACCAGCACGCATATTGTCACGACGCATGACGTCATGTCGTGCGCGTGACGTCATCGTTTGATAAATTAGCGCGCTTATTACGAGGAACAAAGCGTTGTTTGATTTACGAGCCGCGCCGATTGTGGCGGTCAGCGGCCTGCCCCATAGGGGGTAATTGGGACCGAGGTGGTGGACCCGGTGGGTATCCGGCCCTACTGGTATCCGACCTAGAATAGACCACCACCTTACCTCCCGTAGCTGTCGTAAGAAGCGACGAAGAGAAAATCCAGAAGATGGGCAGCAGCCTCCTGTTACTTCACCATCAATACTGCGATCCCCAGCCCAGGCCTTCGTTCAACAGTGGACGTCTTCCGGATGGTGATGTATGAGAATCACATAATGTTTGGACAATGTCAGTTATCTATGACATAATTGCAAATGCCATATTTTTCAATTCATTCAGTTTCTTTTTGTCAACCATTGTGGCATTTGTCTTAGGCTTTGGATACTAAAGAATCATAGTTTAGTTTAGTTTATTTATTTCACCAAGTAATCAAATTATGTTACAAATATCTTATTAATATTATTACAACGTGGGAGCCTGATGATGGAGATCGAACTACACTACACGGTGAAGTTTCTGGATATACATTTTTCATTGGTCAGCCAATTAGCACCACAGCTGTCGGCCCAAGGTGCGCCGTACATCACCTGATGTGGACGGAAAGAGCTGAGCCAGGCTCATGAGGCACGTCTTGACCTCACTTGAACTTGTCTCAAATGAGTTACCTGAGATAAATGGCGGTTTGTCTAAGGAGACTGTTAACGAGAGATTCTTAACTACGACCTGACTTGACGACGACCGATCAGTGCAGTAGATAAGCAATTTGACTGCTGCGCTTAGGGTTACGGATTCAATTCCTGCACGAAATAAAAATTGTGTAATCAGCTGATGTCTGTCCTAAGTGTATTTGTGTGATATTACTTCATTTATGTGGACCGCACCCACGATACAAGAGAGTCATAGAGTGGGGCTGTGTTTAAAAAAATAAATTAACGTCAATGTTTGTTAAGATGGATAGATGTATGTTTGTTTGTTACTCTACTACTACTAGACGGATATTAGGATAAGTACCATATATATCAAAAAGACTTTCATTGATCAAGATACTAGCTATCCTTTGCAGTTTCACCTGCACTCATTTAACGCGGGTAAAACTACGGGGCACCGCTAGTCTCGGAACATATCTTAAACAAAATACCTAATATCATAAGACCGTTACAGCCGCAGACCTCGTCATAAACAACCTCCGCGACATGTTCGCTCCGCAGTAAGGACCTTATGAATATGCGGCCATATTGCATCTACAATATTCATGTGACGTCAGCTGCAAGTTTTATTGTAGACGCAAACAAATAGTGAATGTGAGACATCTTTTGTTCTCATATTGCATTGTTTGTTGTTCTACTTGTCGGTCGCAAAGAGACTGTGAGATGCTTCTGAGGATATTAAATGTACAAAGAGGTAAATAGGTTACACGTGTTTCGTGAGTGGCACGTTGAAAATAGGCTAATTAGCCCACCTGAACTCAGCTCACCTTTTTTTATTCCAATAATTACGATGATGCTGTTATAATTACACGCGTGATCTTATCTATCAGCGACTATTCGTAGGGTATTATTTCTAACCATCAGATTTCTGCATATTATCTGATATACAACCTATTGCGATTACGTCAAAATAGTTCCCTCCTATTGCAATTCTTATACAAGAATGTCCAACATTTTCCTCAGCGTTCCGATTGAAACTATAAGCATAGTCTCTACCTTTATTCTTATGTTTACAGGCCGCCTGTCGATATTGATTGGCCATTAATTAATATTCTGTGGTGTCCTTGACTAACAGAAACTAAGCAAATTACAGTGAGATTCGAACCCACAGCCACGTGCCAACGAATCCGCTTCGTTAACCACCGCCACAAAATATAATTACTAAACTTAAATGTAATTAACATAATTATACTCTAAAACAATTATTGTTATTTCCCTTCTTCGTGTAGCACCTTTCCACGTACAGTACACAAACACTCGCTAATCATTAACATACAAACGCGCGTTATTTAGCATACAACTGGCACTTATACCAACATAGCTACTATCTTATACGTAGGTATTTCTTCACCTCACAGTTTCGTTACTAACACGCACGGTCTGGTACTAAGGTACACGAGGAACAAATATCTGTAGTAAGGCCAGGTTAGGGGCTCCCTGAACCGACACGTGTATACTATAGGAATGTGATGAGGGTGAGTGAGGCGGGTGAAGTATGCCAGGAACGGAGCAAATGGAAGTCTGTGTGCTCTGACCCTCTGGGACTTCACGTCCGTAGGACATGTATACGGGCGCAATACAACTGCTGTGAGACAAAGTTAGAATGATGATGATGTTGTGTTGATCACCTGTTAGATTATATACCATGTATCATCACGTACAGTATGACGGACAGCACACGTAAAGGCTCAACATATCTTCCTAATCTTTTAACAATAAAATGTAAATACACGTCCACGGCATGTACCACTATATGAAAGCCATTTTTCGCAATAAGATGGGAATATTTTAAAACATTTTACAATTAGGTAAAGATGTAGCCCTCTGATGTCAAGCCTCATATCCCACAGGGGGTGCTGTCTATAATTTATGATGCGCTCGTTACCAGCAGCTTGTCCCAAGTAGAAGTTACATTATAGGTGTTGTGTGACCATACTTGGTGTAAGCGCGGAGCGGGTAGGGGTCTTTATGACCCGTTTGGAGCAATCACCATTTTTGGTATACTATAATACAGGTCCAAAGGTCCAAAAACGTTAAAGGTTTATTTACGTAAGTATCGTTTGGATTGCAATGCACCTACCTATCAACAACTTCTTAAGAATACAATAATTCTATTAATTATCGAACCGTTTTTGTTATAATATATTTAAGTTTATTCCACAAACATCACAACGATGACAACAGTTAGCACACCGACCACAACAATACCTCAGTATTCATATCCAGGGTTGTCAAATATCTTCCAAACACGAAAACCACCAAAAACTACAAATCCCCGGGTGAGCGTCACTTAAACCCCGGTGCAGCTGATCGCCGCGTGTCCGGCGACGCGCGCGACATGAATAATTCACGCGACAAGCCGACGCGACGCGCCGCGCACACCTGCGGCCGCGACAACGCGACGTCGACGTCGCAAGCGCGACACCCCTGAATTTTAACAAGCGGCAGCCCTGCTTTATTTTTTGTGTCTAGTAACGTGGATTTAGGAATTTTCATGGTTTGGATTAAATTATAACAAGCCGAAAAGAAAATATAGTCTATTTTCTCCATTTTATAATCAGTTATCTTTGAAACAATCATAATACGGGTGAACCGACACCGACAAACACGATACGATACTATGCCAGTAAATAGTCAGATGAAAAGGCGATTTATAATCCACATCCATTATAAATTATATTATTGTACGAGGGTCAAACTGAAAGTTCTTAGAACTGGCCACTTATAAACAATATAATAAAAAAATAATTCTAAAATTTGAAAATAGAACTCTTTGCCAATATTACTGAGTATATATTTCATTAATTTGTCATTTGTTTTACGATTTGGCGGCAAATTGAAAATAGTCTGTGTCACGTCAACATGAATTTAACACGAGAAAATTTTCGTGCAATGATTTTTTATGACTTTCGATGTCATTTAAGTCAACAAGAAAGTTATGATAGACTACGATTGGCCTTTCACGATGAAGCCCCATCTCGTGCGACAGTTTACAACTGGTTTAATGAGTTTAAACGTGGTCGCACTAATCTCACTGATGATTTACGTGAGGGACGGCCTTCTACGGCGACGACTGAAGATAACATCTGTGTTGTGCGGCGTATGATAGAGACTGACAAAAGAGTGACCTATCAGCAGATTCGGACAAGCTTAGGCATCGGTATGAGTCAAGTGCACAAAATCCTCCACGAACATTTAGCAGTCAGGAAGCTTTGCGCCCGGTGGATACCTCATAATTTGACTGAGGCTCAAAAACTCCATCGTGTGGATTGGTGCCGTAAAATGATTGAAAGATTTAACGGAGGTGACTCAAATGCTGTGTTCGACATACTAACAGGTGACCAAAGCTGGATGTACTGTTATGATCCTGAAACCAAAAGACAATCTGCTCAGTGGGTGTTTCCTTTCGAGAGGTTGCCAACTAAAGTGAAAAGAGATCGAAGTGCGGGAAAAAAAATGGTGGCCTCGTTCTTTGGAAGGATAGGTCATTTCGCAACAATTGTGTTAGAGGATCAAAAAACAGTTTCTGCAGAATGGTACACTACCAATTGTTTGCCACTTGTCTTGGAAAAAGTTCGAGAGAAACGACCTCGCAGTAGGATCCTTCACCACGACAACGCCTCGTCGCACACCGCTAAGCGAACGATCGACTATTTGGCGACATCAAACGTTGAATTACTGGGTCACCCGCCGTATAGCCCCGACCTCGCCCCTTGTGATTTTTATTTATTTCCAAAAATTCAAGAAAAACTTAAAGGAAAGCGGTTTATGAATGCTGAAGAAGCGGTGGCTGCGTATCGCGATGCCATTGAAGAGAACCCTAAAGACGAGTGGGCAAAGTGCTTTTCCCAGTGGTTCCATCGCATGCAGCGGTGTATTGACGTGAATGGACAATATTTTGAAAAGATATAATAAAACTAATAACTGGCTAATGTAATCAGTTTTTGATTTTCTAAGAACTTTCAGTTTGACCCTCGTACTTCTTCTTCTTATCGTGTGGTTGATAAACAACCTGGTGTCAGAGTTTGCCTGCCGGCGTCTGCCGTGGCTCTACACACTGTTGAGTTCGACGACGACGTTCTCAGTCTGTGCCGGTTTCCTCACTATGTTTTTTTCACCGTTTTTTGCAACTGTTGACTGATTTATAGTATGCACCTGAATTCATAAAGACATTGGTGCATGGGTTTGAACATGCAACCTTTGATTTGGCAGTGCGACGGTCATACCACTCGACTATCATTTTTTTATTGTACCTATACTTAAGTCAGGAAATGATTCTTGACTTGATGAGATTTTGCTAAATATGGCCGTTTTAGTATTTGAAAAAAGTCAACTCAGTAGATTTCATTGTAAATGTTCTGTGTTTGCATGATCCGTAGACAAACTTAATACAAAGGCTGAACAGCGATTACCTTATAACGGCGAGTGCACACACTCGCAGCCTGCTCGTAAATGGCACTCAACGTTTTATTTTCATCGTATTTGAAGTCATAAAGTGTGCCCGAGAGCAATTAAATGAAGAAACTCATTACATGTGTATTTGTGTGTACCTACTACATAAACATTATCGCACGAGGAATGAATATGTAACAGTGTACGTAATGAAAACGTTAATAACTAACAATTAATCAATATTTTAACTGCAAGTTTTATGTAAATGGCAGCAAGTTCTAATCCTTGCAATATTTTCCTCTCGACGTTTCGCCAAATCTTTCGAAACTCCACGTCTGCTCAAACACAAGCAAATCTATATAATCCTTTTATTAATTTTCAGAACTTTCAGCAATGTACACAGAACTGCAGAATCGTTAGAAACAAAACTAACAAAGAGAAAAGCAGAAATGCTAGAACAAACTCCTTCCCTCTGTTAACAGGGCGCCAACAAACCGCTGTGTCGACACGGCGGCACGTGTCGAATTAAACGCGACTGTAGCGTGTCGCGGCCGTCGTGTTGGTCGGAGCTGCGACTGGCACGTGACCCTCGCGCTCAACGCTAAGAAACACTAATCCAGTCGCCGTGTAAATAGTCGGAATAACCTGTGTGTTGTTACAAGGAATAGTAGGTGGTCAATGGCTGTGCTACATTTACTCTGAAGATGGTAATAACTGTGGTAATAATTAAGAAATAGATAGTAAACTTAAAGGCGTGCAGGCAACAGCAGTGATAAGCGTATGACCATTGGAGTGCAAAGTCTGCCACTTAGTCAGGTAGACGCGGCACGCACCAAGGTCTTTTCGAATTCATGTGCGTACATTCAATTTGACGACCTGATTAGCGCAGTGGCTAAGTGATTGGACTGCTGCGCTAAGGGTTGCGGGTTCGATTCCCGCACGGGGCAAAAGTTTGTGCGACCCACAGATGTTTGTCCCGAGTCTGGATGTTTGTGTATGTGATATTTGATGTTTGTTAAACGCACCCACGACACAGGAGAAATTCCTAGTGTGGGGCGACGTTTTAAAAAAAATAAAAATATCAGTCACCAGTTGCTAAAACGGTGAAGGAAACATCGTGAGGAAACCGGAACACCGGAGAGATTTCTCGATAGTGTTTAAAGCCATGCCAGAGGCCTACAGGCGACTCAAACTCTGACACCAGATCCAACCATATAATAAGAAGACCAGACAAGTAATAGGAATTTCTTTATAAAACAAATGAATACCATCGACCAGAAATGAATCCAAGGCCTCGCTCGACTGCCGAACTTCGTGACCATAAGGTTGTATGTATTCATATTTATTAGATCGTAGTAATATGTTATGTAATAGTGAGCAGGCATATTGTCGTATAGCCCGCATCAAATAATCTTTTTTCCTCATAAGAAAACTTTATCTGGAGTGAGAGTCCATGTAAATCTTAGAGCATTTGTAGACCAGAACGAACTATCATTACCTAATACTTACTATATAACTACTAGTATACTACATTAAAGTAGTACGTCCGAGTTTGCTACGGATAAAGTATTATTTTTAGTAGTAGTATTATTATGTATGCATAATATAGGTATAATATCACGCCTGTATTTTTTGAAGAGGTAGGCAGAAGTAGGGGTAGTAAGAAGGACTGCCTCGTTAGTCTAGTGGTTGCTAAGCGCGACTGCTGAGCACGAGGTCCTGGGTTCGAATCCCGGGTCGGGCAAAGTGTTACTGGGTTTTTCCATTAGGTAATTCTCAGTAACAGCACGGAGTCTGGATCTGTGCCCGGTTGATGGCAATAGGCTCGCCCCCTATTACATTGGGACCTAAAACATAACTGGCGAAATGTGGGTGTACTATATGTGCACCTCTGCCTACCCCTTCGGGGAATATAGGCGTGATGTTAGAAGTACACGAATATTACAACCATATTTTGTCATTTATGTTATAAGTCAAAATGAACTTGAACAACCCAGGCAGGCCTCTTGTAAATGCATATTATCAGTAAACAAATAAAAGCTCGCTCAAATATTCATTATTCTATCAAAAGGTACTCAAGTGAAGTTCACCTCAGATATAAAAGCTTGTTCCACCTCTATGGAAACATTCATAATCCTCCAACACCTGCCCTTAATGCAAAAATAATTCCCAGCTCTAAATGGGCATGCAGCCGGAAACGGAAACGATTGGTAATGAAATATGGCGGCCCGTAGTAGCGGATATAGAACATAAAACGTATATAACATAAAATATCGGAGATATTATGATGAGAGCTCAGCATCCCCTCATGTAAGTGATGGGCCATCTTGGAGATATCTCTGGAATTGGTACGAATGATATATGTTTATGGAAATATATTTCTTCTGGAATATCATAATAAAGACAGCTCGCTAAATCAGAGGCTTTGTTGCGGACAAGTTCTGGATGAACAAAATTGCCTTGACAAAGGTACCCAGGTGGGACGGTGTGATAAAGGATAACTGAGCCAGATGCAATACAAAATCCAGAAGATAGGCAACAGCGTCTTCTGTAACCTCACCATCAATACTGAGATCCAGAAACCGCCAAGCGTGAAGATTATGGCAACCCCCGCCCCATAAGGGGGAGGTCCAGCTTTGGTCACAGCAGATGATAGACTGAGTTACCAACACTGACTTGACATTTACATTACAAATTTAATATTACATTAAATTTATTTATTTATTCAATTTATATGTCTGAATACAACACTGCCTTTGAAGTCAGTTGGCTCCATCTAGGCCAGTCAGCCAGCAGCCGATATCGCTCTAAAGTCCGTGGAGACCTCAGGAGGGACCATTAGGGGCTTACAAGATTACCGTCAACTGCCTTTAAAGATAATATCATTACAGTTGATAGCGTTAAACGATTACTAACAAAATGGCGCCTGTATTCAGTTTGCCGAGTATTAAGAGCCGGCTAATTGTTTTAAAAGTGCTTCTGAGACTTCCGAAGTCAAGCAAGTGATTCAATATTATGTTACAGATGAACTCGCCACCAGAATATGCGAATTATAGAAGTAGAAGCTTCTGAAAAAATACACTGTCTCTACCGGTTTAACAGGCGTGTTTATAATAATAATAGTTTCATCTTTTTGTTACAATTTCTAAGAAGTCAACTGATAACTTGAGGTACGCACACACATCCCAAACCAACTACATATTATATTACTCCGTCTATTACTGTAGTTATCTTCGGTCTTCCGTTTCACTGAGAAAAAGGTGTCACGGCCAAAATGTATGAGTGGGAATGTAAACAAAAATTACAGCCACTCACGCGTAGTACGGGCTGTCTGTACTTTTGTTTGTCACTGTCTCCACGGAGCGGCGTTTGACGATGAAACGCCTCCCCGGGGAAGGCTGGGGAATAACGCGCCGTTTTTTACCTTTAACGAACTGACGCTCTCCCGGGCTCCCGAATAATACACGACAAGGGGACGCTGAACAGAATAGGCATTTGTACACTTTTTTATTTCATCACGCATCTGTTCAGTGGTAGGTCTGACAAATATGCACTCTAAAACAACAGTATGTTACTCATTGTAAAAAAACCAAAAGACTATAATTACCAAAACCTATAGAACTTGTTATTCATTTCTTGGTCCTTCGATCCGAAAGTCTCGGAGTTACGTGATGGTGATGTCACAATTGTGTTGTTCAAACTAATTAATTATTTACAGAGGGCGCCGTCGGCTGCTGAAATTTTCCGAATTCATAGTGATGCAACTTTTCCGTATTGTTCGTTAAAGAAAGGATTTAATTCACGCAAGCATGGATATTGGGACGATGGAGTGAAAACTACAGAATTCATAAGTCAATTATTGTTAAAAACACCTGCGTCAGTCTTTTACGTTAATTAATAGATAATTACGTTAATTGTTCAGCTTTAAGACAGTTTAACATAATGTTAAATGTTAGTGTTTGTCTGTGTATGTAGTACTAGCAGCTCTGTTAATTATTTTGTGTGTACTCCAGATCGTGCCTGGGACGCTGTGGTATATTATATTTTGAATATTTAAATTTTAATATCTTTGAACCCTTTGGAACACGTAAAGGTTTCCATAAACATTGTACAAAGGACCAGATGTGAAATTCTCCATGATTTTTGTTGGAGGTTAGAAATAAAAATATATTCAGGTAAAATATATCACATGGAACCAACGATATTTTCGGCCAAAGTCGAGTAAAAATGTAGTTTGTTATCTAAATGTCTGTCTCACAGGAATAATTTACATACATATGTGATGTACAAGACGTATTATGTAAATACCGAATGAATACGGCTCGGGTAGGCAGGTCTGTTCCAAACAAGGATAAAGTAAATAAATGTGAAGGCTTGGAAATATTTCTTCTGACTCTCGTTAATGTGAAATCGATTTATGAAAATGAGCGATTCTGTACTCGTTTTGAATGATATATAAATTATGTTTTAGGCCCTCACTAACGAGTTCCTTTCACCTGCGGGACGATGTCGGGTTGATTCTCAAAACGCGCGTGTTGTTATTCCATTGATAAATTCTCAGAAGTGGATCAAATGTGATGGAATATCCTGACGGGCATAATATCCACCACAATATCAAAGCCTAATAACATGCTTTGTTATCATTTAGCGTTCCAAGAAGCTGGTACACGTGTTTATTTCATTTACCACAAATGTACATTGAATTAACTTTATTATACTACATCATTGTTTACATAACTGCATTATATAAGAAAACAGGCTTCAGCCAGCAACTTCGCGTGAAATAATTCGTCAGTTTTTCCCAGAATACATAGATTCTCCAGGGATCTAGTTACTAGATACCAACGTTCCCGGTACTCCGACATAAAATGCCCAAGAAACCCTTACAAGAAATGATTTACGTTTAAATTTTCATATTAAATTAACATAAAATTCCAAATTCCCCTCAAACTGTGACTGCATCTGTTAAAACAGTTATGTAATTACAATATTTTCATTTTAAACGAACAAAAGCATACACATTTTGAACGTAATTTACACACGAAAATTGGCAATGAATTTTAAATAGAACTCTTCAATATAAAATGAAGAGTGCGGAGAGGCGGAACTCGGCTCGCTGGAATTATAATTATTATCTTGAACATTTATATTTTGTAGACGGAAGGCTGGGGGAGAGGACCACGAGTTTATTTTTAAACGTTTGTTTTTATTGTATGTAAGAAGTTCTAGCTTGGTTACGATGGCTAACACAGTACCCTGTCATCTAATAAAGACAGCTCTAAGAGTAACGGTATATTTAATTGTATTTGTGGGCCGGGCAGCCTGCCTTACTACCAACCTTGCTACTGATAAATCCCACGGTACACAGGGCATTTTTTATATCGTCCCTAAACGCGTAGACGCAGTAATTCACATACGTTATATTATTATACTTGTCTAGACTTTAAGAGACCTTTACGAGTTTGTTTCGGCATATCGTTTCAGAGTTATACATAGAGCAATACCGACGGCTCTACTTGTATAGAATAACACGTAAGCACAAGTGTTTCTTAAAAAATGTTTCACTGAAAAATGTGCTACATATAAATTAACTAGGTGCGCCCCGAGGCTTTACCAGCTACATTTTTTCGGGATAAAAGCCTGTGTTAATCTAGTATGTCAGCTCAGGTAGCTGAAGTTACCAAACTTTATTAAAATTGGTTTAGCCGTTTGAGCGTGAAGAAGTAACAAACATACAAATACACACATTCACAAACTTTCACCCTTATAATTGTAGAAAAAAATATTCAGCAGGATCAATGTTACTTAAGCATGCTGACATTCTCAAACCTAACCTACTTAACTAAAAGCATTTCTCATACAGGGTGCTGTATAAGAACATATAAATGACAGCGTGTATGTATTTGACGCTGCACAGAGTAATAAAAATCAGATGCTGCAATAAAATTCCAATAAAAAGGATTTAGGTAAAGAATTAACTTTAGAAACGAGTCTTTTGCCGTTAATGTCGCCTCATTTTAGAATATCATAAAATGTTGCATCGCTAATGCTTGCGTATGTGTTATGACTATTATTTGATTACAGTTCCTCACTTCTCTCTCCTAGATTATGAAATATGACTTATTACCTTAGATTCTAATAATAATATTTAAATGAACGAATGCGCCTAGATCTCAGAACAGGGAATTCTAGGTCCTAGGTCTAGGACCTTAAACAACTGTTTGTAATCTGTTGACATGATCGTTAATATTAAGTTTGTTTAGAGAAAACGAGTTTGCGATATGATTATCTGTTTGACAGTTTTCTAACGTTTGACATTGCCAGTGCCTAAAAATACTACGTTACCCGTGTAAATCAATACTAGAAAACCTAATATCCATACAAATCTGACTCATGAAATAAAATAATAATAAAAACAGTCTATAACTGTCCCACTGCAGGACAAAGGCCTATTCTGGTATAGAGAAGGATTGAGCATTGATCAGCACGCTAGTTCACTGCGGGTTGGCGATGTAATAACAGAAAAAAAAGACAGACGATATTGTCGTAGTGCCTCGAAGGCAGATCCCAATCAGAACAACTTGGCATAAATAATACGAGATATAAATCACAATACCTACAGTCTCCAGCCTACACACCAGTCGGATATAAAAAGCATATTTATCTGGAATCGAATCCGAGCTCGTCCCGTGAGAGTAATTTATGTCAGTGCCCTTCTAGATTGATGAACAGTCCCCGGACACTACAGACCATACACTCCGCTCCCGTGGGTGTCGTCCATGTCTCAGGGAAGGTGTTAAAGGGGTAGGCAGTCTTCAACCTAATGAACAATAATTTAATTAGACGATAATAATTTTAACGAGCTTACTTATGGGACCTTTGCGCTATGGATGTGGGTTCAATGATCTCAATATATAAATAATATCTAATAATCTCAAGGAAGATTTAATTGGTTAATCTGCAAATATGTTATCCAAAGATAACTTTCATGGTAACGCAAAGTATACATAAAAATATTAATAATATGTAATTAAGTAATTATGGATCTTTCCACCCAAACAATAATACTAAACATTTACCTAGCCTATAGCTATAGGTATACATTTACTCCACTGAGACAATCCTATAACACAAAAACCTCTTCACATTTTTTTCCGAAAACGAATACAGCCTCAATTACACTTACGACCACCATATCAATTAGGGGAGTGTTTTTCTGACAGAACACCTCAATTATAATAGTCCTTACTGAGACAATTACCCAAACAAAACAATTAAGAGTAACCACGTTCAAAGAAAATACTGTTCAATCCAACGCTTGTGTAATTGGCTAAACAGAAAACTTGTTCACACAATATCCGCAATGCTCTTAATCCAAATGCAACGAGTCGCTCCCTCGAGAATGCTTTCAATGTAAAAGCAAAGCGTGTTATTCGGCGACCAACAAACATCGGTATCTGTGCTCGAATTTCTCCCGGGAATCGAACCCGCCACTTTGTAAGCTGCACCGCTGCAACGAAATCTTAGATATGGCTGTTATATTGCAATTCAGATATTTGACACACTTTCCAAACAAAATTCTACCGTATGTTGAAAGTGTTAAAGTTGACATTTAAAGTGGAGTTAGGTGGTCGGATTTTGCCAGGGGTTGACAGGAGGAAGTCGCAATTAGTGACGGTTACGTTGTGTTCAGACGTTTTGGAAACAAAGTAAGTGCTTAGATATGTATAGTACAGTATTTAGTGCACATCCTGCGAGCTGTGCACGGGAATTAGTTATGCGGGAAGCGTTTTACCTATAAAGAGACTTACGCTTAAGCGGGAAAAGCTAAACGATGCACCTCCAGGAAGAAATTATAATGATCCAGAGAATAAAGCGGTTCCATCCTTCTTCACGTTTCTGAACAACTTATTTTATACACAATGCATAAACAAATTGTTACTTGCTAAGCTGACAAGTTATTCTTACTTAAGTTTTTTTGCATGAATATCTTCAAGCACACGCGTGACCTACTCGCAAGTTAGCGCTATTCATTGAGATCAATCATATTAGTGTCTAAAAATAACAGACATATTAAGTAAGGTTTCTTATATTCTATATTAATATTATAAGCACTTGCTGGGTGACAACCTGTGACATTTTACAAACAAGTCCGCCATTCAAACCACAGAGCCACACGACAATGTCATACAGCGTAATTCCCACTTCCTTGAAATAAAACTGCGAGCAGAACTAGTTGTGAGATGTACGAGGCTCCGTTACAAAGCGCTCCGGCAATAAAAGTTGTCGCGCGAGCAAGTTGCAGCTACGAGCTTGTTACGACACCTCTCAAGTATTCACTAGTTTTATGATATGCCCCAAGAATATACCGCCGTGACCAGTATGGAGGAACTCCAAGCAGAGTATGTGACGCGCTGTTAATAATAACGTGTGTACCTGGTACCTATGTCCCACACTGTTGTGTAGTTGCAAGCTTTACTGTTCAGCGTGACGTTTTAGGTTTGACTCATAATATGTCAACTAAAGTTTTATTTAGATTTAGGTACATTATTCAAAACGTCTGAAAATCTCAAAATAAAATAAAAAGACCGCCATCCAATGTATAAAACAGTCCTATTTTATAGTTCTTTATTTCATGAGAAGAGGTATTATCGCTTCACAAGGACAGTTAAGTATTGAGTATTGACTGGTAAATAATTATGATTATATTCCACATCCAAAAGTTGTCAAAATGTCATGCCAAAACCATAGCCAAAGCCGGGGAAGTTGATTAATTACATTAATGATGCAGTTATAAGCAGCGCAAGGCTCTGCCCGGAGCGGAGTCGTCTAACTTATTTAATCTTGTTCATACAACGTCTGTCACTCACAGGCAAGGCTGCGATATACAATAATACACGGGATGTACTTGACCCATTTAGGCCGCTCGTATATTTATTGTAGACCGATATCTAGGCAGGTTCTAAGTTATGTGAAGGAACATGAGTATTTCGCACGGCTTTTATTTTTATCTTAGGGGAAGATTGTTTTAATGTAGTCGTTCGTGTATGTTGTCCGCAACTTCGTCTGCATGAATTTTGGATAAAAACACCAACCTATAATCAGATGTTCTAAGTTCTAAGTAAGTCGAAAACACTCTAAATAACTTATCGAAAGGAATATACATAGTTTTATTAATGTCATAGGTCTTTTTTAAATTAAGATGGGGCTATTTGACTTAGTAAACAGATTTCCGTGGGTATTGTAATATGGTTGGACGACTGGACGACTGGACGTGTTAGCAATAAAGTATTAAAGTGGATATATAGACTTCATTGCCTCGTACACTCGTTTATATGACAACATTGTGTTTTTAGCGGGGGAACATGTTGATAAAAGAGAAAATCCTTTAGTCAGTGCCATACTGTGTCATTGAAGTTTGTCCGGTATGGTCGTTTGATTGTTATGTCGCTAAATAAAAGTGATTATTATAAAAAGCCTACTAGTTTTATTTATAACTCCTCACGTTTTAGATTTTAAGATTCTCCCTGGGATAGCCTTGCAAACGATTGAATTGTTTCATGTACATTAAACTCTAAACTAAGTATTTTTACAATAGAAAGGAAAATAGATATATCTTGTTTCATTGACTTAGAAAATACTCCTTTTTCTTTGATGTAAGTCTAGCAATACTACTAGAATAGTCTGAATATTTAATTATAAGTCTAGATGGAAAGTAACTAACCTTTGTCTAGTTGAGAAATAACTTACAGTTCCAAACCTACTTACCTGAGAGTAAAGCAATATAAAAACAAATTTTCTGAGAATATACAAATAGATTATCATTTGACTACTAAGAAATGTATAGTCTAGATATTACAGCACCTACTTTTGTAGACAACGTCCCGCTCATTAATATTAAGACGGACTAAGATAGTACTTACACCATTATACAATGAAGGCGGAGCTTTTAGCGCCTTTGAAAAACTTTGTGATTTGAGTGGAGTCTTACGTGAGGCACATACTTACTGTTCCTTCCATTACTGATTCAGGAGGAGAATCATCTCAGATTATACAAAAAAGGAAAGTCGGGCGTTTCAATAAATTCTAGTTCCATACCAATAAATTTCACGCCCAATTTTAAAAACCTTTAAGTCTTTAAAGTTTAAAAGACGTGATTTCAATTCGTAACATAACGCTATGAAAACATACGAAAAATTAACCCTGACAAGGCTTCATCGTCAAACTTTCTCCGTATTTTTCAACGTGTCTTCAGCTTAGACAGTATAATCCAGTTCTTGTAACTCCTTGCCATATCTATCTCTTTTATTCAGAAACAATATCACCAGAACTTGAAAATAAAGCGAATTACGGAGTGTTGTGAGAACATAGTCGGATCTGAAGTGGGATAACAAACGTAGGCACGAGTGGCGGTGAGAGCTCTCAGACACTGGCGTGTAACCGAATGTGAACCCAATCGAGATGGGGCTTTGAATAACTCGTCTTATGTACTGGTTACAGCTTAAGATATTCAGGGCTTCAGCGTGATCGGCGTCGAGTTGAATTTTAAACAATGTTTTGCATGTTTCTTTTACCTTTGTACCTTTGTAACGAATGTAATATGAGGTTAATGAACGTGCCAAGTAAATGTTATAGCTAGTAGCTCCAAAGAATAAAACTCTTTACGATTTAGTTGTCTGTATATAAATCTTCCTATACAGCTAAATTTACTAAAGTTATCAGCAGAAAAAGTACAATTTCACCAATTGTAAAAGTTTCTGCTATTTTGTTTGTGACAGACCGATAGTGTCTCGCCATTTAGCAAATAGCTCTACAAATAATACAAATTCCGCAAGTCACAGGTAATGTTATTACATTCACGGGAGACATCGGGGTTGCAATCCGAGCCGGAACCCAAATACATACATACGTATACTTACAATATGTATGTACAAGGAAATAGAGGAACGAGATAACGCCTTTGTAAAAGTTCCATAAATAATTAAGCAGGGATAGGAATGGCCAGCTTGATAATGTAATAAATTAATAACAGTGTTTTCCTGCTTCAATATATAATAGGAAATTAAAGAAAAAGGAATGCTCTTGAGTGAGCGGCTCCAGGAACGCGAACTGTTCATAAAGCAAGGTTTTCATTCAGCTAGCACAGTTTATAACATTTTAATTAGTTTTAAACGCTAACGTTTACTTTAAACGTTGTAATTATATTGTGAATGTGTTATTAACTAGACTTCGATAATAGGCAATTTGCTCACGTAAAATGCTTACTAATGTGTTGTACGCAGGTCGACATGGCAATCGGGGTATGAGGTGTCGCGCGGGGGCGAGTACACCCCGTATCCTGCACATCGCCCGCGCCATCACAGGCTTACAGCTGCTCGAGTCCGCATCGACCGCGTTTACCAATCGTTCGATCGTACACGAAACACACCATGTTTAAAAGAAAATCTGAGAGTATAACAGGACATCCCTACCGATCCCTGAGGAAATAAAGTAATATAGTATCACGATAAAATAATAGAACAATTCTTCCGCCGTAACGTCATTAAACCTCAGCCCAGCCCCACAGCGGGTCGTCGTGAAGGTTTGTGTCCAGTAAATGAATAAGTTAATTATCAGACGGTGCGGGCTAAAGGCACGTACATACACACTGTATCGGACCGGCGGTGCTAGCTGGCGGACGTGACTTCTACGATATTTAATTGAGTTCCACGCTAATATAAACATGTTTTTATTTCTACCTACATTGTAATGTTAATGTCTATATGATTAAATCGCCTGTATTTCCAGAAAGGGGAGGGGAAACTCAAGCCATTGCAGTCTCCAAATATGTCAGAATATAGATAATATTAAATACCAATTCATTGCTTCTGTAATGGAGGGCGAGCAAAGAGTCATTGATCGAACTACGAGCAGTCAGTTGGTGATTGCCTTACGATAAATTACAAGATGTTCGTGTTAGTTTTTGTGTCGACACTGATGACGTACTTTTATTGTCTACAATAGTTTTATTCGTTCCCGCATTACCAAATAGACAACTGTTGTAATTTAAATAAGTGAATAAATCCTTTCATTATTTTCGCTATTATTTATTTCTAAAAGTGAAACAATGACTTAGCTGTCTAAGCAAAACATGAAATACAAATTAAATGATTACTATCTAAAACCAGAGACTTATGGAACTACCGTATAACTCTGTGAACAAAGCGCCACAGTTATCCACAGATCGGCCCCTTTTCATTTAGGGATCGGATAACAAATCGCATATCACAGCATTCATATGAAAATCTAGTAATCTGGGCGGGTTTGGAGCCGCCGGAGTCCCAGACTAATGAGCAAACTTGCTCCTCTCAGCTCAGTGTGGGTAACGATAGCCTTTGTCTGCGCTTCGGTTTGAGGTCACACTGTGACTTGCATCTTTTGAGGGTTGGGCAGACTAATGTCTAGTGTTCCTCTTACACTGTAGGTAGTTTATCACTCAGGTAGGCCGGCTGCGGCTGGTGCACGGTCGAGGTTGAGTCCCTTGACGTTTAATGTGATCGCTTTTTTCTCGAATCTTGGTGTTTCATTATGATTGTGAGTAGTAAGTTACCTACCTAGTATATAAATAGTACCTATTTGTCCATCTGGCTATATTAAACTTTCGTTTAGATCCCGTGGATTTAAATGTGAAACCATTGATTATTCAGATAAAAATTAATGTGAAAGACATTATTTTTTCCTAAATATCACATTTACAACCCTGAAGACTCGGGACAAATATCTGCGAGATACATAATAATTAAAATTTGTTCCGTGCGGGAATCGAACTGGCTAGCCCAGTTTATCGTTAGTCTATCCGTTTCTGTGGTTACAAGTCCGCTTGACTAACTAGCTGGGGTCGCTGACCGCTGCTTTAGTACTGTTCCGAGAATAGCTCACAACAAACATCCTAAATTAGCCGCGAGTCTAATGCACTGTGAGATATATATATAATGTATTACCTCTGGACCATTGTAAATCAAATATTAAAGGTACCACTGAAGCCGCAGAGCTACAATCTACTTTGAACTTATAATGACGAGGAAAAGCTCAAAATGTTTAATTTAAGAGATTGTATTACAACGTTTATTCTAATTCATCTGTTATTTATGGGAAAGAAAATCTTTTGACCTTTCTGAAGTTTGATGTTTGAAATATTAATTGAAGCTTGGCGCCCGCCTCAGTCGATTATAATTTTATAAACGGCCTTTACTTCCTCAAGAGTAACCTTTTGACTGATATTCCTACAATATTTATTTATAACCGACTTAAAAAGGTAATCAAATCAATTGTGTTTACAAGGTTATTATTCAGCACTTTACTAGGTACAGTCGCATGGCACGCGCATCGCGCATCGACACGTAAATTTCGAGTCGAGCAACAGAGTCAGGGGACAAATATCGCCTAGTGACAACGCGGCTTAAGAATACCTAACACATAGATTTATTTATGTCGTCAGCAGCTTGATCTTAATTCTCTTTCTAACATAGTACCTATACTAAAATTCTTTGTATACAACAAGAGCCCAATATAAGTATATTCCTAAAGCCGTTAGTAGATAGTTTGTGCTCGCTCTGGGCATAATGTAGTGATGGGCCCTCCCGCCACGCTAGCCGGCCTGCGGGCACACGGGCCAGCGGGCCGCCTGGTGACGGAGGCGACTCGGCCCGTCTCGCTTGGCAATCAAAAGTAATACACAGAAGGTCTATTCAAAATAACTTACAAGAGATTATATTGATATCTTAATCTGCGTTAATTTTTTCAAACATGCAAATTACATACATACAAAACGTCACGCCTATATTCCCCGAAGGGGTGGTGCACATATAGTACACCCACATTTCGCCAGTTATATTCTTAGGTCCCTATGCAATAGGGGCCGAGCCTATTGCCATCAATCGGGCACAAATCCAGACTCCTTGACTACTACTGAGAATTACCTAATGGGAAAACCCGGTAATAGTTTGCCCTACACGGGATTCGAACCCAGGACCTCGTGCTCAGCACTCGTGCTTAGCAATCACTAGACACACTAACCACTAACACTAACAGAGACAGTATTGACATGAAAATTAACTTTATTTCAATATTTTTCTTGTTTTTTTATTTCACCGTTCACAGCTGGGGTTCTATAATATTAGAGGTACAAATACAAAGCCTCCACGAGTAGTGATATTTATGGTTACACGGCTTTTAGTAGTTTATTTATTTATCTTTTATTATTAGTCATTTATTTACAGTTAATTAACATCTCTGCCATCCTTGTTGACAGGCTGATCCGTACACCATGCGATGAAAGAAGTAAAGCGTTATGTTCTTCTGTATCGCAGATTTATTTTCAAATAATAATAGATTAACGTATTAACGTTATCCGAGTGGATCATAAAAACGGATCAACAAAACAACCATGCGTCACTGTCTGGCGCACTGTTTATCAGATTTAGACGTGTAGTTTCTTAACTCATGTGAAGAAATATACTGTTACTCACTAAATATACAATAGTAATGTCAATGTCATTACAATGTTAAAATATAATTATATTCTTTGTGTTAGTGAAGTCCGATATCACTAAATAACCAACCTGGAACTCGAAACTTTCATTTCACACTCATGTTTATATCATTATATATTATTATCACACCCACCTTTTGCTGGTTATGATATAGATCGCAATGTGATAGGGGGCGAATCTGTTTACATTAACCGGGCATAATTCCAGACTACATGCTGCTACTAAGCATTACCTAATGGTATGCAACCTGGGTATCGAACGTAGAACCTCGCGCTTAGCAGTCGTACTTCGCAGCGTCTAGACCAACGAGGCATGTAACATTCGCACAAATGTTGCCAGTCCTGGTTCCCTTAGTATTGAGATAAACACCCAATTATCTAGGTACAGAATTTCTCAAAGATCAGTTAAAGAAAGCTGGCACTACCAATCCAAGTATCTCTATTTTATTTAACCGTACAGTCCAGTCACTCTATCATTAAAACTGTATTAAGCTATCATCATTATCATCAACCGGAAGACATCCACTGTTGAACAAAGGCCTCCCCCTTAGGTAGGGGGGAGGGGGGTGTGCCATAATCCTGCTATAACATAAGTTTGGAGATCGCAGTATTGGTGGTGAAGTTACACATGACGCTGCTGCCCATCTTCTGGATTTCCCCACAATCCCCTCTAAAGATACCTACGGAAGGAAAGGGGGTGGTCAATTCTAGGCCGGGTACCACTCGGCAGGTACTAAACTATACTACTCTGTAATTCTTATATCAGCAGACCTTCTGCGCGGCCCTCCACAGTGGTAGGTAATATCAATATTGCGCGGCGGCTATGGTAATGCGCGCCGATACCCGCGCGGAGCATTACGTTAAACATGTTCTAATATTCACCGCTATGAAGAGTGTTTGTATTAAGTTGTTATATTCACGAACAAAGTATTCAGCAATGTAACTTCATAAGTGTGAATGAAGCGAAAGAGGTATTAGAAAACGATTCTAGCTCGTCAAGTTAATAGTAGGTAATAACCTACATTATAATTATAAGCTATGTAATAATATACCTAATTGACTGCCTGGTTGGTCTAGTGGTCGTAAAGCGCGACTGCTGAGCGTAAGGTCCTAGGTTCCAATCCAGGGTCACGCAAAGTGTGATTGAGCTCGCCTCCTATTACATTGGGACGTATAACGTATTTGACGAAATGTTGGTGTGATATAGATACACTTCGGCCTATCCTTTTGGGAAATACAGGCGTGATGTTAGGTTACATTAAATAAATTATGTGTTACGAAAGAAAGAGTAGAAACGAACTGTCACCAGATAGACAAGAATAACAATATAACAAAGTAAGACTATTAGACTATCCTTGAACTACCTGCTAGGGTAATAGCCAGGCTATTCAACGATAATGGTGATTAAAGACAATCGCTAGCCGTACATCTGTAGAGCGTGGCCGGACCAGGCCGGCTCGGGCGTGACCTTCGATTCTTTATTCATTAAGGAGGATCGATCAATGAATCCGACGTCCGATGTAGCCGCTTAAGATGCTAACACATCATTACGTAAATGGTTAACTGAGGATAAGGTTAGGCAAGCAAAGTAGATAATTATAATATAATATATAAAAATATATGGCATTTCTGTATATAGAGAAATTATTTTTTTGCCCATTTCTTTTCTCATTCCAATATAAGCTGTCAGTAAACCCCATATACCATTTACACATTTTACAGTTAATTCTGTATTTTGTGATATTGAGGCAGGTACAGACGGAATTGTGGTAATGTATTGCCACAAGGAAATGCTAACAATAAACACAGCCTCTGTAAATCTCCGTAACCAAGTCGATGTGGAACATGAAAGGGTACCGTCTACCGAAGGCGCGCTCTAACTCACACATTACAGCCGAACGACCGTATTACTTCCAAATGTATAGAAATAGGAGTTTTCACAAAGCATGCGACTTTAACGGCCGATAGACCTTTTAACTTGGAAATGAAGACGGCGACTGTGACTTTAGGTTATGGCGACTTAAAAAAGATGAAGCGGCTTATTTCGACTGTTTAATTGTAGTAGTATGTTGTAACTTGTGACACACATCCGATTTACCGAGAACACAGATTATAAACGTAATTCTAAATTATTCTCCTGAGGTTGTCACTAATTGTTATGTATGTCGAGATCTAATGAATGCCTTCGGAGATACTCAATGGAGAACAATTGAAGTTAATACATCAAAAATGGTAGTAAGTACTATTTATTATTAATTGTTTTCTCCGTCAATAATAATATGCAATAGTCGTCGTTTCTCATGACCGGTGTGTGTATGCATGCTTATTTGTGCATGTAATATGCATGTATGTACCGACGCATAATATCAGTAGATCCCAAATATTTGTCCTGAACGATGATCGAACATCAGGAATATTCACGATGCAACTCGTGAATATTCAACGCAAACGTTTTTTTACAAAATAAATAAGTCTCACTGAATCACAACACACCAAACAGCGTGACCTACAGCCCTAGCAGCCAACAGATTGTGTTTGTACATTTTGATTGAGCGTATTCTCAGTATGTAACCAAATCCAACACCACAAAATGAACAATTCGGTTCAAAGGGAAGGTATTGTAGACATAACAAAACATTTTTTGGCCCGGGTACGCTGGTGTTGATTAATATCGTCTCTCATTAGGCGTGTGCGCCCGCACCGCTCCACAAGTATTAGCGGGCCGCAGCGGCGCACAAAGATGCCTGTCATATATTTACAGCGGCCACAAGTAACTCGGTGGCCTACTTCCCGCGACATGGAAGAGACCTTAATTTAGCTCTAAAGCGGTCAAAGCTTTACTTTTGTAGGCTTTGCTTCCAGAAATACTTGTTAAGAACGTTTCTTTTTGGTACGACTTGTGTTGGGTTTTAATATGGTATGGAACTACTTGTCTACGTAATCGTACGTCGTAGGCGGGGAGCGTTTTTCCTGAGGTATCTATGAGTTGTGGATCTCGCTCATAAGTTATAGTTTCTATCATCATCATCAGCCGGAAGACGTCCACTGTTGAACAAAAGCCTCACCTTAGAACGCCACAATGAACGACAACTTGCCATTTGCATCCACCGGTAGTTTTTATAGGGATATAAAAATAATGATAATTTGTTTTAAATATTTCCTTAGGTGTTTTTCTCACATAAAAACCTTTAACATATAGTTTGTATTTATACCTGATTTTAGGGTGTACACTGTTCATGAAGTTTTCGTTCATTGTGGCGTTCTCCCGGTTGATTGAAACTATTTTTGGGAATTCCGTGTTTGGTGACGTCACTCCGGTCTTTGTTCTCCTTATCAGCATGATTTGGAGTTTATGAGTTGACATAATAATAGAGATGATCTACCACGATGTCATCATGGTGACACTCGGGGACTACACGACGAGTCGACTAAAACAATAGCTAACAGGTCAGTGCTACAGGTTCGAGTTCAACACACTTCGACATAATATTTATGATATAAGCCCGAAACCCGTCTTTTGTTGCGTCACTTGAGGCTTAGCAATGAATTAATGGTTATTAGTTCGCAAGATTTTGTAACTATAACCTTCTGGAATGTATGTATATTCCATAATATGCATAAATGCATATATTTAAGAAGGTCTTCTAGGACTAGTAGGTACCTTGCTTTGTAATAAACACGTGAGTACAATGGCAGTCAATGTTAAATGATATAGTTTGTTAGATTGAGGGCAGATTAGAATAGTGAGGAGGAAAGATTCCATTACTTGTGTAAACTGTTGATATGGAGACGTCAACACTATAAAGATAATAATATTTTGACTATGAAATCAGATAAATATTTACCTTACATTTACCATAATTATTGCTTGTAATGTTATTCTAGGACGTAATTAAGTAGCTTGTCAATAAATTTTCACAATGACGCGTCTTTTAAATTGGCTTTCACCTTCATGATATCTACATTACCTATATTTACTAACGACTGGTGAAAACTTCACGTCAATTGTAAAATGATTTTTAATTACTTACAGGCACTTCACCATGAATAAAGCAATGCTCATTTCTTCTCTGAATAAGAAGAGACTGAATGAGAGAGTGCTCAGTTGTGGGGCAGTTTTTTAATAGTATTTATATTATTTTATGTATGATTGTGTACTGATCTAAGACATTCGTAAGACTATTTTCCCAATATAAGCAGCTACTATTTTACAAATATTTACAACTTAATTCTAATACAAAATAAAAACAATATATACAAAAATAAAAAGTTAAAAAGCACCTACTTAACTACTTAAAAATTAATTGAGAAAATTATTCATTTCGATTTATTCTGGTTGAATTCAATGTAGCAATGCTGCCGGTCTTTTTGGCACGTTGCCGGTTGACATCCATGGGGATGATATTATACTATGATGATTTTTACTTTACTAATTTTAATTTTGTATATATTGGTTTTAAAAATAATGTTATATACAATGTATTTCTTACTTTTATCGAATAAATTATTATTATTTGTGTTAGAACTAAGTGTTTTTCAGTTGTAAAATATTCATTGTAAATAAACAAATATAACATTATTTCGAGTTTACAATTTAAACTTTCGAAATGTTTTCCATCTTAGAAATACAATTTGTCAGTCATTGTACTTGTATTTATTTAGAGTTTAATTACTATTTACTTAAGGAGGATTCCCAAATAAACGCGTAAGTACGACCGGAGACTATTTTAAGACATGCATTAGTATATATACGTAGCTAGTTACAAGATAGCAGGTAGGAGTAAGATTCTCTTATCTTTTGGTACTGTTTGCTATATAGAGTAGGTACCTATATGTGTAGTATGTAAATATTTTGATCGTTATATTAATTCATAAAAACACAGTAATTAATACTTTCGAGATAACAAACAGGTCGTATAGTGTCGGACAACAACAACAACTGGTCCTCGCATCAGTTGCTTACGGAGCTCTGTAGTGCGCGGGCGCAGATTGTGAGACCTTACAGTTATTGTGCGATCTAGATCAAGGTAAACAAAGGTAACGAATAAAAGAAAAGATGATTTATTTATTTAATAGAAATGTAATGATTTTTTGATAATATGTGTAATTTCTACTTTTCCTTTCCTTATTTTAAACCTACATTGGCAAAGCGGTCACAACATCTATTAGCAAACAGAATATCTTCTAAAAAATATATTATGTCACCCTACCAGTCGATAGCGATGTCGAGGAATATTCCCATGAATTATAATTTTTTGGTTTTTCTGTTTTACATATTAATAAATAATAATAATAACATCCTTTAACTGTCCCACCGCGGGGCAAAGGCCTCTTATCGTAAAGGGAAGGATTGAGCATTGGTCACCACGGTAGCTCACTGCGGGTTGGCGACTTCAGATAATTAAATCCAAGTTTCCTCACGATGTTTTCCATCACCGATAGTCAGGGGTGTCTTAGAATATCTAAAGTATTTATAACATTGAAAAAGTCACATTGATACTGGCCTGGGTTCAAACCTGCAACCATGTGCATACAAATCCGATATATTAACCACGTAATGTTTATATTATTTTAACGCAGGTGGTATACGTATTTGTAATATATATAATGTAAATTACCAAACCATAACATCACGCTGTATTCCCCGAAGGGGTAGGCAAAAGTGCACATATAGTACACCCACATTTCACTAGTTATGTATTTTTAGGTCCCAATGTAATAGGGGGCAAGCCTATTGCCATCAACCGGGTACAAATCTAGACTCCGTGCCGCTACTGAGAATTACCTAATGGAAAAACCCAGTAACACTTTGTCCGACCCGGGACTTGAACCCAAGACCTCGTGCTCAGCTGTCGCGCTTAGCTACCACCAGATCAACGAGACAGTCAAACAGTTGGCTAACTAAATTAATGAACGTTTCCCACCACGTTGCCATGTGTTCCCACCATATCATCATCATCATCAGCTTTTAAACGACCCACTGCTGGGCATAAACCGTCACCCCTAAACGCCACTGATTCCTGTATCGGGCCTTTTGCATCCAGGTCTTTCCCTGTACAGCAACAACATTATCAGTCCACCTTGCTGGAGGTGCTCTATAGGATCCTCTGGGCCACATAAGTGTGTTTTAAATCAAGTGTTAGTAAAATTCTACTCTATCACTTTCTGTCCTCATTCAGGCTAAGTAGAACCGTTTGAATTTCATCGGTCAAGACGACTTCTAAAGGCGTGTGGCGATTGTTTTACTACTGTGTCCGCAAAACGTGACAAGCGAAAGAATAAACATTTTTTAACCCTGACTGGGACTTCGTTTTAGGCAGACTGCACGAGTCAGTCATTGTAATCACCTCACCCATTTGTCTGCTATATTTAGATCTGGTTTGTGTATTGTCTTCATGTCTGAATTCCACAAAATGATGGTTGGAGGGCAATGCCAAAAAACCTGTTGCTTAGCGACGACCTCTTACGAGCTCAGGCGATTACCTTTGTTTGTTTGTTTCAGTTTTTATCAATACACATACATAAAATTAGTGTCTGTCTTTAACATCAAAATAACAGTTTTTTACTTATGCATAACATAATATGATATTATGGGGTATGAT
Organism: Abrostola triplasia; assembly: GCA_946251915.1. Taxonomy (NCBI): domain Eukaryota; kingdom Metazoa; phylum Arthropoda; class Insecta; order Lepidoptera; family Noctuidae; genus Abrostola; species Abrostola triplasia. The sequence continues at coordinate 10,313,535 of OX276441.1, read as the reverse complement.
ATTATAATATTATAGATAGTATACACGAAAGACACAGGCGGGTAGCTTGTGATCCGGAATCAAAAATAGGCTACTTCGAATTTCGAAAATGTTTAGGGATTCCCTGGAAAATCGCAGGAAATTCATAGGCTTCGGCTTCTCCGCTACGGCTTAACTAATTTTGATGGGACTTTTCCTGGTAGATAGCTGATATTATAAGGTAATTAAGGCTACTTTTAATTTCATAAATATTTAGCATTCAGTGGGAAAATAAGAAAAACGCGGGATATTCGCGAGGTAGACCTTCAGATACCCGATGTTAACAGGAGTAACTTACGTTATTTTAAATTTGGATTTTTTTTGGGTTCCGCGGGAAACCTATAAAAAACCCATAAAATTATTAACAAAATCAGATTTTAATAGGTAAATCTGCTTACTACTGCTACGTTAAGGTAAATTTAATTAAAATCCACGAGGGCAGTCCCGGTCTTGCTAGCTATCTAGCTAGTTCATATTATATTTTCATAGTTCATTGTACTTGGTATTTTCGTAAAATTCAAGTACAACCTTGACTGTATCCATTGTGACTAAAAATAAACTAATCTCCAGAATAACGAACAATCAATCAAGTGGCAGTTCCTTTTTGTAGATTACCAAGTCAAGTAATAACGTATGTAGGTTATCTTAGTAATTGTTTGCAATAAATTGTTTCGTACTAAAACAGTTAATTATAAAAAAATTGTAATCGTCCGTGTTTGTGACGTGAACTGTTTTTTTAATGTATGAACATTTGACGCAGCAATTAAGTGGCTAGACTGATGCGTTAAGGACTGAGGGTTTGACTCCCTTCGGGACAAATGTTTGTTATCTGATGTCTCGAAATTTAGTTTTTATGATATTTTACGCAGGTATGAAACTCACCCTGGACATGAAAAATTCTCTTAATTAGGGATGTTTTTTTCAATAAAAATAGTGGAGCTTTATTGCTAAAAAAAAAGCCAGAAGTGGTCTATATTCTAGTATAGAACTATGTTACACATTTCGAACAAATACATATAATTTTACTGTTCATTGTCATTTATTAACCTTGTCATATATCTTTCTAATAATAACTATTTTACAACTATATACAACTTAAATCTAATACAGAATGAAAACAATATATACAAAAATAAAAAGTTAAAAAGCATCAAAAAATTCATCCCCATCGATGTCAACCGGTAACGTGCCCAAAAGACTGGCAGCATTGCCACGTTGAATGGCAATGCTAATTCTTTGGCCGAAAAATGAACCAGCCCTTTGGTCACGTGTGGAGTCGACTAAGCGCTTTGCCAAGTCTTTAAACAAAGCGCGAGCGCTCGGACCCCATGGCCCAAATGTTTCAACCCCAAACGGCTCAAAAATACAATTACCTATTAGGTTATTGTATTTCCGCCGTTTGAGGGTCTCCGCAGCAGCAGCAGCAGTGCCAGCGCAAATTGCCGAGCCAGAAACATGAGAAGATGCAAGGGTATCGACGCACGTTGCGTCCCACACCAAAGGCCTTCCCAATTTCCAGGGTAACAACGACATACCATCAGGTCTCTTTCCATCGTCACGTACCAAGCCATTTGGTTCTAGTACGGCTGGTACGCCGGCGGTGACAAGAGCACGACGGATGATGTCATTTATGTTACTATGTCGCGGTATGCGACCTGCACTCCTACTGCATGATAGACCATGCCGTCCGAGGCTGTCCACCGCTTCACCACACTGACATCGATGAGGAGTGACGCATGGAGTCCCTAAACGTAAACTAACGGCAATGCGGAAACTGTTGTCATCCAACATTGTTCCAATGTTAGACGACGGAAGTACCTGCAGCCAAAGACCCGACTCCCACTCTCCCACAGCCAGCAAACGAGCGCGCTCGGCAGTATTGATTGACGTATTAATCAATTCATTCCGTATCAAACTGCAAAGCGGCTCGTCCCACTGCCTCTGGGAAAATCTCTGTTTGGGAAGTTCAGTGCTTGGGCAAGCCATTCTCCAAGTGGATATCGCCTCAGTCAAGCACAATACTTCAAAATTAACCAAGGAAGAAGCTAGGATTCTTCTGGTTAATTTTTCAGTACTGTGGACCGAGGAGAGAGACGCCGGTAAACCTAAACTAGAAACAGTTCGGACTCCTAAGCCACCCATACGAACTGGAAGCGTAGCTTGAGACCAAGCTCGATCGTCCAAAGCTACGTTTAAAATCGACGTTAGGGTAGTACGGATAATTTGGTCAATTTTACCTAATAATTGTGGATGTTTCCACAATGCGCTGGAACGCAGATTATAAATGAATTTTGGGCCGAAACAACAATACCGGATTAAAGTTATGGCCGAATGCATGTTAATTTTGAAAAGTCTTTCCGAAATCATATTGAAATTTTGAATTTTTTCGTCTATAAAATTTGTGCAAGATGCGTCCAAAATAGGAGACCCTAGGAGACGTAGCGAATTTTCATCCACTACTTTAATCTGGGGAGCTATAGCATTAAATTTTGATAAAGTGTCTTGTCTGTCGGTGGTGTCCGGGATATAAATTTCACATTTTGAAAAGTTGAGGTCTAAACCGATAGAATTTAAATTGTCCTTAAGAAATTCCAAATCTTTTAAAACAGTCTCCACGTCACCTCCTAGGGTTCCATCATCCAAATACCATATGTTAAATTTGGAATTTAATTGTGCTATGATGGGGTGGATAGCTAGGCTGAAAATGACTGGCCCAAGAGGATCCCCTTGTTGACAGCCAACTGCAGATTCCAAAAGGTTGTCTTTGTAGATTAATTTCGATGGGTTTCTGTAGCATTGCCAAAGGTAACTATAAATTTTGGGGGTTTCTTTTTTAACTTCTGCCAACAAGGAGTCCCTATTCACAGAATTGAAAGCATTTTTTATGTCAACCTTCAGGATGACCTCACCTTTCCCACAATTTAGGAAGGTCGAAAGGGAATGTACGGCAGCCTCACAGCCCCCTCTTGAGCCGAAACCCAACTGAAGGGGCTGAAATTTGTCCGAAAGTGATTCACTATAATATTGGCAACAGATTTTGGCTGCCATACGTCGATATGTGCTTCCTACAGCAATGGGACGAATGCCACCGTCTTTTTTACGTAGGGCACATAAATTTGCCCCATATAAAATATCGACGATGGACTCGATCACATTGCCGGAAAGCATTAAGTTCATCAGAGATGTAAGCTCCTTCAAAAGTTTCTCACCAGCTACACCGGCGCCTGGGCACGTCAGATCCTTTAGATGTTGAGGTGTCAGGCCGTCGAGTCCACCGGCAGAGCCACTTCTGAAGGAGCCTATGGCTGTGATAACTGGTTGTACTGTAATTTGGAGGGAATGTAAAGCTGGATCTGGGAGGTCAGGAAAGGATAGGTCATTCGCTGGAGCCGGATGTTTGCTTTCCAGAGCTGCAAGAGTCTCTGGAGAGCAAGGTGCCACCACATCACTGCTAAACAGTAATCTGGCTGCACCCCTTATATCACCTTCACTTAATTTTGATTCTACATATTGGTTTAAGCCTTTTGAAAAGGTCTTATGTGGAGGAAATTTGGTATCGAAAATAGAAGTGGAAATATTACAATTTTCTCTAATTTGGGTTGTTAACGTTTTTGTATTTGCCAATTTTTTTTTCACATGTAGAATCCTATAAGGGAAGGTGAGTAATTGCTCCCAAGCACTTAGCGAGTTCTCCTGGGTGACAAGGTGAACACATTTGGCTAAATGTGTAGCAACTGCTTGTCTGGCACCGCGGGGAACTCGCTTTACAACAGGGACAGAATTTTTAAATTTGGATAATGTTTGCCAAAAGGGGTAGGTAGATGTGCCGGCCAAAGGGGAAGTGTTAGTAGGGTTTAGTGCTACATTTTGGGATTTGTGGACCTTCCCAATATGTATTCCTAAACCCCGCTTACCTTTAAAAATGCGTACCTGGGGGCACAGAGGACATCTCAGCAGTGTTTCCAGCGACGAAGAAGGTTGACTGGCTATTTCCGCATTACTGTTGTTGTTTATATTCATATACTCGTATAGTACTTAACACTATATACACTATATACTACAATAAAATAAGGTAAAATTAATATATTGTATAAAATTTACAGAAATAATTATATATAGTAATTATAACGCTCGAAAAAACGTCCAACAGAGCAAGCGACGCCTAGGGTGCTTGCATCCTTATAAGCCAGTAAGCCTATAATCGCCAACAGTATGATGAAAAGCCAGTAATATATTTTCTTGCAGTCACCAATGCAAAAAGTCTATCAGCGCCATGGCCCATCGTCATTGTGACGAACTGGTTTATTTCGTTGGTATTTAGTAGTATTTTGTACATATTTTACCCCTTCGGGGAATACAGGCGTGATGTTATGTTTTTTGTATGTTTTTATGTAGTATTTTTACATATAATATGAAAACTGAGCTCAAGAATTGTAAGGTACTTTTATAAACATCAAACCACGTGCAACATTTAAGCCAACGTCAATATTTAACGCAAGTTCTTAACAAAGAAGTTAATAAAACATGTTTACCGACCGCCATGTTTGCCGTTTACAAATAAAATAGTTCTTTTGCTGAATTTTTGTCTTATCAAAAAATGTAGTGCCCTCGGGCCGTAATATTTTCTCCCGCGATGTATATTACGTGCCCAGTATGTGCGGAATGTCTTACTATGGTATTAGGCTCCTAACTTTCGCCTCCAGGAATAGAAATTTAATATAAGTATTACGTTAAAGGTATTCTCATATAGGTCGGAGGTGATTCTTAACACCATCAGGTGCGATGAACTGGCATTGTTTTTATTTTTATGTTGAAGGAATGTCGAGCAGCAATACATAGTTTATATATGTAATATGACACTACGTCTGTGCTTCCCAAAGGTAGACAGAGGTGTAGGTAACATCCACATCTCATCAGTTATGGTGTGTAATAGGGGGCGTGCCTATTGCCATTGAGCATTCAAAATTCTTGCTATACTGAGAATTAGTTAATGTAAAAACTAAACCAAAACATGAACAAACTACAATCCGAAATTAAATACCATCGCAGAATCATAAGAATTTATTTGACTGAGCAAATAAATTAACCAGTTCACAAACAGACGTATCGTATGTGCTATCATTATGTGAAGAAGTTCATTTGCCAGCGTGTGTATGTTCGTAATAATAAACCTTAGAATGAGAACCGAGTCGGCGCGCCGCAGTTTACGAGACGGATCAAAGATCGGTAACCGATGGGCTTTCAGAGTGATTTCCTCGTGGAATAAGCATTTGTTGGCATAATATTTGTGGTAGGTTGAGTATTATACATTTCTGTCAATATGCTTATGTTGCAAAAGAGTTTTAACAATGCCTTATAAAGTTTTCGTTAGGTTTCATTAAATATAACAGCAATAAATCTGTAGAACTACTATGAAGCCTTTATTATGTGAAAGAATTTAGCGAACAAACAAGAGTGCTGAGCATGAGGTACATGGGTCTAACTCTTGGCTCTGGAAAATTGTAACTGGGCATTTTGTTAGATCAACCTACTAACTAATCAGGAAATAACCTTTGTCTTTCTTTTTTTTAAAAACGTCTCCCCTCTCTACGATTTTCTGTGTCGTGGGTGCGTTTCACAAACATGAAATATCAAACTCAGGGCAAAGATCTGCAAATCTCACAAATTTTGGTCAGTGCGGGAATCGAACCCTCAACCCAGCGCAGCAGTCCAATCGCTTAGCCACGGCGTCAATTAGGTCGTAATTGGGGAATACTAGGGTGATATAATGTTCTGTAGAAAACTTTATCATTTATCATACAGATGTCTCACACGGTGGTGCGGGGCAAGCCGAACGCTGCCCAGCTCTATCTCGATAAAATCCTCGACGATATCCTGCTGCAACAGGGAACCAAACCTGATCCCGTCCAACGAAGCAGAGTACCATTATCTCAGATACTTTATCACTGCTTAAAGGAAACTCCTCAAAATGTATTCCTGGTAAGTTGATGCGTATATTTTCGTTAGAATATATAGATTTTTGGATGAAATTTTGGCTGTCTGGGCTTCGAAGATGTTTCAATAATACGGAAAGCGGTATTTCTGAGTAAGAGGAAACTCCCGGTGTCTAGGTGCCCTACTGGGAAATCTTGTAGTTTTATGTGTTAGTGCAATTTTAACCTCATAATGTGACTTGTGATCCTCAAGAGACCACGCGGGGACTAACACGTAAGCAAATAGACGGGGCATTGTTTGCTCATTCTTTAGCCATTTTATAAGTTCTAATAAAATTTAACTGCCACAATTATTTGTTATCCAGAAATATTTGTTGTATCTCTACATAGGTGGATCAAGCTAAATGCAGCTTTAGACTTCTGCGAATTACATTTAAATCAATCACTACTACGAAACTGTGGAGTTTGGTTTCGACAAAATTAATATAAAAAAGGTTTCTTCATTTTACCACAGAACTCCTAAAGACCAATTTGTTTACAAATGAAGTAGTATTCGTGTCTACCGAAGTACCTATACGACAACGACCAATTTATTTAATAATAATAAAGCGCGATTGTCGCATTCATTACCGTCAGCTCGAGCCCTGTGCCTTGTTAGTGGCACGCGAACACTGTATGTAAGGTTCGTCACGTGTGCCGAGGACATGTGCTACTGAGCCTATGATTACAGAAACAACCATTTTCCTGAAATTAGTTGGACGTTGATTATACCCTTAGTTCAAACTCATGTTTGTAACGAAGTATTATTTTGAAGGATAAAGACAATTACTCCTTACTAATTACCTCATTGGTGCATAGTCATGTGATATGGAGGTTCGAGCTTCACAGGACAATGTTTGAATGTACGTTCCAGGATTAAAAGTCTCGGCCTTATAATATTGATATCTGTAAATGCAATAAGTTGCGTTGATTATACTGAGACTGACACTTCCTCTATATAGAGCGGTATTTTTAACCGACTTCAAAAAAAGGAGGAGGTTCTCAATTCGACTGTATTTTTTTTTTTTTTTTTTTTTTATATTTCTAGTGGAAATAATTAGGATCCTTGGATAATTAAATTCAAGATTTTTTTGCTGGTGATATATGCCTACTTTTCCCTTATTGGTTGGAAGAAGCGATGGCGGGGTGATGCTGGTTGTAGGGTAGCCATTATAGCAATACACAGATAATATCTACATAAGCTTAGACACGTACCTCGAGCAAACATAATGTCCAGATTTTGAATTTAAATTGAAATAATGCCAAATCCAACATCGGTATTTAAAACGTTGTGCCGTCAAACTCAATCAGAGTATATTATTATACTACGCAAAAATGTATTTCGTAAAAACCAAACAAACATCATCAATGTTGTAATCTAGTTAAATCTATCCGGTATTAGTTGCGCGGCGGCTGGCGGCGGGCGGCGGGTGCGGGCAGCGCCGGGCGAGCGGATAGCGTTACAAATTGCCTGCCGACCTGCCACGGTTATTGAGCAATTTCATCTGTTTGCACCACTCTCGATGGAAATAAAACCTAGTCCTGTGTATGATGGTGATTGTTCGTTCGAGTTCGACCCCGGTACAGGCACGTCGGGTTGTTCAATTTACAAAAATCGCTATGGTGCAGATTATATGGCACTGGTGTCAGGGATACGATTATTCGAACATCCATATTTTTCACGGAAAAAAACAGATTTAGAACCATCTATTTTACTATTACATTGAATCGGTTTGAGTCTAAAACTTATCGGGAATTTCTGTAATAAATAGTCGAGCTAGTTCTAAAACAAAATGACTGGTGAAATTGTTTCAAATGACCAATTTGTCTTAAGGCTTTCTGAAAACTTAAATCAACTTCCAGACAAATGGCGCGACCGGGGAAGTGGTAACAAACGAGCAACTACTAAAGCATGCTGTTTCTCTTGCTCACGCGCTTACGGCCCAGGGTGCGAAAGGGAAGTACGCCATGATGTTTATGAGGAACCACCAAGATATGGCCACAGTGTACTTCGCAGTTATATTTGCAGGGGTCGTTCCGTTTCTAATTGATCCTAACTCCACAACTTGTGAGTATGTTTAAAAAAAGACTACGTAAATGATAATATTTCATAACTAATCACTACATTACCCAAAGATGATCCATCGTTGTTTTAATTCCCACACCAGCATATTTTTTTTCTCTCCTTCTGCAGTTGAGCTGACCCATTTCCTGAAGTTGGTAGAGCCATGCTACGTGTTCTGCGACCAAGAGTTCCAAAAGTGTCTGCAGCAAGCCCTCAAAGGCTGTGAGGACCTGAAGCCCTTGGTACTGGTGGTGGACAAACCTGGGGTATTGAGCCAGTTTGCTGAAGGCTATAAAGAAGACGTTGATAAGTTTAAGTAAGTGTTTAATATATTTTCTACTACTCGTAGCTGTGCTCTGCGGTTTCACCCGCGTATAAGCATTCATGTAGGTGAAACTGCTAGCTAAGCTAGCATCTTACTCTAAAGACTAACTTCAATTTAGTTAGTCTAAACTTATAGTTACTTCACAATTTATTCCTTCTCTATTCCGTTTCCGATAGGTATACCTTCCTGAATTCAAAAAACTATATTATTAGTTGCTTACTGCTACTTGCTAGTGGCGTTAGTAATAAATTTATATATTATGGTGTATGCAGGACTTAAAATGACAAATCTTGAAATACACAGGTTTAAAGTTCAATTTTAAATTGCAATCCAAGTAGCAGTAACGTATTTAACTTTTGCTACATTAAGAATAAAGCACATAGATTCAGCTTATCGTGATCAATTCAGACTGGTACAGCCCGTTACCGTCTAGCATCCAGCTTCACTTAACGCTGCGTTTTTCTATACTTTTTAATGGCTTTCTTAAACCTTTCTAGAAACTTCTAAAGAAACAAAGACGCTTTCGAACAAACCAACAATAGTCCTTAAACGTAACAGTTTGCTAAATGAGCTAAGTTTTAATTAGACCACGTATTGAGTGTTCCTCTCGAACTGAAGACCTTCAGGCTTCAAGTTAATTTGGGTAGAGTTTCAGTTTCGTCGATGGACGCGCCCGTGATGCTGCTGCCGACCAGCGGGTCTACCGGGCTGCCCAAAGCTACGATAATGACTAACAAGGGTCTTGTTGCACAGCTTCCATCACCGTGGTAAGCAGTGGTATTTATATTATTGATTGGAATACACTGTTCAAACCAATCCCCTGAAAGAAACGAGAGAAGTTAGATATGTGGTTTTGACTACTACCATTTACATATTAAATACCTATATACATCTAAAATTGGAGATTTTAAGTTGCTAGGGAGAATCGCACATAATGAATTCATACAAATTGCTTTCCAGGAATATACTAGCACCTGTTTGTTGTGTGGTGATCTAAGGGGGAGGCTTTTGTTCAACAGTAGACGTCTTCCGATTGATGATGATGATGATGATTTAAGTGGTAAACGAGCTTTATACATAGGATTAAAGGGATGTGTACAATATACGTAGAATTCTCCAGGTCGTACCACACGCGGTTCCCGACCCCGACTGGTCGAGTGCTGATCCTGACCACCATTCAGTGGATGACATTCACGATGTCCATATTGTCCTCCACGTTGTACCACATCCCTATCCTCATATCCCCGAAGACTAACACAGTGGAAAACGTCTCAAGCTTACTGGAGAAGTTCAGGGTGAGAACACTTCTTGATTTATGTTTTTCACCGAACGATAAAAAAAGTCCTGGACTTAAAATTAACTGTGTAAATCTAATGAAAACTTATATATTATGGTAGAATGGTGGAGGAATACCTATGATTCCTTTTCCAAACTCGTGACTTTCACTAGAAAGTGTAAGACATTATTCATAAGAGTCTACGAGATATTTAGTCAGAGGCTTATCAAAATTAAGAATATTCTAGACATAATAATATTCCGATTAGGTTATTTTATTACCTATTAGACAATAAAGACCAAGGATACCTATAAAGTTTGAATGATTGAATACACGAAATAATGACTAGCGCCAATTTAACACCCCAAAAGAACAACCAGCGATTACAGTTAGAGCTTAATCAGTTTTATGGTAATGTTAATGTTATTCTAAAGAACTGAGAAGGTCTTAGGATAAGCAATTTGCTGGAATTTAAACACGAACCGGTTTATCGTGAAGGTTGAGTCTAGGTAGAAATAAAGGCGACTTAATAGACCGTTATCGACGTAGCCAGGGATTACCCTAATTACTAATTATATTGAACTTTTTATCCCGGGTTATTTACTGTGAAGTTTTTTGTCTTAGATAATCATGAAATCGAATACTTTTTTCAAGGTTGAGGTTTATTAAGGTAGTTTAATATTAAACCTTTTTAATAGTAAAGTAGAAGGTCGAAAAAGATTAGATAGAACTTATTAAAAATTCGCCTTAAATAAAAATCCTACAGCTGCCGATAAAAAGCTTACATAAAATCAAAGTGAAAGTGTACCTATTCAAGCAATACACATTTAACAAACTCGACTGTCATCATAAATAACAACACAAACAGACATAGACTACCAATCAATTTAAGGGACTCTTGTTAAAGTCTCTTGACCTTTAAGTAATTGTTCCAGAACACGCAATAAGTAGCGATCAATCATGATGATTGTGTTAAACAAGCACGTGGGCCTACTCAAATAACTTTGTTTTGGAATCTAAATAGCTTTGAGTTTATCCATACATCCATCACATCTCTAAACTCCTTGTTGTCTCTTCGGTAATGGTTTTTTTTTTTTTTTTTTTTTTTTTTTTTTTTTTTTTTTTTTTTTTGAAATAAACGTCGCCCCACACTAGGAATTTCTCCTGTATCGTGGGTGCGTTCCACAAACATGAAATATCACATACACAAACACCCAGACTCGGGACAAACATCTGTGGTTCGCACAAAGTTTTGCCCCGTGCGGGAATCGAACCCGCAACCCTTAGCGCGGCAGTCCAATCACTTAGCCACTGCGCTAATCAGGTCGTCAATAGTCGTCAGTTTTTAAATATTTTACTTATCATTTTAATTGCAATTTTACTTACGCGTACTGGCTAATTTTTATTTCAAATCGCCCAGAATATTGCATATTGAAATATGTAAGTAGTCATAGAATTTATGGAATCTGTGGCTATAAATATTCTTATGATTTAAAAATGAGAACTTTAAATATTTATCTTCGTGATATATTTCTGGGCCATCATTCAATAGTCCAGCAATAAAAGATATCTGGCAGCTGTTAGCTCAAACGCCAGCCGGATGCAAATAAGTATCTTTTAAAATATCTTCCCGCTAAGGGTTCGGGATTCTCGTTGTTCGGAAATCTGATCTTGGCTTTATTGGTTTTTTGTCCGACTTTGTCTGAGTTTATGATTGTTCTTGATTATTCGTCGATCATATTACAAAGATTAGTCACGTGTATTAAATAATACAAAGCTTTTAGTGGGACCTAATAAAAAATATGCCTCCAGGTTTCACTAAAGTAGATTGTTAAGTATACTTTCGAGATTCGTTTTTCGTTAATTAGAAATTATTGTTACTATAGGGTTTCGCCATATATTATTAAGGTTCGGACCTCGGTTTAAATCTTAAAACTATATTCATATAATGTTCTTACAAAAGAACTTACTTTTATTTTGTCGCTTATTAATTTAAAAACATAATTATTAACTGTTCACATACATGAATTTCCTTGAATATTTTCTTGATTCATTGTAGCCAACGTGGACGTTCATGGCTCCAGCGTTCGCCACGTCGCTGGTGGTGTCGGTCACAGCAGACCAGCTCAGCTCGCTGGAGACTCTGATCCTGCTCGGTGCTCCATCCACTCCTGAGCTTATGGCGGCTCTGAAGGTAAAAACTAGTTTTTCTTCTTGATGTTATATTTTAAAAATGATAAATGATTTTATTTCTGTAAATAGGTTTAAAAAAAACACTTTTACACGTCATTTTTTAAAAACTAGATGGCATCGGCATTTCCTAACTGACTACCTCTGAGAAGAAATACCGAAACAAACTCAGGGGTCAAGGTCTCTTTTAAAGTCCAGACAAGCTCAATATTTTATGCGAGAACAGTGTAGGTGGTCTGAGAAGTGGTCTTTTTAGGAAAGAACCACGGCGAGTTTGAGTCGACCTGTCCTTACAGACGCCCCGTCTCGTACCATCTGAAGGACATTTGGGTAGGCCGCATAAAATACTCAAACCGTCAGACACGCATAGGAATAAAAAAAAGGAAGGGAAAAAAAAACCTACGCAATGCTCACATTTACAAATACACGACATGTACAATGTAGGACGTCTGTGATGGTCTTTTAAAGAAAGAACCAAAGCAGATTTGAGTCAACCTGTCCTGACAGACGCCCCGTCTCGTACCATCTGCAGGACATTTGGGTAGGCTGTATAAGATACTCAAACCGCCAGACAAGAAACTATCTAAGAAGGAAAATCCTACATCGTACATTAATATAACAATAATAATGAGAATAAAGAAAAAAAAAATACATTATGTCAGTTTGTAAAAATATAAAAAAACAAAACAAAATGGATCAAAAGATCAAACAATGTCAGTTTTGCGTCAAATATGTAAAAAAGGGTAAACAAATTAAATGTCAAAATTAAACAATACAAGAAGAGGCTTAAGCCCAAGCATTTTTATCTAGCATATAGTCAGACACTTTATAGTAACCTTTTCTACATAGTTTGTGCTTGATAAACGACTTAAATTTGTTTAAACTCAGGTTTTGAATGTCGTTTGGAATCTTGTTATAAAAACGTATGCATTGACATTTGAATGAGTTACTAATTTTCTGAAGCCTAGTGGCTGGTACAACAAATTTGTGTTTATTTCTAGTGTTAATGTTGTGAACATCACTGTTTCTAATAAAAAGATTAATATTTTTATGAGCATAAAGCAAGTTCTCGTAAATATAATGTGATGGGACAGTCATAATACCAATCTCTTTAAACTTTTCCCTTAGCGAATGTCTGGGACTTAATTTATAAATTGCCCGAACAGCCCGCTTCTGTAGTACAAAAATTGTTTGTATATCGGCAGCATTCCCCCACAAAAGAATGCCATACGACATAACACTGTGGAAATAACTAAAATAAACGAGTCTAGCGGTATCAACATCAGTAAGGTTTCTTATTTTAAATACGGCGTATGCAGCAGAGCTCAGCCGTTTGGACAACTTATGTATATGTGTGTGTAAAAGGAAATGTTCTTCCTATTCTTCGCATAAGTATGAACTAATAGCCACATTGAATAGGTCATGCCATAGGGGTAGGATTGGTGAGTCAACTAGACGGTAGCCAGTTTGACAGGGTGCGCCGCACGTACTTAAGTATCATCAGTCGTGGAGGCTCTCTACTTGCACCCCATTTATTAGATAATCTTGATTATATCCACAAGCATAATAATGTAAGCAAGACATAAAAGTTGCTAGGGCTTACTTGGTGTGTAGAGAAGGGACCCTAAATGACCTTTTAGATTTATCATCGGAATAATGTAATTACAACCAAATACCAATTTGTGGCAACTGCGGTTCCAATTAAGATTCATATTTAGATAAGTTTTTCCTATCGTTTTCTTGGCAGCAGTAACGTTGGTATTTTATTAAAGGTTCAGTTACTGTAGCAACATTACTTATCGGTCCTTCTAATGTGTCAAGTCATGCAGGCCTTATTATATTCGGTAGTGCTTTCTTTATCTTCAGATAAACTCCGTAATATTCTTGGTACTTAGAAAACCTTGAAAATTGTGTGATTTGTAAAAAGTTATTTATTGCAGGTAAATGTAAAATTTACCATGCAATTTACATGTTTATTTTTTAAACGGACAAGTCATTATCACAGCTTTCACAAACCGTTATAGTGACCTGGATGCTGTTAAAGGTGATATTAATAACTTCACTTTTAGGAGAAACTACCGAAGACAACGCACTTGAGCGACGGGTATGGGACAACAGAAACACAAGGCTTCATCGCCATCCCGGACAGAGGCGCGCCTCTCAGGAGCAACGGATGGGTGTATAACTTTCTGTATTACAAGGTATTTCAATACTGTTTTGTACAAGATTTCGATAAATACACATCAATTACCCTGCGAGAATCAATATTATACCCATTCCATAAAAAAGACAAAACTGATTAACTAGAAAGTATTTTATTAAAACAATAATGCACAACCAGAATAATGTAATAAGCTGCCGCGAAAAATGTAAAGCTATTCATAATAAACGAACTTTATTTAATTATTTACGTGGCTGAATTTGCAGCCTTACTGACTTTGATTTCGCAGAAATAGCGGACATGATCCGCATGAAAATAAAATGATTTATATTCTCTACATAAATTCCATTAAAACATTTGTTGTGCTGCTACTGAGAGTTACCTAATAGACAAACGTAATAACACTGTCCGACCGACGATGGTTTCGAACCCAGGACCTCATGCTCAGCAGTCGCTTTTAGCGCCTGCTAGACTAACGAGGCAGACAAGTCAATAAGAATTACATTTTAATTCATTTCATAATTGTAATTAACGTCGACATGTTCGAACTATAATTATTATCATGATTAAGGAGTCTAGACACCCAATTTTCCGCTACATGACCTTAATGTTCCTTTTCCAATATAAAATGGAACCTGACAAAATAAAAGCTCTTTATACTATTACTGTAATTATTGGCTTTCAAGACCTATTTCATAAATTGCTTATTAGCTCAGCCCATTATAATGAGATCAAAGTGAAATTGCCTGAGGCCGTCTAAGATAATTTGCGGTTATAAAAATGTATGGATGTTTTTTTTCTCAGATCGTCGACGATAAAGGTCACGTGCTCGGACTCAACCAGAGTGGGGAGCTGTATGTTAAGGGCGTCAGCGTCATAGAGGTAATGTGGACTAATTTATTAATTGCTATTGTTAAGTAGATGAATGTCTTAGTAGCACAAACTTTGAAAACATTAGACGCTACCTTGGCTTTCCAGGTGTGTTAACTTTGTGTTGTGTGCATTATTTACTTCGTGTTTAGTAAAAATATCGTAAAATAATATATTCGTGAGTGGAGTTTATTTAGAAGCGCATGTGCCGAGGTGAAAAACATCAGTAGCTTTTGAAAAATGACTACAATAGCCACGAATAAAAATAATCGATAGCGAAAGCCAGTCGTGAAAGGATTAGTTAAAACTCATGCAAAAAAAAATCTCTACATTGGAATAAACCCAGTCGTTTTCATGTTAAATTTCACGGAAATCGAGGTATTCATGTCAAAAACTACGGTCTAATATAAGTACGGTCTAGTATAAGTATTCGGTAGTTAAACCTATGTATTATGAAATAGTATATCATAAAGCATAATTAGTATATTTAAAATTTTCAGAAACTCTGAATTCTAAGAACTGTGTCCAATTAACTATTCATGTAATATAACCTATAATTATAGCCCTATTTAAGAAATACCATGTAACAAAGTTGTATATTTTACACGTGTCTGATAAAATATGAAGCTTCTATATTTAATAAATACGAGTAGGTACTTGCCATCTTGTTAACGTAATATTATAATCTAATGATAATTACTGCCGAAAGAAAATTGAATTAGTTTCACGAAGAGAACGTAATAAACGCCATACATGTTATTATACCTATTTTAATGTTATAAACAATTAAAAATGAAGTAGGTACTAAAAGAAATTATGTTGTTGGCCCATTTTTTTTTCCTTTATCAAGGGTGCACCCTCGAGCATGCATATACCGCAGTAAACGCATAATTAAACCTATCAAACACCCTAGCCTAACGCAGAACCAGATGGGCTATAATGTTTTTGGACATAAATTGTGGTTTCATCCAAGAATTTATAAACCATTCGGTAACTTTTGAATAAGTATTGATTTTAACTCACCCAACTTTTTGCCCAGGGCTACCACAAGAACCCGACCGCATACAGCGAGACGTTCACCCCTGACGGCTGGTACAGGACCGGGGACGTGTTCCATGTTGACAAGGACGAGAGAATCTCATTCGTCATCAGAAAGAAGTTCAGCTTCAAATACAAGGGCTGCCAGGTGAGGGCGTAACACTATCGGTACCAACAACACACTAACGAAATTAGTATTATAGCAAGTACAAATTGCATGAAAGTACGGTAGGAACTCTCATGCTGTCGGATTATCAGAGAATCATTGCCGACATACATCATTTCGTATTTGCATACCAATACGTGTTCATACTCAGAATGTATTGGCTGCTCTGGGAATTCACCACATAACCGCAAAGCTTTGCATTGATGACTTGCTAAACTTTAGGTACAACTACCACTTCTCTGGTGTGTCAGCTGATTTCAGATCCTTTTGTAAACAGTTAGAGATTTATAAATAGCTTTCACGACTATTAAGATCTCTGCCGACTCACAACCTACTGGCCTAACCTTAGATATTTTAGTATTCTCTCTCTCCCTAACACCCAGAATGTAGGACGTCTATGTAACACGCAATATGTAACAGAAGCACACGGATAATTATATTATGTTAAGTAAGGGCGACCCTCGTTACTCCTAGTGACGGTTTATTACCATATTTTGTTAATTTCAAAAGAACTCCGAACAAATGTGTAACTCAAATATAGATTAAAGTTGTAATTCCTTTACCCGACTGGATTACGGAGCCACGCTACTGACCAACATTATTTAAGGAATGCCGGGAATTAATTCGCTTTGGCTCTAAGCCTTAGGCCTAGATTTTAGGCATATTTGGACACAAAACATGCTAAATAGTTAATCTAATTTCAGTGTCTCTTTCAGTTGGCCTAAACGTTTAAAGGTTTAGAAAGTTGGAAAGAAGACAGTTCTTAGACTTGTATTAGAAGCTTACTTAGTTCTCTGCCCATAGCATAAGAAATTAATAGTAGTAGATGAATTCAAATACATAGTCATAACCAAAAGCATATTTTTGGTAACATTTTAATCTTGTCATAGTTACATAGTTATAGGTATTTAAAAGAAATAAATGACGGCACCATTTCTTTTGAACAGGTAGCTCCGGAAGAAGTGGAGCGAGTGATCAGCTCGGTGCCGGGAGTGCATGAGAGCGTGGTGTGTGCCTCAGACGATGGTCCGGCGGCAGCCGTCGTGTTGGAGCCTAATGCTGACGTCACGAGAGAGAGCATACACCAGCACGTTAATTGTAAGAGCAAGTATTTTAATTAAATTCCCTGAAACAAAAGTGCTCAAAGAATCAATCAAATCGTTGAAGTTGTTTAACTAAAAAAGCGCTAAGCGTAGCAGAGTATGCACACACTCACTACAGAACAAAGAACTCAATCAAAATCATTCAACCCTTTGGGGTTATGATGTTCCAAAAATTAATTTGTATTCCTCGAACAAGAAATCTTAATGAACAGCGACCAGTATTAGGAATAATATTATCAAACATCTGCTGCGTGGAAGTCGTTGCAACAAACATTTTGCCGAACAATTTCTAAAAGTTTAATAATATCGAAAATTGTCAAACTCAGTACAAAACTAAAATTGCTGGCTGCAAATGAAATAGAAGAAAAACGAATCTGTTAATAAAGTCAAGACTGTTGCTTTGTTTGCAGTGAATTGTGAGGTGCTGGCTATTTTCTACTCTTTCTTTTTCGACTCAAAAGCAATGTCCATGCTGACACTTCAATTTGCTCTGTATTTGTCAACAGACCTCATTTTACGTTCAGTCGCCTATAACAGGTTGGTATTGAATTTCCAAAAGGTTTAGGCTGCAAAAATGTTGACTGATATTGATCACTTCAGAGCCTTTTTTACACACAAACGATGTACTTTCATACGATATTCGAAGTACTACAATGATCGGGATAGTCTGGTAACAAAAACAGAGTGTAGTTTAGTTTCAATACAAATTACAGGCAATACAAATTAAATGGCTGTCGATTTCCGAACAACGTTAAAGTCCTTCCCCTTAAATATTCAAAACCAACCCTCTCCGTCCTCACCTCACCAAAACTTCACACGTCTTCAAACATTTTCAAAAGTCAGCTTTTCATAAGCCATACTATTCTATTGCGGTTCATGTCTCGAAAACACCTTCGTTGCCAAGACATACTCTCTCAATCAAAACTGACACATATTTGAAGTATATAAGGGTTATTTTTCCTTTAACGTTTTGCTTTCTTTTAGCAACTATGCCGATTCGAAAACGAATTGGGAATGTTCAATAGTCAACCTTATTTGTTTATGATTAAGTTTGTATTTTCCTTTTCAGTATGTTTGAGTGAGCACAAGCGATTGCACGGCGGGATCGCGTTCGTGCCGTCACTCCCGTACACGCACTCCGGCAAGCTGAAGAGGACCGAGTGCACTGCATTGATTGCTGAGCTCATTAGGAGCGGACAATGCTTTTAAGGTGTAGCGTTATGGTGTGATATTATAATATACTGTGTTTGTTGGACATTGTTGTTGTTTGATTTTAATTAGAGCTCCCGTTGTGTGTAATTTTCAGAAGAACTTGTAAGTATCCACGATGATTTAATTATTTTTAAATTTAAAGATTTGTTTTACTTTATGATATTACAACAATCGACTCTGTAGAAATCCTCCTTTATATAAATTCTACTAGACATCAAAACTGTGTCAAGGCATCCAAGTATTCCGAATAAATCCGCTATAAAACATTTATTGTTTCCCACAGACGCCCCACGAAGGAAACTTTGAAAGAAATTTCTTCGAGCTTGCCAACCTAAATATCTCCGATGTTTAACTTTAATGACGTGAAGAAAATATTCAGCGTCATTAAAACAGGAATTCACTTGAAGCTAAAACTTTGATACACTGAGCCCTCCACCAGGAAATAGATTACCACAGAAGTCCCACTCCAAATTGAAACACAACAAACATGGCACAATAACAGTACACATAGCTTGCTACCAATAGTTTCACAGTCTTTTGCTAGCAAATCATGGAATTTCACTTTTAATACTCCGAAATGTTGTCATAGTTTTCAAAGAATAGGTATGCATAAACAAAAGACTAGGTACGCACAAAATGTTATATTGCTTAATGGTTTCATAACTAAGTATATAAAATAACGTTCCATGTCTTCGAAATTATCATACTTAAGGGATAGTTTCTCCTGTCTTCTAATTGCGTTCTCGTAACTCGTCACCAGCGCCAGCGCTGTAGTCCTCACTTGAACAAATTGGTCGACACAATGTAAATACATGGCCGACGAGTCTATTTACATATCAAACAAGACGGACACCGGCACGGCCCTACCTGCGAACATTCGACGTCAGTAACACGTTTTATCCAAATAAATCTTGAGTTAAGACCTCGCTCAGAAATAAGCTCGGATATTTTAAAGACATTAAAATTCAGCTCCGTAATGTAATTTCCATCTTCGCCGGGTATGAAAAGCTTATTTCTTTCATTGTAAATTGACCCAGTAACCCGGTCTGTATGAGAACTCGCACTTCACTAAAAGGATAACGTTTAGTATTGCCATATTTCTCCTTCACTACAATACCATAATCTTCGGGAATATTCACGGAACGTTCAAAAAGGTCGTATTCGATTTCTGTTCACGTATTCCTTTAGTCGGTTGTATGGCAACACAGAAAATTACTTGCATGTACGGAGCAATCACACGCGCTAATAAATTTATACGTCTTTTGAAGACGCCTCGGCCTTTTACAACCCCATTCACCCTATCTTCCGTCGGTACTGCAACCCAATCAAAATGCAAGCGCATCGCGTGTTCCCATATCCATTGCTGGTTGTGTCTTGTTCATTTTTGTAATGTGAAATCAAAACACTTAATGGATGTGAAATGAGGAGATACAAGCGGTGTTGTATTTAAAGCAAGTTTGAAGAAGTAGCGCACGGAGTCGGGGTGAATGCAGTAATAATGGTCTATGTGCTTAGCGCTTTAATTAAGAGGGTGCCAGTGGTTGCCTTTACCTAATTAGTGTTGTGTGGGGTACAAAGGTGACTTTTCGAAAAGTTATCGCATAATCCTTTTAGGAAATTGGTCAAAATTATACATTTATAACGAGCGGTGGAGCAATTTGCAGGTTAATTAGAATGTGGACAGATATTTGTATGGTGTTAATGAATGGCGAGGGTAAGAGGCGCTGTACATAGTTAATACATTGTGGGCCGCGAACCTGGTAGTTGGTGTACTAAACTGGTGTGTTTGTTGTGGCTAGACAGGTTCAGCTTTGATTTTGGAACAGCAAAAGTAATATTGAGAAAGAAATTTGTTTTTTTTGTCATGTTTGTGATACTAAATCTTCTGCCTATTATACTTAATCTGGTAGCCATAACATAACATTACACCTGCATTCCCCGAAGGAGTAGGCAGAGATATACATACAGTACACCCCCATTTCGCCTAGGGCGAGAGCTTATTGCCATCAACCGGGCACAAATCAAGACTCGATACAGCTACTAAGAATTACCTGATGGAAAAACCCAATAACAATTAGCCCGACCCGGGATGCGAACCCAGGGTCTCGTGCTCAGCAGTCGCGCTAAGAGACCACTAGAGCAAAGAGGTACTCAGAATCTGTTACTATTTGCAATTAAAAGCCCAATAATAAAACTAAACATCTAATATTGTTCTGTACAAAATACAATTCTATCTAAATAAAAATAGACCGCTTCAGAGACTAGCTGCGCTGACGACTTCTTTTGAAACAATGAGAACTGTGTCATCGACACACTCGACAGTCGATAGCTACAGTAGGGAACTCTTTCCTTTTGATACATGCTACACATACACAGCTACGAATGTCAAAGGTAATTACTGGGGGCGGTGCAGATGATCAAATACTCATTACAAAAGGGTGCAATGACCTTGTGCTTTTTTCTATATGTTTTGTGTATTATGATGTTTGATGTACATAACTTACACAGGAGTATTCTTTGTGATTAACATTAACTGCTAAGAGTTAGGTGTTGGGTTCGATTTTTGGGGTGGGAATAGGATTTTTTTTTGTTTTTCAAAACATTGTTTTATAGCTCATTGTCAAAATGACAAGTATGGAAAATAATGTCAAGAACGTGATGTTTTGTTAACGCATATGAACCGACACTATTTCAATGTACTTTGGGGTTTACATTGGATGTAATAAACTGACCTCACGTCATTGTTTCGTCAGGCCGGTCACACTCGCAGAGCAACTCAAAGAAAGTAAAACAAAACACGCCACCGATAGCCGTCCCCCTGCATTGATTAATATATCAGGAACAAAGTGAGCACGTGACGTGACGCAGCTCCACGTGTGAGGTAGCGGCACCGGTAACCGGCGAGGGTAATGCATAATTAAGGTAAATTCACCAACTTGCTAATTCACTAGTTGTTTGTTTCGGCGCCCATAGTTGACGACCCTACAAAGGTGTTTGTTCAACTAAATTGATATTGTCTTTGAGTTTTGATTAGGTTTAGTGATGGAGATTTCCTTTGAGTTGAGTTTCTGCAAAGTTTTGTTTTATAATCTATTCCTTTAAGAGGAAGTTTTCGACATTTGTTATTCAAGTAGTAAGGGTTTTTTTATTAAAATAATATTTGCACTCTTTGTTATCCTAAATTGTGTTCAAAAAATGTAAACTTGTCCTTTTCAATTAACAGCATATTTGTATAGTAAAACAAATTTTAAAAGTTTCAGACCAGTGTGCAATTCAAAAGTTAAAATTTAACAAACTTTCAATTTAAATAATCCCTGTTTTAAAGTTTTGACGCTTTTCAGAATATCGTAGAGTATACATTGATTAACTATAGCTTGTATTCATTTAATCTAGACTATTCATTTATTATAATCCATTGAAGTGTGAATAGAATACTATGACGCTAAAGATAACAGCAATATTGTTTTAATAATAATAATAATAATAAATCTTTATTGCAGAACATGTCCATAATAAATGAGTACAAAAACAGTTACAGTACTTGTGCACGAATAAAATATTTCAGGAGGTTTGAGTCCTGCTTATCTGCAATGACCTGAAGGATGCTGTTAGTGCTACTCCGGACTCTTCTTAATAAGGACGCGAGCCGCTTGCGTACAATGGCATGGAAGCCGTCTACCCTGGCCTCGGCAAACATACCGGAGGCACTACAAAAGCGGGGCAGCCCTAACAACATCCTAAATCCATTGTTATATTGGACACGTAAGGCATTGAGCGGCCCCTGGGTATATTTGAACCACAGACTGCACGTGTAGAAAGTCTGACAGTAGGCTCTAAATAGTGTGACTTTAACTTGGTTACTACAACGCGCAAACCTGCGGGCCAACATATTACTTCGGACTGCCAATGCCCTACGTTCCCTTTCTATATCAACACGATCGTCAAGGTCCTCGGTAACATAATGTCCGAGATATTTGAACTGTTGTACCCGCTTCAGTTCAGTACCATTCAGCTTTATCGCAGGCACATTTGACGGACACTTACCGGAGGCCTTGAAAATCATGTACTCACTCTTCTTACAATTATATATTAATCCATGCTTATGGCTATATGATTCACATATGGCTAACAACTGCCTCATTGCATTTACAGTTGGGGTCAGCAGCACCATGTCATCTGCGTAACTAAAGTTGTTCATACAAACGTCGTCTATCCGGCACCCGACACGAGTGCTGCTAAGCCCAACTATAAGCTCGTTCACGTACAGGTTGAAGAGCTTAGGTGAACTCAAGCCACCTTGTCTCACCCCGCACTCCAATCTGTACGTGTCAGAGAAGCTGTTAGCCCATCTAACATAATTTTTCTGGTTTTGGTACCAGAAGTGAAAAATCCGCTGCACCTGTGTAGGCACACCAGTCCTCTTGAGCTTCTCCCATAACAAATCGTAGGACACCAGGTCAAATGCTTTGGAGAGGTCAAGAAAGCATGCATATACAGGTGTACTTCTTTCCGTATAGTATTGTACAGTGTGCTTGAGACTCAGAATTGCGCTTTCGGTTGAAAGTCCGGCGCGAAAACCGAACTGAGCGTCGTGAATGTTAAGATGTCTGTCAAGTTCTGTGTCAAGCACACTGTCCAAAACTTTTGCTACAACTGTTGCTAAGGAAATAGGTCGATAGTTATTTTTATCAGACAAATCACCAGTTTTATTTTTAACGATTGGTACAACAACTGTTTTCATAAGGTCCATGGGCAGGTACGAGTGATTCAGACATAAAGTTAAGAACATCGCGAGCACACGTGGTAGATGGACGCCAGCGTACTTCAAATGCTCGATACTAAGCCCGTCGTGACCCGGTGACTTGCCCCTAGACATACTATTTACAATTTGGCGTACTTGTTTAGCTGACACATTATACAAGTCACCGGTCAAGGTAGACCCAGGATCTCCAGATGTTGGACCTAACGGTGACTGCGTAGTAAAATGTTCTCTGAACAGTTCCGCTATATCTCTGCTATCACTCGCACCTCCCACGCTGACAGGGAGACCAGACTTATGGTTTAGGCTATTAGTCGCTTTCCAAAAGTCACAAAAATTTTTAGAGGCTCGACTTTCTGAAATTATTTCCATTTTGATTTGTTCTTTATTATTGTAACACCATTTTAATCTATTTTTAAATTCTTTGCGACTTTCACACATTTCTTCATATATTGTACCAGATTGTGGCCTATTCTGAGAAACCCAGTGTAAAAATTTACTCCTAGCCTTCCTGTGAGCTTCACCTACATGCTTATTCCAACCGGTCACATGCCTTTTCTTCCTAAATGCGTATGACTGAGTTTCACAAGTGTTAATAGCCGAGTCTGTTAGTGTCTTTATTATATCCTTATATATTTTATCTAACTTATACCTATGTTTCTTACAATTACAAATATTATAACTACATTGCATAAATTCAACCGGAAAATCTATTAACTTAAGTTTACTATTGCACATTTTACTATAGTTTTTTATCTGTTCCTTAGTTCTATAGCCCCAAATAGCTTTGTTTTTTCTATTGTTACTACTTAAACTGTTTTTACATATAATTGCACTTAATTCACATTCAATGACTAGCGGCAAATGATCCGACCAGAACGTGTCATAATTTATAAAAATGTTTTTAATAGTTTGTCTGGCAGAATGACTAGTAACACAGTGGTCGAGCCATCTCACACACCCGTGAGCATCGCTAATCGTTTTAATGCATTTATTAAAAACTGATGAATATTACCCAGGACAAGCACAACCTTTAACAGATCATTCATAATTACAAATTATATCAAACATGTTGAACTTTGTCGCTACTACCTACTGTTCATTTAAAATTAATAATTATTAATATGGACATTTAAATGACAACAAACGTGATTGTTCCACGCGTGGCCGTTCCAAAATCGAATTCAATTATTTGAATCCAGCCGGCGACCGTTACACGCCGACCAATGGCAGCCGTCCACAACTAATACGCTCACATAAAATTCTCTTTGATAGCAGCAGCCATTCGAGTCTCACTAAAACTAACATGTTAAGTGCTGCAAAAATTGCCAAATGAAAGTCCGCATCGGATGTTTGACTAATCTGCATATTTATCGCAAAGTGGTGGTTAAGAGTGCCACTAATAGTCACTAAAACTGATGATCTGAAATGCGTTGTACCAATTATAAAGTAAAGAGTAGGTATGCGACATTACCTAGATTTTTTTTTGTTTGTCGCCCCACGTTAGGAATTTCTCTTATATCGTAGATGCGTTCCACAAACAAGTAATATCACATACACAAACTCTGGGTGTTCTCGGGACAAACATTTACGGATGGCACAATTTTTTTATCGTGTGGGAATCGAGCCTCAACCCTTATTGCAACAGTCTAATCCCTTAGCCACTGTGCCCACCAGGTCGCAAATTACGTTAAACGCCCCAAAAGGATTACGACAAAAGAATTCTCATAATAAATGTCAGTCTTTGTTAATCACAGAGGTTTATCATCGTAAGAACACCGTCGAACATAAAAGTGTTTCATCTTACAACCGTAGCTCTAGCGGGCGATTTAGTTACAAAGTTAGTATGTATAATATATTGAAAATGGAAATTCAAACAAAAGTCTGTCGTGGTGCTTATAAAATAAGGTTTTATCTGACAAGCCGGATATGTAGTTTATGGAGCATCGAAAAACAGATGCAGTCTGCAAAGTATATTATTATCGAATCTATTAATAACGTTTAATAGTATTCAGCAATAAACTTGCATGCAAGCATATTTAAAACCAATTTCCTTTTACATTTAACTTACATTGTTGACATATAGCTTTAAAATACTGCTCGTATGATTTTAATTTAAATGAACATTTTTGCAGACAACCGGTTTTGAGTAACTTTAGCATTTTGAGAGTTAGTTACACTCATCGACGTCAGTTTTACGCCTGCAATTGCATTGGGCACCATATAAATGGTTATTCCTTCAGTCGCCCCAGCCACCATGACTGACACTCCATTAACTAAACTAATAGGCAGCAGAACCAGCACGGAGGGTATTGGACAGAACTGTAGATTGGAATTCAGACGAAATTCCTAGCATAGCACGACTGTCTTCATTGAGTCCCCGAGGAGTTATGTGCTCCTGGTATCGGAATAACGCGAAAACGCTTTCTTCTTGTAAGTTGAATGAAAGTTATATTTAACAACTTCTTCTTATTTTTATACTTAAGCTACTTGCAAGAAATATCTTCTGTTTTTTTCACAGACGGTTCACCTGAGGATTTTGATTGTCTTTGTCTCGTGCCGTGTATAAACATTAGATTATTTTTTATAAAGACCTGCACAAGCCCCACGCCGTAGGTAGCGGCCTACAACCATTAATCAGGCCCACAAACATAAACTAAGAGTCCTAAATCACGATCAAAAAGTGGAACAAAACTCTTGGCAACACCATTTTAATCCTCTGATGTTCTTTCCCGCGACATTCTTTAGTAAATTACTTTTAAAACGAACCCTTTCTTGTTTGAATTTATTCCTCAAGTTGACGAGCTCCAAACAGTTTTAAAGTGAATCGACTGACTGCGGCGCTCTACGGTGAATACTAGACGAAGCTATTGGTATTCTTTATTGGTTTTTCATTTGTTTTTATTTATATTTACTTTGTGTCCAATACATGTCTAAGAAAAGAAAGGCCAGTCTAATGATTGTGTTAATTAAATGGGTTTTGGAAACTATACAACAAACAAACCTATCCTTTGTCCGACAGCAACATAAAAGAAGCTAACACACACAATACAGTGTCATGAGGACAGGTTTCATCTTAAATCCTGACTGTTTTAGGAAGGAACAATAAATGTGTACATATCCTTGACAGGAAACTGTTTTCTTTTTAAATATTTTGTGGAAAGTGTAGAAACACTAATACTCAGAATGTGAATCATGTATAGCTAACGTTAAATATTATGTTCATTCTAAAGTATTCAAAAATCAATATCTCAAAAGCATCTACTATATCACCCGGGGACACAATGTAGGGGACCTATACCGTCACTACATACATTACAATGTATCAGACAAACAAACTGGACAATCCCCAGCGAGCGAAAATAGATTGATACTACATTGTTGGTGGGGCAGAACTACATGCTCCACATGATACGCCAAGGATGCTTATGTTGCCTTCTTTTGTGAGTCTTCAGGAAGGCGAGGCAAAAAGAAAACTATTACAAAAGGTAGTTGAGAGCATACATTATATACCATACGTTGATATTACAACTTTCCGTCTAGGTGTAAAATGTACTATGAATAATTCAACAAGACAAGAAGCTCGAGATATAGGGTGTATGTTATCTGCTATGACTCCTCCCTTTGTGGAAAGTGACCTAATTATCTAACGTGTGGCTTCCGGCATGAAAAGGTTACCCGGTTCGGTCCCGGGGGTGTTGGGAAGGTGACTGAAGGGATGTGTGAACGGGTGACAGTCGTTGCTCTGCTTGCTTATACGTTGATGTACTCCATATAGAATGGAATCTTATTCTCGTTGACCTACCAATATCCTATCATATATAGTTCTGGCCAATATCCAGAATGCCTGCGTATATTAAACGAATAAACGATTAGGGTCTATGTTTGCTGTGAAAACAAAACAAATGCATGTTGTATTTGTTTTCTGTTAAACTACGTGTACATAGCACAATAAGTAAACTAACATGTTTCCAAACCACAAAGAATATCTCATTAAGGAGAGCTATCTTGGGGTTGGTTAATGATAAGTACATAAGTATATAAAAGATAAGTTTTTAATACTTTTGTAATGTTTATATTGGTCTCAAACGTCAAAAGACACCTCTAAACAGATTGTAGAAAAAAAATCGTTTTCACATAACATTCAAAGTTTCAAAGAAGCTCTGTATTTCTGTTTACCTATGTTTTACAAATAATAAATGATTACGATTATAATCATGATTACCTCAAAGACCACATCAAACTGTCAAGTCTGTGACACGTTCGAGAACCATAGATGAAGTTAATAACAAATGCTAATATTACGTTTTTGTTAATTATTCTGTTTGCACCTGTTCGGAAGTGGGTGGCTGTGGTCATGTACCACAATTCCATCTGAGCTGATCATGGATGCTAACCCCTCGTTAATAATGCAGCGTCGTGGGATGTAAGCTTCATGGGTGAGCCGATCTGAGCTGGATTTGAGCTTAGTTTTTATTTCTAGTTCGTTATTTAAGTTCAAGCGGAATAATATGGTACAATTTTTTTTCAGAGAATTCCTGTTAGAATATCTAAAAGTTTTTTAGTTCTACGTCATAGCGATTATTTGGTAGGATAATCTGCATTCTCTTTATCAAAGTACACGGTACATCGGTAGTCTAGTCGTCGCTAGGCGCGACTGCTGATCGTGAGGTCCTAGGTTCAAATCCGGATCCGGAAAAGTGTTATTGGGTTTTCCATTATGTAATTCTCAGTAGCAGCACGGAGTCTGGATATGTGTCCCGTGAACGGCAATAGGCTCGAACATTGTTTATTACATTGGGACGTGTGACATAACTGGAGGAATGTGGGTGTATTATACTCCTCTGCCTACCCCTTCTAGGAAAACAGGCGTACTGGTCAGCTAGTTAATGTCTTTGAGGAGTGACAACTCGGCCTTCCAATTGGAGAACCTATAATCCCAACAGCAGGTCATGTTTCTAGCTCAGTTAGACATTTATATCGATATAAAACTTTTTATTTAATTACCCATGACCACGGTTTACTTACTTACAGTTTAGATGACTACTAATATTATCATTTTCAATTAAACCATGCAAGTACAGCCTAAAGCCAGGAACCCTGTTATAAAGAGGAGTAACATTTCCCATTAAAACTACATCAAACAAAAACACGACATCATGGAAATTAATAGTTTCGCTTCAATTAGCGTGTATTGTTTCACCCTTGTCAATGTAGCAGCAACCCCAATATAACTCCAGTGATGCCCCTTGATTAATGCTCAAGGTGCGAACACTAAACACACGACACAGAAGGTCTACGAAAGAATTTCTCTACCAGTACCACTTCAACATGTTTACTGATGTAGTGGCCGCAACAAACTACTGCTAAGCATAACATCCTAGGTTTGATTCCCAGCTCGAGGAAGGATCATTAATTTTTTTTCTTTTGATATCTCAGTAGCACTGTGGAGGCTGGATTTGAGCGCAGATAATGGCAGTAGGCTGGCCCCTTATTGCAAAGGGACCATATAAAATACATAGGTTGTATATAACTAGTTTTCAATCGTACATACATTATTAAAATAGGTCAAACGTTTGCAAACAAAATGACTGCACAACAAATACCTACATCATGCCTCCACTGACAATTAAAACACTCCGGGTTATAAAACAGAACAATAGCAATTGAACAGTAATATTTACCGAACGTCACAATAATTCATAGAAATACGATCAGTTGTTTTTTCATGACCTAGTACAGATAGTAATTAAAGCACTGAAACCACGCTCTGATTAATTAGTGCTTGAGCAATGGAGCTATGTGAAAAGGCCCCGGCGTTACCTTGCCTAAGTGCATATCAATAGATATGTTGAGTGACAGTGATCTACTGTTTTATGAATAATTGTTTTTGTGTTCTTCGTATATACAGTATAAGTTAACAACATTATATTTATACATAGAGGTATAATGTAGTAGTGGTAGTAAGCCTGCTTACACCAAAAGCTAGTTTAAATACAACACTACTTAGACGACCATTCTTATTTAACCAACTCAAGCCAAGTTTAATACATTACATGGACTCGTGTCAACCAGCCTGCCGTAATTGCCAACACAAGCATGACAGTATAACAAACATACAAACAAATAAACAACCACTCACCTACGTAAAAAGATCTACAAACAAAAACGATCGAGATCGAGGTCCAAACTCCGTGTAAAGTAGTACTACTGCAGCCAAACATTTACGGGCACTAAGAGATAATAATAACAGGCTTAATCGCCTAATATTGTTTTATGTGGGGGATTGAGACGGGTCGGCTGTGTCTTAGGTGTCTGGAGGTAAAGGGTAAATAGGTTAATGTGTTGTTACCCGTGAACGACGGGATTAGACGCCGTCGTGATAGGCTAAGACCTGCTGGAGGGCCAGCGAGCTCGTAAAGTCCAGCTACACTGCCCATTTGGTTTATAGCCACGTACTACGAGTACATTGATGTATTTGGAATTCATGATATTCTTTCACTCGATACAATTCATCAGGCTGTTATGGGATTCCTATGTTCAAATTAATGTGGATTGTGAGATTACTGATGCTAAAATAGTTGGTTAACTTACGATCAGTATACGCAATAGTTAGCAAGCTGCGTAACATAATAGATGATCTTTTAATAATAACATGTTACAAGTAAAACATTGTCGGCAATAGGTTTAAGAAAAATATAAAAAAATCTTATTCACGGTTGATGTGAGAACCTTAGGAAAATATAGTCGGGCCAGTTAATATTATTTCTGTACACACAACGAATTCGAAATACCAGTTATAAAATATCAACGAAATGTGATACACTTGTGAAAACACTGAAAAAATACATTTCGCAATAAATAACAAAGTTGCTAGACATAGTGACAGCCCGTCATAATTACGTTTTTATAACGCACACATAGAACGCTGAAATCTGATTGGCGCACACTGACAGCAAATCGATCGTAACGCGACTCAGAATACTTAGGGTTAGCACTTCTGGAAAAGTTGTTCAAGTTTGTGTAACTGGTCGGAAATGTTTCCAATTTCTATTATTAGTAATATTGTAATGAGTTTGCTATTCCCGCCCCGTTAGCCAAGTTAGTTCTCCATACAGATTTACATTTGGAAATTACAAGTACAATTGAATTAGCTGCGTGGTGGAGTTCAAGCGTTAACTTGAGGGTAACTTAATGTGTTAAATGCTTGTCAGGTACTCTTTATTTTTAATTGCTATCCATATTTAAATATCGTTTTTTAAATGAATTCTTATAAATGTCTAGTTATTGATAGATAGCGAAGTGTTCACTAACTCAAGGTTTTGATGATGATATTTATGATACAAAATGTTAAACTGCACTTTGTTTTAGAACAAGAGACATTAAGTTTTGAATTGCAATGGTGTCAGTATTACATACAAGTAGAACAAATTAAACAAGCGTTGTCCAAAACTGGGAGTGTTAGAAGTACACAGACACAAACACGTGCAGTGTACAGTGTACACCACATGCCAGCATTTTTGCGGCAACTGGAATTTGAAAGCTGTGAAATATCTTTGCGTGAGACATCTGACACATGAATAAATATCTTCCTCGTCTTTCTGAGAGGCCATTGTATCGTATGTAAACGGGATTATGATGGCAGGTGAATGATGCTCCTTCCTGCCTCTTTGTGCTTTGACGTCCTCTCAGGCGTGCTTGGTATAAATACAGGTAAATATCACGAAGTTATCATGTTATATTTAATACTGGGAATTATTCAGGCGAGGCTTTTGTTAACAGGTTCTGTCTAGTTTGACTCTTAACATTCAAAGTATTTGCAGATTATTTTGACTATTATTTGAAAACCTAAACTTAAATGTTTGTACTTAAAAAGACATTTCTCCTTTTAGCCTTGTGGTAAGTTTTATTATTTCTTGTTCTATTATTATTACAAGTGTGTGCAAAAGAAGCAGATCTTGATAATAGAAAATAACAACACGGGAATAAACGCAAACAACTTTATTAATTTTTGGCTTGACGTTTCGACCGAGTTACACCGGCCGTGGTCACAAGCAGACTGATTTGAATTCCCGTGTTGGTATTTTCTATTATAATCATGCAACGCGATGGTTTCAAAGTTTCTATATCTTTGTAGAATTAAAAAAAATGATGGGTCCTTGCAACCCTATTTAATACCAAAGTGAGATCTTTAATTTGCTACTACTAACAGCATCAAATTAAAATGACCGGCGCTCATTACTCTAGATCATGCAACAGTTGACGTCCCACTAGACTACACAAGTATAATCTATTGCGCTGTAGATCGCGCAATACCGATGCGTCACGGTAACAAATGAGTCTCCCGAAACGTTAATAAAAATATGTGCTAGATCAATGTCGGCCATAAAACACTACAAGTGCCCACTTTGGTACTAAATAACATGGCTGAAAATGTATTACAGTCGATACTAAAAATTATAGAACTACTACCTACAACTAAAATCTATATATTTTTCAGCTCGGAGAAGTTTAAAAGGAAGGAGAGTTCAAATATACTCTAAGCCGTCAAATATGTATAAGCAATTAAAATGAAGGAGGTGAGAAATCACACCTTTTTATTTCAGTCTCTGTAAAAGAGAGAAAAATCACTAACAACAATACTTCTGGAACAGTTTTTAACAATATTGTTTTAAAATCGATATTTTATAGTGAAATTCATATTCCTCTTTTCCAATAAATGAATTCCCGTGTCCGAGCCGCCGGACGGCGGGATGCAGTCCCGGTAACGGGACCGGGTCGGTAACGCTATTACCCTTTGAGTCCTTGTTACCATGGTAACGTGGTTAACTTCCTAATAGCGGCTGTAAGTGCTGTTATAAAAGGACGGAGTAATAATCAGATCTAGCAGGGTATGTGATAGGCTGGGCAGTTTGTGTGAGCGTGTGTGGCTGTCGGAATATACAGGTGTTAAAATACATCAGCGGAGATAAAGAGTTCTGCGTCACATTTGTTATAATTATGTATTGGTTGACTAAATACTTTTTAGTAATCAAAACTCCTATCCTATCCTAGTGTGGGGCAACCACGCTAGTAATTCCTCCTGTATCTGCGGATCGCACAAATTTGTCCTGTGTGGTAATCACTACCTATAATATACTGTTAGACTTTCTATATCCTCCGCAAACAAGAACAGACATTCTGAGCTCCGAAAAAAGAAAAGAACTAACACCCAAGTCCTTCGTAGTTCTACGGAGTACCAAAAAGTCACCATATAATTCGTCCCCAACACACCAAACATAATAATTTGTTCAACACATAATCATAACATGAAGTCATGCTCCATACCTTGGCGCGGCACTAAACGTTAACAGCTATCTGTAGGTTATGGCGCGTCACTGCCACGGCTGGCACTTGGCCGCCATTACCCCTCCCCCCCACTCGTACCTCACACGTATTACACGCGGTACTAACGTGTTTACCATCGTTAACCCCCAGTATGTTTCATTAAACTAATTTACTTGCATAAGGCCCGCTGTACACAGTGCTACTATGTGAGCTGGTTAAATCACTTGCTCGAAATTCCATTGTCCAAAATGTTATAGTTCCCAATTTTATTTGTAACCTTGTGAGTGAGACGAATGTGATGGAAAATGTTGATGGGTTTTTCTGTGCGGAAAATCTTAGACTAATTTTGTCCCATTAGAGGCGTAACGTCGTAGTGGCCTTATGTAAAGACTAGCTGCTCCCGAAGCACATTTCCTATTAAGAATTTACGAGGCTGCACAACCACTGTACTTTCATTTCTTTCCATTTTAAATCTCTTAAATGAAATGCTTTTAAAGGAGGCAAGTTCTGTATTAATTTATCATGTAAAATAATTTTATATAACAAAATCGTATTCAGATATACATACAAAATTGATCAAAAACATAATACGTTCCATATTTATAAACCGTAAGATTCACAATTTTTATTCGCCAGTAACAGCACATGTAACAGTGTGGCTTTAGCGGGTGGCAGCAATATCCGAGCCTCCAAGGGTAGCGGGCGCTGTTTATGTTATGATTATCGCAGACTGACCGCAAACCGAAACGTATCACAATTACCAGATGAACTCTAAGTTCTCTCAAGTGCGCCTTTATTAAGAAGAGGTCTTAAGCATAGGCGGATAAGGATCCAGCAACCGATACGCCAAGTTATCCGACAGAGAACTAAAGTTATCGACATAGCCTACAAGATTAGCAAGCTAAAGTGGCAGTGGGCAGGTCACAACTGTCGCAGAACCGACAATCATTCAGCGGGCAACGTGCTCTGGAGTGAAGACCACAGCTCGGCAAACGTAGTGTAGGACGTCCTCCAGAAAAGTGGGCCGAAATATGGGCAAAATGGCTGGCAGCAGTTGGAAGCGGGAACCCGAATATCAAACTCAGTGGCGAGCTGTAGGAGAGGCTTATGTCCAGCAGTGAGCGGAAAAAGTCTGATGAAGAACCGACACGCATGTGGGCTGCTTTATATTTAAGGTAGCTGGATGAAGGCACGTGACATCTGACAAAGTCAAAGTAATTCCCATCAGGATAGCAATAATCATGCTCCACCTCTTCATCAAACATAATTTATCAAAACTTTATACACAAGAAAGTATTAATAGACATGCAATAGTATAATAGAATTAAGTAAACACTTTATTAATTTCCCTTGTGTCACTCCACGAATGCAGAAAACTGTATTTACCCTGCCTTTGATGAAGTTGAATTACGAGATAAAAGAAGGTAATATACAATACTACAGCACTTGAAACATACTTCTACTCTAGCATTTATTACTTGTTTTCTAGATCCTACTGAAAAATGTCAACGGACCGGTCCCTTAACTAGCCATTGACCCCGAAGGTGTCCTTCTAGTACAATCCAGTGAGCTCTCTATCTGGATCCTTCGACAAGCGGTTCTGTTAAGTTCTTTCCCTGAAGTTTCTGTTCGCGGTTAGTTTTATTATTATAGTAATAGTTGTTGTTACTACTATTGTTGTTTGTAATTATTTCCTTTGTAGCTGTTATAAGTTCTCTGGAATTGAGGTTACGGAGCCAACAGCGGCTTTGAGCGTAGCGTTAGTCTGAGCTACACTTTATGTTTGTTAAAACCTTGTTTGATATTTGCACAATAGATGTTTTTACAGTTAAGAGACAACAGAGAGTTACATTTAAAGGAATATATGAAAGATACTCTTTGACAGAGAGAATTGAAAGGCGTACGTACTCGTTTGTGATTTTAACATAGTATTGATAATAGTTATAATGTCCTTTGGCCTAATTTAGATTAGTGACAACCATACAAATAATTATTATTATAATGCACAAAAGTGTGTCACACAGTGCTTTTTGTATTCCCGCTTATATACTTATTAAACGGTATACCAACATGACCGGAGACAAAGTTGGCTACCGTACAGACACAATAAAAGTCAGTGTCCGACAACAAACACAAAAACTTCAGTAATTAGCTAGCCATTACCTAAAATTAAACGAACAATCTCCAATGGCGCACGTTTCACAAACAAAGTCTTGGCTCGTTCAACTAAATTGGAAACAAAGACACAATTTAGAAAACACGAGAACTAAGTGAAGTTTGGTGCTATGTACTCATTACCGATGTATTCTGTCACGCCTTGTTGTCGCTAATTGATGTAACCTAATTAAAGATAAATTAACATTCTCTGCTGTGAAGACGGTTTGTGTTGCACAGCACCGCCGTTTACGGAGGTCTTAAAAACGTTTATTAAAGACTCTAATTACAACCAACTTTGTTGACCGCTGTGTACACCGAACTGCAAAATTGGCCGCATGTTAGCTGTTTAAACGATTTACACCCATTTATTATGCAATATTGTTTTGGACGTGATACAAAGGTTAGTCTTGCTACGACAACCGGTTTTGCTACGACAACGGGTCTTACTACGACAATCGGTCTTGCTACGACAGTCGGTCCTGCTACGATAGTCGGTCCTGCTACGAGAGCCAGTCTGACTGCGAATATTATTTCCAAGTATAAATAATAATTCTGAAGTAATACTTGCTTTAAAATGTATTTTTTTAAGATATGTACGAGGGTATAGTCTTGTTTTGAGGGTAAATCCTATTACGAAGGTCATACTAATTTTGAGAGTCATTTTTGCTCCGAGGTTCAGTTTTGCTACCAATCGATTTTCTAGTAACGAAAGCTAATCAATGCTTCCTAAAACGAAAAATAAAATAGCATAATGCATATTGCTATTTACTTTATGAATTCTTATGGTATACCTTTCCGGCTCAGTTCGGTAAGATTCCGGTTTACCTCACAAAAAGGTTTTCTTCCCAAATTCTTCGGTGGCTCCCTCTGGTGTGACTAACGTCCTTAATTTCCTAACTGCTGTGAACAGGAAGTAATAAGCGCGGGCAACTCATTACAGACCGCATCAGTCCTTGTTGGTGGCCGGCGCTCGCTGTTCTACCAGCCTCTTATTATGCCCGAGAGGTGACAACTTCGTGTTTTTTAATGTTTGGCCAACATTTGTTACTTCGCTGTTGTTCATTTTGTTCTCTTGTTTGCATTCTCAGAGACACACAGAGACTTACGCCAAATATTTGTGTTATGTTCAAAGTCTTATCGTGTTTTGTATCTTATAGGAATCGATACAACATAATTATTTTAGTATCATATATGCATAGCACTGATAGTCGAGTGGTATAACCGTTGGACTATCAAGTCAAAGTGAAATGCAAACCCCGGCACGCCACAATGTCTTTTCGAATTCATATGCGTAGGTACTATAAATTAAGTATCAGTTGCTAAAACGGTGAGGAAACCGGCACACCTGATTTTTCATCATCATTTTTCACAAATATGTAGCCATTTCAAAGGCCTACAGGCGGTTTAAAGAAGATGTATCAAAAGAGTCTTCATAAGTAGATGATTACTCAGATAAAAGTCTAGCTGCTCTAGCACGTGTTGCTTGTTATAAAACCAAACGATATCCACAGCATAAACAATTATAAAAAAATTAATATACAACGGACCTGCATCAAAATATAAACATCCATTTTTCGAAAAGATTATAGTAAACAGCATTTAGTCCTACGTCTACAACGAAGACAGATGAGCAGTCCCAGGAAATGAGCTCCTCGCGAGTCTGAGGGGACATTAACTGACATAGATTATTATAATTTTACACAAGTAAGGTACAAACATTAAAAACTTAGAAAAAAAATCGTACGTCTCACAAATGGTTTTGAGAACCAAGTAACTTCTTGTTTCACTTTATCTTTGTAAATTAAGTAATATGTGATAACCCTTAATAAACAATTAATTGGAAGGTTAAGGGATGCTGTAGTACTTCTATTTTGGATTCGCACGCATGCATAAGTAGTGAGCATATTTCGAATAAATTTTCTTACGGACAATTTCAATAACACTGTCGATCCTGGTAATCGAACCCACACCTCACAGTACTCACAGGTACTCGGCAGGCGCAGTTCGCTCCGCACAGTTCCTGTATAACATAGAATGATATAAGATTTGTTTGTAGAAAGGAACTCCTTTGAATTAGTGGCCACTTTACCAAAGAGATATTAAATTTATGAGTTTCATTTCCAGAATTACTTTACCTCACTCAAGCCAGTTTCATAAATCTAAATGTTACTCAGAATCACTTCTATCTAAAGCAATCTTTGATGTTATATTATTAGAGGCTTTAGAACATGTGTACGGTGTTACCCATCGTTACAATCATTTTGGTATATTATGTAATGGAATATATATCTCCATGTATATTCCAGTGTTTATCTATTTACTCCTAGACGAGTATTCCGGAAATGGTTGGAAGGTTTTACAGTAATAATAACAGCCAATAACTGTCCCATTGCAAGGGCAAAGACCGCTTCTAGTATAGAGAAGTATTGAGTAAAGCAATTGATCACCACGTTAGCTCACTGCGATCAATTTTAGATAATTAAATCCAGGTATCCTTACGATGTTTTCTGTCACTATTAGTCAGTGGTGTTTTATAATATCTACGAAAGTATTTATGACATTGAAAAAGTCACATTGATACTTGCCTGCAACCTCGTGCATATAAGTTCAGTTTGTCAAACCCTAGGCCACCACGACCGTATTTCATAATTATAAATTTTGAAACTAATCTTTATTATATCAATCTTCTAGAAGTACTTATATTAATTTTCAATCCTAAACTCCGACGACACTAGACCTCACGCCCGATAGCCGGGACCACTAAACCTAATAAAGTTTAAAACTAAACAAACTTAGATTACAAGTTTCAAAGCTAGATCTATGTAAGTCCCTCACAGATCCCGCGCGCACATCTTCCTAATCTCCAACACAACAACAATACAATTTATTTGTCTCCGCTGATCCTCCTCGTATTTCTCACATACTCCTTGATGTCCCACATCTCGTCCTAAGCCTCGGCTCTGAGGGATTAGGCTCAGTCAATCCTCTAGACAACAAGTTACCTAATACTCCAGTGTACATCACTACCAAACTATCAATAAAGTAATCGGAACTTAGTCTCGTGATGTATTTGTTTTTTGGAGTGTGAGGGTCCAATGTCCCGAGTTTTTCAATTTCCCAACGATGGATAAACATCTATTTATTCTTACCTTTTTATTGTTGACCGCTTCCGAAGGTCTGTCGGTCTTAACGGCTTCAGCTGGTCTTTAGAGTCCTAAGCGTGGCTTCCGAGCGAAAGCTTCAGTTGAATACGGGCCAATGTTATTGAATTTTTCTTTTATAGGGCCGGATTAGTTTGTAAGACTCAAACTATTTTGTTTTGATTGTTGTTGGTGAAATCTGTGATTCAAATTATGCAAGTATGAAATGAACACGTTCTTTTAGAGACAGGTAAGGTATTTTATTTAAATACATTGTTTATAGTCTGTAATTGAATTTTAGGTTAAACAAATTGTAATCAAAAGTTTTCGTTTAACAATTTTAATCAAAAACTTTTGAAATGTTCATAATGTAGAAAACAACGTAGTTAAACTATTATATGAACAATCATAAATAATATCGAACTCGATTCCAACCCGATGATATAACAATAAGCTGCCCTTACAAATAACGAAACGCATGACTTAAAAGTAACCACGCGGCACCAGTTCAACAAGTCACTTTAATCCTCGTTTAAAAGGATCATTTATAAGTATCGTTCAGAACTTTAGTTCCAGTCCAACATTTAAAGTAAATAGTTTATTCTCAAAGCAGTCTAATAAATACGCTGGCCGCGTATTTAAACACAGCAAATTACAATCTCCGACACTTTATACCTTTCAAACTCCTCGGTTTAAACCTCATTTTAAATCTCGGGGGTGCAAAAGCTTTTCAAATAAAGAAGTTAAGTCCTCTAGCATTAATGGTTACCCCAGCGTCCGGAAATCTTAACCGTTTCTCATGAATTATTTATTCAATTCGTACAAGAGTGGGGCCGCCGTCAGTTTTCTTGTTCAAGCTGACGGCGTGCGAACCTTAGGACCAAGCCTGTCCAGATATTAGCATAGGACCGAATAGTAAATACGCTCAGAAGATTAACGTATTATTATATTCCAATTACAGGCGGTTTGCAGCTGGGTACATGTTTTATGTCTGGATCTTTTTGCTTTTTTCTCATTAAAAGTTAAGCGTGCAATTCTGAAGCAGGAAAACAAACTCCATGTCACGTTTTTAATTATACTACATGCTTCAAGTTTGTCCTTAATCTTAACTACATTAAATAACTAACATGTTTTTTAAGATGACTACTTCTTAATTCGGTTGAAATAATATTGTTTATTCTTGGACATGCAAACGATAGTGACAAGTATATAGGTAATTTAATCAAAGTGTTCAACACTGACATAATATTTTATAAGAAAGGGGGTTAAAAACTTCCGAAATAGCGTAAACTAATGGTCAAGCATTGCTCTTGGAGTTCTTGGAAGTTTCAGGAGGTAGTGTGGACTAGTCCTTCTGTACCTCTCTTATAAGAGTACACAGTTTCGTTTTTATGTGGTCCCTAGATTATAGTTACTAATGCCATTTTGAATAACAAATCATTTTGGCGAATAACAGTAAATCTTTGTTTTAGATCCGATTCGCGGTGAGGTGCGACGATTATGAGTTTGATTCGGGTAACAGCTGTGGTTCTGGTTGGGATAATAGATGTCAAAGTTATTGTTGAAGTTTCAAGCTTTGGGTGACACTGGCAAAATTATTACGTGTTTTTGATGGCGGTGCGAAATTATTTGTTATCATTCTCAGTGTTTTTCCGTCGACGTTTTGTATAATAGGGAGGGTTTTGTCTACCTTTAGATGATATAAATTTGAAATATAGCTTGGGTAAATATTGTTATTAATGACCAAATCAAAGAAGTTGGAAAATATTGAAATTTTCCGTGGGGTAATGTTATAAGGGCTTTCAGAACTTTTCAATGACAGTCTTGTTTAGCCTGAAGATTGTTAAAGACGTCCTTGACCCACATTCCTGGTTCGTCTTGATTCTTGATTATTTAATTAAAAACATTAACATACACTTGCAACTTGCATGGTACAAGAATAAATAGAAAGAATCAAATAATGGTGTATGATGGAATCAGAAATCCTGAATAGCACTAGACTAAATCAATTCGACTTGACAGACCAAAGACTCAAACCACTACTGCATAGATGCACTCTATCAGTAGAATTATATCCAATAGACTAAAACTACCTCCATTATTTACAGGCTGGCTGGCCCTTGTCATCCAATTTACTGTAACCAGTGTGGTCAATAATCACATTAGCCGTGAACAACAGTATTCGCAGCTATAAACAGAGCTCGCCATCACTCTTATGGGACTCAATCAATCAGCCTCTGGGCGGTAATTGTTCCTCATGGAGGGATCGATACCGGCCCGGCCCGACACTGTCGTGGCGAAGACGGCTTGATAACCAATTCATTTCGCTCGACCACTTTAATTTTTGTGCAAATAAATTGGGATGTTATTTTGTTTTATTTTTAGGTTAGGATGTTGATGAGTTAGTGAGGTTTTTTTGGTATCTCTGGGCTCGATTTCTTTATGGTGTTGTAAGTTAAGTAAAAACTACTGATCAATATTAGCTTTTATTAAAATGACGTCACCATGATCAATCTTTGAAAACCTACTTAACTGAATTAATTTACCACAGCTTTGCAAAAAGGGTAAGTATCGTATAAAACATCCTTTATTTATCCGCCTGCTTTTATAGTTGTAATTGTAGGTAGGTTCAGACGTATTTGCGTAAAAAAATATTCAAACACTAAATATAGGTACAGATTTTCAACTAGATGTATGAACATAAAGGAAGGGGAAGGAACGATCTCACTAACAATATTCAGCATCTTTCCAAACGTTCCTCTCATAAAATAAAATCGTGCAGATATTACCCTGAGCAGCGCGCAGCGGCCCGCACGATGCAGCGCTGCAGACAGTCTGGCCACTCCATTACAAGGCCGGCTTAGCAACCGATCCATTTTCCACGAGTCCAACACATAAGCTCCCGTATAAGGCGAGATAATCAGTCTTCATACTAATAACTTGAGACTGTTCCCCGACTTGCACAATGTGTGCTTTTCCTCGTGAAATATTAGACGAGAAACTTCGAAATTTTAATCTAGCTTTTAGTTTTCTTTTGCATGTCGGGGAGTTTATTTGAACGCTCTTAGAAGATATTGACGGGTATTTATGTTAAGCTTAACATTTTAATTAATGCTGCGCGTTGTTTTTGCTATATTCTGGGTTCGCTTCGTTTATTAACTAATTTTAAACTGATTACAGGTTCTATTTCAGGATGGTAAATGTCAACCTATTACACTAGACTTTAAATGTAGGTAGGTAGAATATCTAGTATGTACACTACCTTCATTTACAGTTTAACCCTGGAGGTCACAGGCACGCACAAACTGTGTAAGCTAGTCAAACAATTAACCCTTAAGAAATCGAATCATTTAGCCAATGAGTTTAACAAGCCACTTGGTAGAATCGTAATAGGATAAGTGGAAGAATAATAATATTTGAAGCTGAAAAATTCATCACAAATAACAAAAACATGATCGGAGGCATACTACTAGTGTCTAACGCTGTAAGTAGAGACATCGAATAATCGAAGCATTACGTCATCCCCTTATATTTATTCGATTTCTATTTGTCTAACACATGCCATTTATCTACGGCTCGTTAGAACCTTACTCTTTTAAACCGATTAAGATTCAATAAATAATGAATAGAGTACTTCTCATCCAAGACTGGCAGCCGGAGACTTGCCCACCGTGTGTAATATGGAGCGCCGGCGCTAGCGACCGACCGCTGTCCTAGGACGGCCGCTTGAAAACCGATCCACATTGCTGCGACTTCAATTTTACATGGCTTAGAAACATACGGAGGCATGTTACAGACGTGATGGTCCTCCATTTTATTGTTGACAAAGGTATTATTACTAACTATGTACTGTTTACTTCTTATGTCGTCTACAGCTGTAGTCTGACATCGAAGAGGCCTGCACGAGATTGTAAGTACCTAAAACAGTTTACATAAAATGATTTTTAAAACGCACATTTATTTACTTATAAAGATTTATTCCTCTTAAAAACTTTGCCAGTTACCTTTAAAACCATAAAAAAAAAGAAAATATACTTCGAACACAACCTCCTCCCTTTCTTAGAATCGGTTAAAAACTCTTGGTGGCAGAGGCAATTTTAAACAGCCGACATATTTGTGGCAACATTCTAATTATATTGTAAACAACTTCGTCAGCACCAATGCCAACTCTTAATGTTAATTCCATGTTTACCAAGTTGCCTAACAACCTAATTATTGTATTGTCTTACAAGACAAGTTGTGAAAACAAAATTAGACGTGATTTTCTTGCGCCACTTGAGCACTTTATTTCTAGGCAGTAGTTTAGTACCTACATAATTTGTTACTAAAATAAGATACGTTTTTGTACCACAATCACGTTGAAGAAATAAGCCGGACTTCGTAGAGAAGCTAAAAAAAGTCCTGGATAAAATAAGGTTAAAAAGCATTTTATTCAAAGTAGATGGATTGATTGAGACTATCCAAAAACTATTATCTACCGCCTCTTTAAACTAGTGTATTAGCTGGAAAAATAAAACAGCGCACCATATCTCACCAGTAGCACTTTCTACACAATTTTCAGGTCTTAAAAAAACCGCCTCGGTGGTCTAGTGGTCGTTAAGGGCAAGAGAGTGAGCATAAGGTCTGAAAGAACCTGGGTTCGAATACCGAGTTGAACAAAGTGTTACTGAGTTTTTCCATTAAGTAATTCTCAGTAGCAGCACGGAGTCTGGATTTGTGAAAAGTTGATGGCAATAGGCTACCCCCTATTACATTGGGACCTATAAAATAACTAGCGAAGTGTGGGTGTACTAAATCTGAACTCTGCCCACCCTTTCGGGGAATACAGGAACGATGTTATGTGTATTTATGTATTTAAAAATAAATTAAGCTCTGTTTTCCTCTCAAGCTCATAAAACCTACACTATAAATTATCTCATAATGATACAGATACAGTGTCCCTAACCCCACAAGGCAGTCTCCTCAGTATTTGTTCTCTTTAAGTTCCAAGAAATCGAAGTAGTCCTGTAATAAGCCGCAAAGATTTGTTACACAAAACCGTATCTTCAGGTTGTTTTTATTAAATTTAAAGTTTTGGGTCTGTTTGGGAACGAGAAAGTTTCCGAGTCCCTTTATAGTCGTAAACGTGTTGATTCTTATCGGGCTCTTCATGAAGTGTTATATTACTGTTGAGTTTTAGTATGATAGTTCATGATTTAGTCGAGAATTGTAATTTATGGTGGAGGCCAAAAATAAGATAATTTTGTCGTTCTACTTTTTACTATTTCTTCATAATATGTCATATAGAAAGAAGGACTAATCGCCTCATTTATCACAATCCACCTCGTACTATTCTAATTCAATTCTGTGGGAAGAGATTTTTTGAAATGCCAAAATTTTGATGTGAAACATCTATAGGCTCACTTGTAGTCGTGTTCAGAACGGCTACAAATACAAAACGCGTTCTAACGAAACGCTATATTTTTTGCGCGTAATATTTTTTACGCTATAATATAGCATTTCGTTCGAACGCGCAGATTGTGTATCGTTCGGCGTTGCTAGTGACAGCGCATAGCGCTCTGTACTGATATGCGATGTGAATGTATGCGCTATGCGGTATCGTTGTTTCTTTGTATCCGATAAATTACATAGTAATTACATATTTACGAAACAATATTGTATATAGGTACCTTTCTATTTTCAGTCAAGCGTAGTTCATATAAATAATACACATATTTGTCTTTTTTTACGTACATTTAATAGTAATAATTAGAATTTATTAAAATATATTGGAATTGGCGTGTAAAAACATTAATTTTGTTACTTTATTCGAAGTAAGCTGTGTGCGTCGATCACTAATAATATTCCCAGCTTTTGAAAACATGCGCTCACAAGGCACTGAGGTGACGATAACATTACAATTTTTAATAAAAAACTCGTGTAGTGACGGGTACACAGTTTGGTGATACCGCCACCACTTAAATGATTTTTTAAATTTGTTGTAGTTGTTTTATACGAAAGGGCTTTTTTGCAATAAACACATTCCGCTTTCTTAGTAATTTCATCCACTACACTGAAATGGTTCCAAAACTGACCAACTTTAGGCATTATGTTATAAACAAATAAAACTTTAATATAATCAACACTTACAAAAAGAATTTAAAACTAATTAACTAAAACAAACTCTAACAAATTAAAATAAACAACAAAATAAACAAATAAATCGAAAGTTGCCGGCTACACAAGACGCAGTGAACTGCACGATTACTTTTACTTCAAAGCGCAGTTTTAAAATATTATTATTGCATTTTCTTCGAATTTCAAATCTGCGTTAAAGCGGATAGAAAGCGCATATTAAACTAATAAAAATAAATATACTCGATTTAGGACCTTATAATAATCTATTTAAGGTTGTAAATAATAATCATTGCGAAACAAGTAACGACATTTTGATTTTATTTAAAAACGAAAAAGCATTAAACTAATAAACTATACCCGATTTTGAACTTTATTGCAATCGGTGTATGGTTGTAAATAACAGTCATCGCGAAACAACGCCATCTTTTGATTTTATAACATAAATAACAGTATACGTAAGTCATGACAGCTTATTTCTATTTCCATGCTAGTCAATACTAGATGTCGCTACAGTCAACCCAGCAACTATAAAATTGCGCTGATAAGAAATAACGTGCAGCAGATTCTTGTCAAAATAAATAACAGGTAGCGTATGCTATATATGTATAACGTGCGTTTTAATCCGCGCTCTAATATAACGAACACCTTTACTCACTTGTAAACCGAATTGTTGGCGTGGCGACGCTTGCCGTGGCGACGCGACGGCTCGAAGGACCATGAACGAAGGTCGACTTGGAGAGGAATGAAACACTGGACTTTATATTATATTAAGCGCGTATAATATTTATATGAACATGATATGACCACAGTGCTTGATGCTCACTAAAAATAGAA
The DNA here is from genome assembly GCA_946251915.1 of Abrostola triplasia. NCBI lineage: Eukaryota > Metazoa > Arthropoda > Insecta > Lepidoptera > Noctuidae > Abrostola > Abrostola triplasia. The sequence goes on along the minus strand of OX276441.1, from coordinate 10,268,805 downwards.
ACTTAAATGATTGACCTAGTTAAGCGCCGGAAAATCTTAACACCGCGATTCAGAAACCGGCGCTCAACTAACAACGCCATCTCTTGGCCAAATTTGTAACTAATACTTAATACGCATATTTACGTAAACATTTATATATATATATATTTTATATTATGTAGTAGACTGTACGGTGTGGCTTCTCACTCAGTTCGACGTTGTTGTTTACTACGGTATACATAACCTGCGTTTTATTTAATCGTGTTTCACATCTGCCAGGCGTCCCATGACGGCTCACATTTTTTTTTAACAATTTACTATATAAGTACATCGAAGAGTTCAAGCTTTCGACCATTTTGTACCATGAATAATGCGCGCAAAAATATCTGAAAGATCTCTTGGGGTAAACTTTAGACAATGTTTCAGATGCACCTAGACTTGAGCGAACCTCGTATACATATTATCGTCGGCATCTCCAATCACTCACGCGTCGCTCGCGCCCGCAACGCGCCCCCGTGAGTCAACAAACACAACTAATTGGCACCATCGCTCAGGTGCCCCCCCCCCCTGGCCCGCCGCGCGCCGCACGGATTTGAATCCGACACTCCGCCACTAATTACTTTAACTACCCATTACCGATGTTTAGACGATCTAGATGCTGCGCTGGTCCTAGAGGCCTTTATTATAGGACTTTAACAGGGTTCAATAGTGTTCGGTTATGTGCTGGTCTGTAGATATAGGGATACATGCAGATATAGGGTCAAACGTGAGCCTCATCGAAGATTTGATAACTAGGTTATAAAAAAAACCTTGGCAAAATGACAAATGTAAATGTATCACTACAAAAGCCTTAAATTCTGTTGCCTCTACAAACTGTTCTTCAAAAATCTTAATAATATTATTTTTAAATATAACAAAATATTAATAACTGCTATTATTGGAGTCTAATGATAAACTAATCGTGTGCAAAATCTAATCAAGAATTAAGAGTTTTAATGTACTTTTTCTCAAAACTCTAAACATGTGAAATTCACAAGTAATAATCATATTATACTTCGAAAATATTAGAAAGGGTCTCTGAAGACATCAAATAGAACTGAGTCAAAATCATACAATCGAAATAATCTAAATCCACCAACTAGGTACAATAACTTTCTGACCAATCTTAAAATATAAACAAAATTACCAACCTTAACCCAACATGCGAGGGCATTAATAAGATAATACTTAACGCTCAACTGATAGAGTTCAATAACACGATGATTAAATGGAAACGGTGCGTGAAAGTAAACGCGTTCTCTGAGAACAAGGTAAATATCTCCAGTCACATATAACAGGCGATATTGTTGTACACGAGCAATAAATACTTCTGTATCATTCGCCAATTCGCGAAAAAAACATCGATATGTCAAAATGTTTTCACAACTCAATTCTTATTTCTAGGTATTTTTTCGTTCTACTAAAAATAGAAAGCGCTGTGATTATTCTTATATAAAGTTAATTCCGTGAATTTCGTTGTTAGGATTATATAAGTATTAGTAGTACTTTCTGAGTTTACGAACTCGTATCCCCTAAGGGGTAGGCAGAGGTGACTTTTTTATTTCAAGTGTACACACCCCCATTTTAATGGTCATCATTAGTCCCATGTGAATGGGGATTGGAGATATTGTAATATCTGGCCCCAGACGGTCTGTCAGATTCGCATTGTACTCGTATGCACTGAAATTGAATTCTTTCATAACACTCTCAATTGTTGTGTAACAACCAAAAAGCCACCTGGTTTTGAACCAACAATCTTCTGCACAGGAACCAGTCCACAAATCTTTGTACCACACCGGCATTGGTATTTGTATTTCATTTATTTATGAAACCTCTCGGCGCTGTCTAAACATTCCGCTCATTCGCCGTCATACCCGCGGGCCTATCTGACAGGGGATTAGCTGTGTTCACAAATATCTTACAATACATTACGTATTTACAATGAATTTCTATTTGTAACATCAAATACTTTCTTATTCAATAATGTTTTATACCTTTCGGATGGCCTTAAAATATGTTTGGTGCGTTAATGTTGAGACGTTAATAATATCTTATGTAAAGTCATTTATTTGCTAGAAACTTGGTAATAAAGATGTTACAATAATGCGTCTATACTACGCTTGTATTACATTAGGTAGTAAAGACAAAGTCGCTATTTTAGCTCACTTCGACGATCAATAGATTAGTTGTTAAACAAGTGTACGAAACCGCCGCTGGTGCAGGCAGGACGCAAGAAATACCAGGAGCATACATTATAATACCCAACAGAGGTCCGAAATTGGCTGAAATGTTAAACATTTGCACGCCAGAAGCAGAACTGGCAATCGTTTTAAGCAAACAATGTCGTTAATCGTTTATAAAACGCTAATGAATATTAGGGTGAGTCTTATAAATTCGCAAATTACCAAAACGTTTCAATGAAAAATTTTAAAAGAAAATTATTCGCAACTTTTCACTTAAACAAAGCGGGTTCTTGCTAATTTCAATAAAAACGGTGCCAAGTTCTCACAAACAACGTAAAACAAAGATTATGTAAATAAAGGTAACCCCAAACTAGTGCTCCCAAGTTCTACCAACTTGTAGTTTATTCAGCTTCTTGTTATTTGATATTATGCCAAGAGTAACACATTAAGGTCTTAATTTTGGAAAAAAACCCAGAACTTATGCCGTCCGTTTAATAATTTTAGAGCCAACTGCTGGAAACAGGCGACTACGGGATTAAGTTTATGGTTATGTAGAGGTGATTGCGAACATTGTGTCTTTTACAATGTTGGCTCTGTTCCCGTGCCCGGGATGTATTCTATTGAACGAGCGTGTTTGTGAAACAAGGATAAAATTATTTCTAGAATTATCATCAGTGTAACTTAGGCTGGTGCCTCATTGGTCGCATACGTTGCTACGATACAACCATATAAAAAGCCACATCTCTAAGAATTAACAAAACTGAAAATTAAATTCATTATGACGATAAATATTATTATGACGACGATAGAACTCTCAACTTGTTGAATAACTTTAGTATGTTAAAGGAATCGGAGGCGTACTAAGTTTTATTACTATAATAAATCTATTTATTTCCAAATTCTTTTTCCTTTCAAACGAAAAAGCCCACCTGACTCCACTCCTTACGCACTCGAGAAGATTCCAATCGCGTAACCGAAGTCGAGTGTTTCATTAGTATTCCCAAGGTTAGAACACCTCTCCGGCACAATGAGAGCCCTCCCGTCACTGTGCTAACGACCTCCCATTGTTTTGGACACATTGCTATTACCACAAACATATTCCATCATCACCACCAAGCAATTTTGAACCTTATGTAAACTGTGTAAGAATACAAAGTGGGTAAACGAGGGTGGCAATTATAAAGTGTGGCTTTTATACGGGTAGTGTTGCCGGTACGTGATGCCCATTCAGGAATTAGTTAAACTTGACGATAAGCGAAAATACGATATTATTATATTTTCAGTGATGCTTGTTTGTCACTTGATGTGGGCTTCCGGACTGTTTGGCAAATGTTGAGACGTGACTAGAATGACCACCCACATAACACGCAGGTTAGTGGTGAGAAGCTAGACAAAGTAAACCTCGCTTAAGTACTCGTTAACAAGAAAGGTTAAATATTAAAAGTCAAAAGAACACAATGTACAAATGTAAAACAAAGTTCAACTTGCATTCTAACATTGTGAAGTATCCGATAAAGATGTGCCAATTATGTCTCAATTGAAAACCTTTTTGAAAAACACGATAAGAAACATATAAATGGAAATAAAATATTCTTATACAATTGTAACGTAACAAAAAGGAAATCGAAACGCCACAAAGGGCCGTTACTTCCCATCATGAAAATAAAATCGCTAGTATCGCGAATAGTCCGTCAATACACCACTCTATCCGAATCGATCCTATTCGCCTATTAGACCGGCATTCCAGCTTCACTGTGTGACAAAAAGTAGGCGGATACTGAACAAGTGGTACTTAGAGAGTGAAGCGTGTCGACTCAGCAGCGACACGGTGGCGGCGTGCCAACGACACCGAATCGCGAATGCTCCCTAATTGATACTAGAGGCGCTCAGCTTTTAACGCGAACTACGTTTAATTGGTATCTGTCGGTGACAGTGCGAATAAAGGCTAAGGTTTCGGCGCCAAAGTGCAGGTGTTTGACATTTTGGACTTTTAAAATAAAACAGGATCGGTCGCTCGCTTTGAAGGAGAATCGTTGGCACTTGATGTTAGAGTTTCACTCTTTAATTTTATTTTCAATTGAGGAAAACGGACTGGAATTTAGCAGCCTTTGTCTGTGAATGTGACAAACAACTTTGTGGTATTTCAGAGCATGTGGACCGATGTGTGCGGATCGAAAGGTATTTGTGATATGGCTGTTTCGTGGCAATCGGTTGAATCTGGATATATTCCGTGCAAACTGGAATCTTCTCGTAATTCAAATGTTGAGTTTAGACATTTATTACTACCATTGAGCGTCTCTCTCTCTGAAGATTAGTGTGAAGCCAAATACAACGTTCTATTTATATATAAAAATTATCAGTGTTTTGTGTGCCACTTTTATAATAAGGTCCTCCATTCTATAAGTAGTTTTTGTAAGCCTACAGATAATACACTGCCATAAGGCATTTTTGTCAAATACATGTGCTTGAATGTAATATAAATGTAGACAGCCTAGTATTTCGAATTGCTACAATAATAGACGTACTCTTTGACTGGTCATCAAGTTTCTATACATTCGCAGTGAACCAAAATTATTTTTTCTACGCCCTATAAGCCATAGCCCGACAGTGGGACAGCAATAGGCTAGTGTGGTTATGATCTAAAAAGTTCCGTTTACTGATGTTGACGATCGTGACATGAATCCAAATTGGAGAGTAGCTGGAAAATACTTACACATTCCCAAAACGAAAGCATCAATTTTTTGTCAAAAAATAATGTTTACGATGTATTTTTACAACTTTTTTATAGTATTTGTAAAGTACGACACTATTCGTTGTTTGTGTCGTTCCAACATTTTTACGCGACGCGACAGAGGGAATGATCAAAGAGCACATAAATACTTGTCACCAGCACAATAAGAGAAATATGACAAGAACAATTTTATTACCTGTCTGTCTACATTCCTAGCTTTTAGTAATATTAGTAACAGTTGGCAGGGTGTTTAGTGGAGCGGTGTCCAGGGCGGTTTGACTGGCAAGGAGTATTCGATTTTGTGTTTATCTGATTTATAATATTTATTCATAAGACCAGCTATTTTATTTATATTTTTATTGAGACACTGCTTCATTCTCGACGTCCTGGATTCGAATTTCGGATCGGACAAAGTGTTACTGGGTTTTTCCATTAAGTAATTCTCAGTAGCAGCACGGAGTCTGGATTTGTGTCTGGTTTATGACAATAGGCTAGGCATGCAGACTTAGAACTAATAATTTCCAAACAGAACCGCAGCTATATTTGATCTGACGGCTTATGCTTACTTAGCCTGAGCTATTTGTGTTGTCATCGGGATCCATATTATATATCATCAACATTTAGGTTAGAACTACAGTAGCAATCCACATAAAGGTAGATCACTTTATGTGGATTGCAATTTAATTGGATAGCAAATGTAATAGATAATTATCTACAAGTATCAACTACTCATATTTTCACTCCCACAGCCTGTCTAAACGTTTCCGTGAATCTCTGAACAAGTCTATACTCACACGAGTGTGCGAAGGGTCGGTAAGCCCGCGTTCACACATCTCGAAAGGTTTAACTAATTGGCTTCACGGCCGCTGCACAAGTTGGCTGAAACACCTTCCGCCAACACTTGGCGTGCCTTTTTGAGTCTACATTTGGCAGGTGCTTGAAGTCCCACCTAATTAGAGTTCAGAAGTCCCAAAAGTATGTTGAGTCAACCGTAAAACGTATATGGTGACCTTTTCACTGAACCTCAAAAGGTGGGTAATCTTTTACTGGGGTTTTCGATGGATAGTTCAAGGTTTTGAGCGGGGCGTACAGAGTACATACCTACGTGTATTCTATATGGTTGACCTACAGATGAGTGTTTTATAAAGTGTAGATACAGCTAAAGAAACAGTTTCTCAAATGGAAATAAACACCCCTATTAACGACATTTTTTTAGCTGTGATAGCCGAGTAGCATGACCGTTAGACTACCAGTTCACCCCTCGCATCAGTGTCTCTTCGAATTCAAGTGCATATAATAAATTAATTATCAGTTTCTTAAAACGGTGAAGGAAATAATTCTGAGGAAGCCAGCAAACCTGAGAGATTTTTCAACGGTGGGTGCTATGTTAGAGGCCAAGATCAAGTGGTTTAAACTCTTACACCAGGTTCTTGACCAACCATACGATAATGAGAAGAAGAACACGACTTTTTCAGACTTTATTCTTACGATCACGTGTTGTGTGTAGTGGATCTACTGACTAAGTCCCCTGTTCATCAGCACAGTAGCTAACACTTGAGTTATATTGCGGCGGCTAATATTTATTGTGGCGGAGCCTTCAACGTTATGTTGGTATTCCCCGAGATTTTATTTTTGCCTGCTCATTTAGTTCATTACTGAAACCAATTTCTAAATATTTTCGACCTCACAGGTCAGATCGTACAAATTGGCCAGATAAAGCTCAATAAGTAGTTAAATGGGCATCCACTATGACAGTACAATAACCTACAGCTGCTTGGACATTGTGAATACTATAAACACCATTATATATTTAACTAAAAAGAAAGTTAATTTGTCAGGTAGTGAATACATCACTGGTTCCGCTATATAAGGTTATCATCACATTATAAAGGCAAAAGTTTGTTCGTGTGTTTGTTTGTTTGTTACCTCTTCACGCTCAAACGTCTGGATCAATTTTGATTAAAAATTGTATAGAAGTGCGCTGACACTTTGGAATAACACAAAGGCTACTTTTTATCCCGAATAAAATGTAGCGGGTAACACCGCGGAGTGCAGCTAGTCATTTAATAAATGTCATCTCACACACAGCAATATCACAACCCTTAAACATTCCGTCTTATCTAGTAACAATCAACACAGTTTCCATAAAACTACTCGACAAACACCCTTGTAACCTCCCAAACTTATTTTAAAAGGCTTTGCCAACAGCATGTTACACCAAACTACAAACTACGATACATTATAAGCCGCTTACTACAACATTATGCTCTCCAAGCCTTATAAGTGAGGATTTGTTAAAAAAACTTGGCCAGCGACACCGACACGACGCGGTGCGGGTCCTGTAAGTACTCGGAAATTATGTACCTCTGTAAGTAGGTTTAAGCTTGTTTAAGTTTGAAAAGGTGGTGTCTTAGAATGTTGCGGCGCTCCTGATAAAATAAGGATAGTTGGAGAGGGTTTTAAAAGGCTTATACCACTGATAGTTTGTAGAACTTTATGTTGCTTTACTTCAGGGTGCGGTACAGCGGTCAGGTCGGGTGCTAAAAAGTAGGCCATAACATTTTTTTTATTGTATTTTTAAAAAATTGTTTATGATTTCACTAATACGAAATGTATTTCCCTACGTATGAGACTCACTCTAATTTTGCCAGAAAATAAATATTAGGCAAATATATTAGGAACAAATTACAATTATATTAAATAATGGTATCGTGAATGTAAAACGTATATAATTATCATAAATATTCGTAATAAGCATAATTTGTAAATCCTGATGGTTTGATAATAAGCCTCTTCTTATTCATGACACAAAACACAGAGTGCCATCAATCACCATGAATCCTTAAAGGATATGACGTCACAGTGCCTCGTATCCGGCGGGAACGATGGCGAACGATAATGCTAACACGCGGGACGTACAACCATAATCATTTACATATTCAGTAAAACAAGCATCGTACAGTTCCGTAAGGCGGGACACTCACGGTGCGACTCGATAAACGCATTCAGAATATCAATTTGCAACGATATTTTTCACCACAATTTGACAATTACGGGTCGGGCAAAGTGTTATTGGGTTTTTCCATTAGGTAATTCTCAGTAGCAGCACGGAGTCTGGATTTGTGCCCGGTCGATGGCAATAGGCTCGCCCACTATTACATTGGGACCTAAAACATAACTAACGGAATGTGGGTGTACTATATGTACATCTCTGCCTACCCCTTCGGGGATTACAGGCGTGATATTATGTCATGTTTCTTCCGAAATAAACAAACCTCTATAGTAACCTAGTATAGTTTGTTCACTGCTTCTTTTACGTACAATGATGTCACCCAAAAGCCATATAAAATGAACACATTTATTTAATTTAAATACCTACTAAAAGTTGGTTATAGAATGATTAATACATACCGGTTACCAAATATTTATGTCTTAGGTATTCATGATTTCCTACGTTACAACAACTTTAGTCTGTTGAACAGTCCGCATTAAGTAAGTTCATCCTTAGCAGCCATGATCACTTCTAGCAGTAACACGGGACCCACGTGATTAGTTACCATAAAGAATTAAGTTCCTTCTTTCTCGTCTTATGTATTTTCAGGTATAAACATGGACTTTGATATCCCTACAATTAATGATAGGTGCTGCCAAGTGATCATGAAAAAATTAATAGGTTAATTTTTCAAGATTTTTATTTCCTTACTATAACATGTTTTATTTCCTTTTTATCACGTAACAAGTACGTAAGATCTGTGTTTGGTGATTATATAGCCAGAGAACACTCCACCTGCCTGCCTGTCTGCCTTTATAATTACCACACCCAGCACCCTCGGCCAATGAACTGAGTGTTCTTTGCCGCAACACTCACAAATGTTATCCATACATAACTATCAAGAATTGGTAGAGCGTCTCTTTGACGAATGCAAAAACAGTTCTACAAACACGTGTCAAAGAACTTCTCCGCTCCTAACATACATGGCCGCGTTATACAGTCCGTTTGGTCCAAAACTGCCACACAACCCTTTGTCCGCACTCTTGGTACATCTGGAGCTATCCACAGATGTAAAATCTTGGCTGTTGTGACTTAATTGAGCCGCAAATCAAAAGAGTTGGTCCCATGAAACTGACAACTAATTCGGACGATCTAATTTAAAAAGAAAATTGTTTAGTTCCAAAACTCAGTTAGTTTAGGGACTCGCCTGCGGACGACGTCGCGGGCACGGCTTGTTTGAAAAGTTCATCGGCCTAAGTCTCAAGAACTTCATTCTATATCTTTGTAAGTTGACTTGTGAAAAAATATTGTTTTTGTATAATGTCATCGCCACGCGTCGCGTTATCGCGGCCGTCACTCACGTAGGACGACGGGTTAATTAAGGTCTCCAAAAACATGAGAATGTTTTGCTAATGCCGGTTGTTCGTAGTGTTAAGGATTAGGGAGTGACACTTTACGTGTTACGGATTAAGGAGGGCTCGGGATTGCCGCCAGATGCCAGATAGACAGATGCTGATCGGAGCGACTGCTCGGGTTATTAGAACATTCTTCTTTACTTAGGTACTTTCTGTTTTCGCACAATGTGGGTAGATTAAAGTTATTCTCAACAGAACTGACTAAAGACCGACTTTGTTATCTAAAAATATTTTACGACAGTTTCTTTTTTCAGCTTCTGACGTAGTTTTCCTAGGTAACAAACTATTTCTATACCAAACTTCATGAAAATCTGCTCGGTTTAATATACCCATACAATGCATTATGGCAATCGGCAACAAAAGATAGTACGGCACACATTATAATTGTTTTATATCAATTCCCATACTCGCTCTCCCTCCTCCTCACACCATGGTCTCTCCTCAAAGATCGTAAATACGCCTGTTCAGTGTCAGATGAAGATTGAGCCGGGTCCGTCCCGACCCGCTACGATTCCTCCGCTACGCAAAAAAACGGTTAAAAGCCTTTGTCTTAGAACTGGCGAATTAAATTAGTATTTTTTGATGGGCTCAAATAGGGCATTGTGTAGAAAGATAGGGAATGAAACATGCTGTCTGATAACCAAGCTTATTTGGATATAATAAGGTCGGATTTCGTGTAAAGGGGAAAGTGGACCTCAAAAATCACAGTGTTGAATAATATTTGCTTAAGAATACTTGAAGCTCAATCAGAATATCTGATTCCAACATTAAGGGCCTTCGCTTGTTTTGTAAGCTTGTGACGATGGAAGAGTTCTGTTCTGTACCTATGATACGCAAACAATATACATACCTATAGGTACCTACTTACAAAATTTTGAACGATAAATGACAATTTATTCTTAACTTTTTTTTATTTGCTGTATTATTGGCCTTACAATACACAAAACGAAAAATAAACCGTAGCTTTTCTGCCTGCAAGACTTCGCGAAAAAAAGAAGAAAATTAAATCCTGCAACAGTACGCTGGAGATGATAATGAACCGTTCAGAAACTTATAAAATAAGTAGGTATATAGCCTTAGCAATAGTATCTTAATACTGATATAATTGTTGGACCGGTCGAAAATAAACAACTGTTTAACCTAACTGCGAAGCAGAAACTGTACACTATGAAAAATCATCAGAAGGCAAGAATTCTTCCTTCATATTTTTACTCCAGAAACAATAATACTTATTTATATACTTTGTCCCTCATACAGTAAATTATTTCTATGAATGTGAGACTTGGTCGTATTGCAAAATTTCTGATGTTAACAATACTCGTAAGTTTAAATTTAATTTATTTTTATTAAAGAAGGGAAGCTGTATATATTGTTAATTTAAGCATATTTAAACTTAGAATAGCCAGCCAAGAGTCAACGAAACCATCCAGAAGCAGTCGTCCATACAAAATGCAAGCTAGTACCTAAACCCCGTCCCCCCATTCTCTCCCCCATCAATCCGCACGAGGGACGTCCACAAGCGGTGGCAGCCTCATATCTCCGCCGGATCGTCCGCGATAAACTTTTATTCGGTGTTTTCATACATTCTGCTCCAGTTCGACACTCGGCTCGTAAATAACAGACTCGTGTTTGCACTAAAATATTATTTGAGTAACTTTTCGTATTAAATGATACACAGAATGTCCATAACATATGGCTGACATCAGAATTGAAGGTATTATGATAACTAAATTGATTTTCTTACTTCTTTGCCTCCACTCACCCTTATGATAGTTAAAAGACAGTGTGGTAAGTCTTCCTCTTATTATCGTATGGCTGGTAAACAACCCGGGGTCATAGTTTAAATCGCTTGTAGGCCTCTGACATGACTCAACACACCGTTGAAAAATCTCTCAGGTGTGCCGGTTTCCTCACGATGCGATGTTTAAAATACACTAATTCTCATAAATTTCTCAGCCAAAGGTCTTTCCAGCCCTTGGTGATTAACGTGATGATCATTGCTCCTTTACACCTCCGTGTGGAACTAATTTGAGCTGGTATTATTACCTCATTATACCTACTAAGTATGCGAGTAGGATGCCCAATAATGGTAATGTGATACGCGTTTGGCCGATTGATATTTATGGTCGTTAATGCGTTCGTTACCTGATATTCACCACTAGCGGCTTAACTAAAGTTCACATCACTTTTTAATTAACTAAAAAATATTTAACATACAGATTATTTTTTTTAGCGACGTTCTCAATCATTTTGATATTGAAGGCAACGTATTAAATAAAGATATACCTATGACATTTTAGCCCTTCCAGTGGTAGAGAGAGACAGTTCTAGAGTTCTCTTCCTGTAATATTCTTAGCTGTTGATGTGGTCGCATAAGACAACTAACAATATTATCTAAACAAATTATATTACGTGTGCTTAACTCTGAAGTTGCTCGCCATTTTCTTTACCAACGGTAGTACATGTATTGTTTCAGATGTAAAAGCGCGATTCATTGTTATTTCAAGAAAAACGGTACATACTTTAATATAAGTTTTATTGTTTTTTAAGCATCTATTTACGAGACTCAACGTGTCAAAGTGTTATGTATGGATTTGGACTTCTATATTACCTGTAGCGTACACACTCATGTTGAACTTACCACTAAAGATAGGAATTTATTGTCAAAAACATTGTACAGCGGGTCTTAAGTACTTAATCCTATGAGGGCCGTCTGTGGAATGGGATCATATCTATAACAATTTTCTCGTGTCGGATAAAACTAACTTTTAGAATTATTTCGTGTTTTTTATTCATATTATTCGCGTCCCGAGTTCGCACAGTTTATGACACGCTTCTAGTAATGAAAATGTTATGAGAGACGGTTTTTGAAATATGTATTATCATACCTCCATTATTAAACGGGATAGGCAGAGGAATATTTGGCTTTTCCTCTTATTGCCAGAGACGGTACAGACATTGTACTCCTTCAATACCTAACTAAAAAGCAACCAAGATGATAATAAAGGCGGATAAAAATGTCATCATTGGGCTCAATAACTATGAACTAATCATACTCATTTAGTTGGTAGATTAATAATAATATGTCAATTAATATTCAGCTTACAGTACCGACCTGATTGGCACAGGCTCAAGTGAGCAGATTACTAATTAATTGAATCAGATTTGATACCCCATTGATGTTCTAAGTGACAATCCAGATATTAGCCAACAGTGTGTTGATGTTAACATTTGACCCAGGACCTTGGCAATAAATACATACATAAAGCCACGTTTGTTTCTCAAAGGTAACTTTGTGTATGTATGTATGTATTTGTCCCGTTTGTTTTTGCGGGTTCGATTCCCGCACGGGACAAAAATTATGTGATCTGCAAATATTTGTCTCGAGTCTGGGTGTTTATGTATGTGGTTACTTTTTTAGTTTGGTTTACTTTTGTGAAACGCACGATATAGGACAAATTCCAAATGTGGGGCGACAATTAAAAAGAAAGGATTTGACAGGTTCCACAGATTTCCATTCTGTACTATCTTAGCATTCCTCATTCACCTCATTTACTTTTATCACATTCCCCATAAACGCTTGTTTGTACTCTCTCTAGACCACCGTCGTTGGGTGAGGGCTAACAATTATTTTTTTTGAAATTGAGAATAAAAATATCGTTGCCCATTTTTGTGAAGAATAAAGTATAATGTAGAATATAAATATAGGATTGTAAAATGTAGAAATTAGAGAAAAATCTGTTCCAATAATACACCTATTTAAAAAGTAAAATTAAACAAACTGGCTGGCAATGAAAACAGCTGCCTTTTTGTTTTTCGTCTGAATACTGAATAAGCAGTCGCTGACTTAGAAACAGGACTTATTTATTTTAAGAAACCGATCGTTTTACCGCAGGAGTTGCTTATTCAAGCCGAGGAGGAACCGACTTGAAACAAAACCATTTTATTGTGAATCATTTTGACATTTATCGGATTCAGAGTCTTGAATAAATACATTGGTATTTTTTCATAGCATTGGTTGTGGTGACACTGTGTTGTTTTAAACAAAAGTCAAATGTTCAGAATATAAATGGTTAAAATATAGGTGTCAAAAATTTTGTGTTTGGTTTGCTAGGTAAAAAGTTGCAGGTTCGATTCCCACACGGGAATAGTAAACGCCGTAATAATAAACTAGAATTACCAGTAGGTACCAAGAATAGAAATGTATAGAAATAGCCCTCAATATAGATGTATCCAAATTTATAATAAACTACCTGATAGTATAAAAGATACAAAAACATATTTAAAATTAAGTTAAGGAATATGCTGTTAGAAAAATGTTACTACACCATTAAAGAATTTATGGAAGATAAACTTTGAGTATAAGTCAATACAAATATAAGACTTGTATCTGTAAGCTACTCAATTTTAATTACATAACATGTTTTGTTTAATTAAGTGTTTAAAAAATATAATATATTTATATGGACCTTGTTCAAATAGCAATAATAGGTGTAAAGTTACCTCTGATAAGTAAATAGATACAATTTTTTTATTGTATTAAAATTGTTTTAAATTTTTATTTTATTATTTAAGTTAAATTAGTATTATATAATTAGGTAGTAGATTTAGAATTAATTAATAGATTCATAATAATAAGTTACTTTTAAAATTAGATTTTAAGTTTAAACCACTATTTTCTTATTTCATCGAAAATAAGTGTTGCTACACCCTTACAGGGTCTATGTTAGTTATGATAATATATATTTATTTTATGTAAACTACATAGTGCAATAAATAAATAAATAAATGTAATCTGTACTTGCAAAACCCACTTTCACTAACACAACAGCTTAATTCGCTAATCAGCTCTAGTCTAAACTCCTGAGACAAAGAAACAATCTCGCTCACACCCACTCCCACCCAATAATCCTTACTTCACGGCAGGTCACATTAAGGGCACTTCATGCAACCCGAATAAATCTACAAGTCAGGGTCCCTCCATCAAGGACCCAATCCAGCGGCCGATACAAATTAGCCGGCTAATAAGACGGCAGCCATTGCGCTATATTGGACACTTTTGCTGCCCGACTGAACATTTGTAGGCTGACTACACACGACCGGTGCTTAAACGATACACGTAAGTATTTATTCGCTCGATTAAGCTTCAAAATTTCAATAGATTGGAGCTCTTATGGGTATTTGTCAACTGGAGGGTTTATAGAATGTTTCATCTTGAGTGAGCTTCGGATATTAAATGTGTAGACGATCACCTGTTTATGGTTGTAAAGGAATAATATTTTGCTCAATACTTGAGTATTGAAGTTTAAGTCAAATTCCATAGAGAGAAAAAGGGTTGAAACCAATTCTCTGTAAGACAATTTTTATTTTATCTCGGTAGTAATTGTTAACATAAAAAATCAAAAAACTTGCTTCTAGTTGCGTGGGACTTACCTTTAAAGATAAATGGATTAGTGTAATAATTTCCATAGAGTTCAGATTCTCGGTAGGGAACGTAAATGAAGTACCAACAACAAACATTGTACTCTACGTTGCGCTGAAATAGGACTCCTTAGGCATCGGCTATACAGGTACAATCCACATGCATAAACAAAATACTCCACTTCAGTAGATTACATTACAGCTAACAATTTCAGTCATTACTGGAGGCAGCCCGCCTGGGATGCCCACCTCGGGGATCATCCCTTTCGCGGGCTAAACATCACGCCTCGCCTCTATTGTTTCGAAATAACAAAGAGTAGGCTGCATTGTAATGCGAATTAAACCTAATGATAGTTTACTTACGTGAGGAAATAACCGGCAATGGACCTTGGTTGGAACAAAAAGGTTGTATGTAATCTTACTATTCTCTTACTTTACATATTATTATTCTGGCATGTATTCGATTGTGGTATGGGAGATCTAAATTATTTTTCTAACCTCGTTATTTTTTCAGTTTGTGGCACTAACGACCGGTTTCGTTGTTTTAACAATGCTAATGAGTGGTCCTTAATAATTACACAAACACATTTCTATACTTGGTATTTCTATGGTTGTAAATACTTTCTTCCTCTAACCTAACATTGTCCAATTAACGAAGAACATCAACATCATTATCTAGAATACTATTTTTTCAAATAATTTTATTTCTCATTTTTCTCAGAGCGAAAATTTCCAGCAATTTTTGTAATTCTCCTCTAGGTACATTTTGGACATTGGCCAAATGAATTTTTGTCATTTCGTGTTTTTGCTTCCCCCAGGACTCGTTATTAGGCAAATGTTCGCACCACGTGAGGTTTTCTATTTGTATTAAGTTGAGTACGGCCGTTGGGCCTGGCCGGGAATTACATCCGCCTCATAATTACCCAGAGGGTCAAAACAAGAAACATAAGCGACGACTACTGCCCCAAGGCTTGTAACAATTTGTATTGGAACTCTAAATGTTCTGAAACGCAAAACTTTATACCGACTATAAATATTGTTTTTATAAGTAAGATACTAATTATAAGTGTATTTTAACGATAAGCAATATTCCATGAATGACTAAAGATGACGTTGAAATAATTCAATGTGAGAGACATTGAGGTATTTCAACGTTTATTTAAAGACTATAGTCACTCGCCAAATTGCATTGTATAGGAAACATCAAAAGCTCTTCGTCTATTACTATCTCAAAGACAATAGCGGGACAACATAGATCGGAACTGCCAAAACATTCCACCGACAGCACATCTCATCTCTAATGAAAATCCACGCTGTAATCTTAATGCAACTGTCAAACGCACAGTATTAATAGCCGTATGCACTACCGGAGTTAATGACGGCGTCAGAGCTTAGAGCTCAACAAACCAACAAACCTACATGCCTCGTGCAGCCGGCCTAACGCAGACGTGAGCGCCATCTATCGGCCGCGAGTGTAATTTACGTCCGGAGAAATGGAGCACCAAATTAAGTTCCACAAATGTCAGGCGCTAGAAAGTTTCAGTTGTTGTACTTACGAATCGAATCTAAGGGGACCCAGCTTCTCATACATTAAAATGTTTTTTAAGAAATATATCAAATTCAAACGATCGAGGTTTTCCAACAGTGAATTCTGGTCTTACTGCCTATTTAATAGAATAGAAATAGCTTGAATTCTAGGTAAGAATAAAATAAATAAATAAATTTTTATTCCTGTAAGCCTCAGTAAATTTCACCAAGATGGAAAATGTACAATGTGGCAACTACAAAGTAACAATTACGCTGATATGGCAAAATGCCTCTCGATGCTCAGGCGGGAAAGCCAGTCGTTTCCCCTACGCCGTAATGTAAACTTGTGTCTGTGTCTGTAAACTGTTAATAGACTCGTATATTAGTGAGTGTGATTTTCATTTATTCTCCCGACTTTATCCATACACAGTCAATATAAAAAGGACTTAACATTGGTGACCCCGACGAAAGAAAAAAATCAGTTTAGTGAGTAACAGTGCAAAGTAGTGACGAACAGGAAACGACTCCACGTGGCGAGACCGGTCAGATAATTCACGGCAGTTACTTCACTACTAAAAAAATGAATCACCCTACACCACCACCGGTAGCCCAGGTGGCCAGCATCAACGTGTCGGACCGGATACCAGGTTTCTGGATCGATATGCCGAGGATGTGGTTTGCTCAATTCGAGTCAGCCATGGAACCACAAAAACAGGGCGATGCGTCCAAATTCCATTTAGTGATATCAAAGCTAACTAAAGAAGCTTTACAGCAGGCCAGCGATTTGATTCTTACACCGCCGGCCGACAATAAGTATAACACACTGAAAGAAAGGCTACTGACAACTTTCGAAGAAAGTGCGGAGAAACAATTTCACAAACTAGTTAGCGAAATGGATTTAGGGTCTCAACGTCCTTCGCACTTGCTGAGGCGCATGTCGGATTTAGCACGGAGTTCCCGAATTTCAGAAGAAACGTTACAACGCTTGTGGATCTCGAGACTGCCAGGCTCCATAAAAGCAGTTCTCTTAGTTTGTCAAGATACCAAATTAGAAAAGCTTGCGGAAATGGCGGATAAGATAATGGAAAACTTAGACAACGGAGAGATAGCGTCTATATCAGCAACATCATCGACAACACCAGAGCTAACGACTATGATGGCAAGTTTAACCAAAGAATTGAAGGAATTACGACTAGAAGTGAACGAGATTCGAGAAAATAGTAGGAGACGCGGAAACTATCCAAATTGGCGCAGGTCACGTTCAAGGTCAAGAGGTCCACGTCGTACACCAGAGAGTCCAGACTGGGTATGCAGTTATCACTTCACGTACGGAAAAAACGCGAGAAAATGCGAGAAACCTTGTAACTGGAAAAGCCCGTCAGCGGAAAACTAAGTGCAGTGCAGTCTTATACGATGGAAGGCTGCATTTCCGCATCAGGGAACCATCGTTTATGTGTAGTGGACCGGAAATCGTCAATCAGTTTTCTGGTGGACACAGGTGCCAATGTGTCAGTGTTACCGGTGAGTAGAATTAGTAAATGTGAGCGTACCGAAAGCGGTTACAAGCTGTACGCAGCAAATAACACAGAGATTAAGACATACGGTTTAAAGTCCCTTGAAGTTAACTTAGGCTTGCGCAGAATATATAAATGGACGTTTATTGTCAGCGACGTCAAGCAAGCAATTCTAGGCGCAGATTTTATCAAGTCGCACAAACTAATAGTAGATTTATATAACAAAAAGCTTATAGATAGTGTAACTAGTTTAAGTTCCAATGGTTCCATCATACGGTATGACGAAGCTTCAATTAAAAGCATACAGAACGATAGTCCATTTCGCGAGTTATTAGAAGAATTTGTAGATATCACGAAACCCATGTCTTTTAAAGAGCCAACAGCGCACAACATTAGGCACCATATCGTAACGTCTGGCTCCGCAGTACACGCGCGTCCAAGGCCGTTACCTCCAGACCGTTACGTTAAGGTAAAGGAAGAGTTTCAATTAATGCATGAACTAGGAATATGTAGACCGTCGCAAGGTGAGTGGTCTAGCCCGTTACATATTGTCCCTAAAAAAAATGGACAGTTGCGCCCATGCGGAGATTACAGAGCGCTTAACGCAATTACGAAACCTGACCGTTACCCAATACCAAGGGTGAACGATTTCACATACATTTTGGCAGGTAAGACGTGGTTCTCACGCGTAGATTTAAATAGGGCCTATCATAATATAATGGTCGCAACCGAAGACATAGAAAAAACAGCCATAGCAACCCCTTTCGGACTCTGGGAGTTTCCTCGTATGACATTCGGGCTGAGAAACGCAGCGCAAACCTTTCAAAGGTTTATGGACCAACATGTACTCAGAGGGATAGAGAGCATAGAAAGCAATGAGGGTAAGTCAGCACTTTTCTGTTACATAGATGACGTAATTTTAGCTTCCGATAATGAAAAAGTACATAAAGAGCATCTCCGTTTATTATTTAAACGTTTTAGTGAAGAAGGTATAACCATAAACTTAAGTAAAAGCGACCTCGGGCAATCTAAAATAGAGTTCCTAGGGTTTGAAGTAACACAGGACGGAATCAAACCATTACATGACAAAGTTAAGGCTATTGCAGATTATCCGCAGCCAAACACCGTAGAACAACTTCGCCGTTTCTTAGGTATGGTTAACTTCTATAGGTCCCATTTACCACACGCTGTGGAATATCAGACAGAATTAAATATTTTTTTACATAATTCAAAGAAAAGAGATAAGACTAAAGTTCAGTGGGATGCGAAAAGTTTAAAGGCTTTTGAACAATGCAAAGTTAGTTTACAAAACGCTGCTACGTTGTCTCACCCTAGTATAGACGCGCCTTTATCAATTATGACGGACGCCTCAGATACGTGCGTGGGAGCCGTGCTACAACAAAAGGTAAATAACGCATGGAAACCTATCGGGTATTTCTCGAAACAGTTATCAGAATCACAAAAAAAGTACAGCACGTACGATAAAGAATTGTCAGCGATTTATATGGCCATAGTACATTTTCGAAACATCATAGAAGGGCGGCAAATTACTATTTACACGGATCATAAACCGTTAATATATGCTTTTACTAAGGTAACTAACGACAAGGAAATTCCAAGAAGGGCCCGGCAATTATTGTACATTAGCGAGTTTACAAGCGACATACGATATATAAAGGGGCCAGAAAATTCCGTAGCCGACGCGTTATCACGCATCGAGTCAATCGTTTGCCCTACGACAATCGATTTCAGCGAATTAGCTCTTGCACAATCGTGCGATCAAGTTACGACAGGACGGGACGTCAACAGTAAGTTAGTATTTAAATATATAACTATACCAGGGAGTGATAAACAGCTGCTTTGCGAAGTTTCAACGAGAAATGTTAGACCTTATCTTACGCAAAAGTTCAGGAAAATTGCATTCGAAAGTATTCATAATATCAGTCACCCGGGCATGCGGACCACGCGTAAAATGGTCACCCAGAGATATTTCTGGCCGGGAATGAATAAAGATGTAAATGCATGGGCCAGGGCATGCATTAGATGTCAAAAAACAAAAATTAATCGGCATACAGTTTCAAGTTTAGGAAGTTTTCCGCCAAGTAGTAGATTTGAACACATACACACGGACATTGTAGGCCCGTTGCCCACGTCACAAGGTGGTCACCGTTACTGTATAACAATTATAGATCGCTATACACGTTGGCCGGAAGCAGTTCCCGTGTCAGACATTTCAGCCAAGACGGTCGCAAAAGTTATCTACGAGAATTGGATATGTCGGTTCGGCTGCCCAAATAGAATAACTACAGACCAAGGCAGACAGTTTGAAAGTGATATTTTTAACGGACTAATGAAATTCTTAGGTGTACAGAGAATTAGAACAACCCCTTACCACCCTCAGAGCAACGGGTTAATAGAAAGGTGGCATCGCTCGTTAAAAAACGCACTAACAACACGTTTGACAGATAGCGTGGATTGGGTGAACGAACTGCAAACGGTCATGCTAGGGCTTCGTGCTGCCGGCAGGAGCGACTCAGGTGTAAGTGCAGCGGAAATGTTATACGGCGAAACTCTCAGGTTACCCGGGGAATTTTTCCATATAAAACAACAACAAATAGACGACTCAAACTTATATGTAGAACAGCTCCGTCAGACAATAAACAAGATACGGCCACAAACAAAAGAGGTTAGCGATTCGCGTAAAATATTCGTTAGTAAAGATTTAAAGACCTGTACACATGTGTTTGTAAGAAACGACATGATAAAAAAATCTCTTTGTCCTACCTATGATGGTCCATATAGAGTTTTAAGTAGAAACGATAAAATTTTCAAAATAAAATTACCCAATAGAGAGAGCGATTTATCAATAGACAGGCTCAAACCGGCATATATTATTCAAGAAAATAATATTGAAACAGAAAATGAATATTTGCAAAGTTGTCCAAACATCAGTTTAGAAAACGAAAACAAAGATAAATCGCTTTCTCTTGAGAATCGGGTCACGCGTAGTGGGCGACGTGTAAAGCCGCCGGTGCGATTTTTACTAACATAAGAGTAGGTGTAGGTACTTAAATGTCGCTTAGTATTAATTTACATATAAATTATTGCTAATAAGTTATCACTGTGCCAATTCACTTAAATTTCATTAGCAAATAAGGGCGCAAACGAGCAACAAGTTGCACATAGCGGATTATCGTTTAACTACAATGGGCAGTTATCAAACTAAAAATGAAGAAGTTATTATCGCCCAACAAGGAGCCAACAACGCTAGACAGGTGGGAGACATGGAAAAGAAAATAGAAGCATTCAGCATAGTGGTCGTCGTGATCGGGATTGCCGTTCTATTTTTGTGTATTTGCCTGGGCGGAAGGCAATGTTGCTACAGTATCAGGAGATGGGCGAGGAATGAATTAACATCTTTGTGGTCTGCGGGAACAGCAGGCGCAGCGGTCCAGCCAACTGCAGCACCGCAGACACAGCAACAGGTGCAAACAGCCTATGCGTAAATTTAGATAACATAAAGAGGCACAGTGATTCAGTAGGCAATTAGTGGTAGAATAGTAAAATAGATAATTTGTCTTTATATAAAATCATTAATTCTAGGAATATTGTAAAGCTAAATAAAACAATTGATAAGAATGTATAAACAAAATAATTTAATTAGCAACGTACGATAACAATACTCAGAATTGTAACTGGATATTACTGCAACAACAATGTAACCTTTCACACGTAGGCAAAACGACTGGCAAGTACGACATCAATATTTTTTATTTTTGTATTAAGAAACAGTTTTATTTTTTTTGATCTTTTAAGAGGGGGAGGTATGTGGCAACTACAAAGTAACAATTACGCTGATATGGCAAAATGCCTCTCGATGCTCAGGCGGGAAAGCCAGTCGTTTCCCCTACGCCGTAATGTAAACTTGTGTCTGTGTCTGTAAACTGTTAATAGACTCGTATATTAGTGAGTGTGATTTTCATTTATTCTCCCGACTTTATCCATACACAGTCAATATAAAAAGGACTTAACATACAATATAATAATTTAACATTGCGCTAGGATGTCCACGTTAGTCCATCACTTATGATTATCATTAATATACCCAGTAATCATAGTCAACAGGTCAACCGTCACAACGTCCAATAGTTGTGTTGTGAGGTATGATATATAATATAGAACATCAAGTTAAGATAGTAGGTACTCATAAAACAGCAACCATTTACTCTGTCAACTAACTCCGATTACAATAAAATTAACGTAAATAACAATTGCCGAAACCAAATCACAATTAGCGATTCGATAAACACATTAAGCAGAATCATATTACGACCAACAATAAAACACTTAATTATAGTATAATTAAATAAAAGCTACATTCGCAGCACAAAGGCTCCGATCATTGTGGAGTAAAATGTAATCAGTAAACGAGACACAGTTGATTTTGTTTCGACGGCTACTGATTGTGTCCGAGCATGGGAATAAAGGGCCCCAAATACAGCACGATAGCACGCTTGGACCGATCATAAGAAAATCGTGACGATTGTTTACAAAGAGCCTTATTATCATCGTCATCAGTCGGAAGTCTACTGTTGAGCAAAGGGGATACCCTTTATGTAAAGGAAGGCCCCACGCTTGGCAAGCGGCTTGGGGATCGTAGTATTGGTGGTGAAGTTACAGAAGACGCTGCTACCCCTCTTCTGGATTTTCCCTTAGTCGCCTCTTACGACATTCACGGGATGAAAGGGGGTGGTCAATACAAGTCCGGATACCTCTCGGCACCAAGAGCCATACTAACGGTTTTTATTGGCATCACCTATATTTTTCTTTAAGTAAATCATTAATAATGTTACCATACTCTATGTCATTTACTTTTGCCGTTGTGAACATAAAATAACATGTAAGTATGTCAACATCGTTATCAGACGATATCGTAACCAAAACCTATACAATCTAGAAAATCCTTGTATAGCCCCTTGCGATGGATCGTCATGATTTTCTTCCGATCGATCGTACCAGATACGGGGCCTTTAATGCATGCTCTCGTCCGATTAATTGTGTCGATGTGTTATGGGCATTGCTTTTGTTTGCTATTAAAATATTACACACACAGACTTTCTCTACGGGGTTAATTAAGCAGCTCTGTGATGGTATATCCCTCATGGATTATTTTCCATAGCCAATCATGTGGGGCTTTGGTGTATAGAGTTTCGTATAAGTTAATATATTTTATTGTTCGTAGAGTTGTTATTTTGTGACATCATATTATTATCAGATTCTCATATTTTTTTAACACAGCTAGTTTTATGATTTGCCAATTAATGGCCAAAATATACGTAAGTAACATTTCTAAAGATTCTCTCTGTTTATGAGCGCCACCTGCTTTGTTTTCCAAACCGTCGATTTCTGAGGCCGTTTTACCGTCATCATCCCGATTTCACCCACCAGGCAGTTTACCTATGCCTCCTGCTATACGCAGGTTCCATCATCGATGCAGCAACAAAAATGGCATGTTTCACCAAAGCATCGATTAATAATGTTTCACTGCACAGACTCCACATTATAATCCGAGCATTTTTCCAGTGGCCACCCACAACTCCAATAAGCAATAAACATGCCTGCACGTTGATTTGTGTGCGCATATTAGACGCAATTAATCTCCCGGCCGCCGCTGGTGAGGACCAACGCCGTTTATTAAAACGCACTGATGAGCATTTAGGAACAAAAGCCTATGACCTATGACCTTAATGTAGAAGCAGATAAAGTTAAATCAAGAGAAGGGTAAAGTCTCCTTAAGCTAATAGCAATGGTTTCCTTGTTAGAAAAAAGGATAGGAAATATTTTGTAAACTTTTCTATACGCGACTTTTTGGATTGGATTGATTTGGGAGCTCCAGATGACGTTAACACTTCAGAAACAGAAGTAAGTACCTAATGTCTCAAATGTAAATAAATTTTAGTTTTTAAAAAAATTTACTATCAATACATTTTCATTTATAAAATCAGATAAAAACGCAAAAAATATTGGTTTATTCGTTACTGATGCTGATTCAAGTGACGTTCATAATATAATATAGAGTCTTGGAAGCCTGCCCGGATAAAATAATATATTATTGCAAAGATATAATTTCCTCATAGTAGGAAATCACAAATAGGTTGATTCTTGTCTCATACTCATAAATCCCACACAAAAAATAACAGAAACATCCAGAAATGATGTTGAAGACAAATCTTTTCCTGCTACGAATATGTTTAACTTACGAAAACATTTAGACACATGTATATAGAAAGAAATGTGGCTGAAGTAATAGGTAGTTTAAAGTGTACCAAAAGTTATCAATATAAGACTGAGTTGGACAAATCCAACTGCTAGTTACGAGAAATATCTGATATAAAGGCGACAGGCGACGTGTTAATTAAGTGCGGTTCTCGCCAGCCTTTTTATGCAAGTCCAACAATTGCTATAACTAGTTCCCAACTGGCCGCAGTTGTCAACAAACGGTTTCCGCGCCGCCGCCGCCCGCCGCCGCTCCAACTTACCACTAAACAGATTCGCAGCTCTCTGTCCAACAATTCATCTCAATTTATATTTGGACCGCGTTGACAAATACTTTGCGCCCATCCTTAGCTATATCTTACGACAAACTTTTAAATTGGGATCCTAACACTCAAGAGCATCCTCTATCTCCCTCCAACTACCAGTCAGGTATATATCTTACCTGCTCTATCGTAGATCGTGTCCAAAGCTAAAGGAATTGACCCAATTTAAAAAGTTACCGTACAGTGTACCAGATACGGGTTTTCATCTTATAATTGAATCATCGCTTTATTCCAGTGTTTGCGAGCGACATTTCAATTTAAAGTTAACAGCCATATATTGACAGAAGAGACGACATAAAACAAAACGGGAAATATAATTTAAATTGAATTTTCAATTGAGTAGCAAAATGGTGAACAGTAAACACTGTTGTGCAGGGAAGTTTTGCGTTTATTCATTACCATTATCGCGCTCTGTCGCCACAATTTTCACGGTTTTCGATAATTTTCCAGTTGATTCTATATTATTACATTACAGAAAATCTAATGAAAGTGTACGTAAAATATAATATAGGTTGCAGTAACCCGATCAATTAAAGGTAAATGTTCAAATGCAAAAAATGTAAATGTTCATGCGCGACGCCAATAAAGTAAAACTACAAGTAATTCCTCCCTCCAAGAGGATTCGTATCAGCCTCCACATACCACGAAGTTCGCTTCATGTTATGATTAGGTTTGTTTACTTTCATCACTAAGCTTTTAGTACTCTTAGAAATTGAAAGTGAAGGAATATCTGAAGTAGAAGAAAGTTTTGCAATGAGATCAGAAGCAATTTGTATAAAAGATATAAGTGCAAGCTTACCGTCAATGTTAAAGGGTCATATTTATAGGTCTAACTAATAGAAGGTAAAAAAGAAACTAATCCAAAGTTATTATTTTAAGATCTAGTAGACATGTCTACGTTTAAGCTTAAATAATTTAATTATTTCCCGATTGATGAAGATAGATATTTCAATTGCGTTTTGAATTTGGATGGATTCTTCTACAATTTACCAATCCTATGAATTTAATTTGTCTAGCACATTACTTCTCCCTTACATTCAAGCTATTTCACCGCAAGAAGCCAGAGTACTTCAAAGGATTTGAAGACCTTTGCTTGTAGAATTATAAAAAGAAAACTCACCTTTTTGGAACAAGACGTCAAGGTAATCGAGCTAATGTCTAAGGAGCATAATATAATAATAATTGTCCAAATAACTGCGGGGTTACTATGAACTTTTATTGCACGTCATTTTCTGTTGTGGAAGCGAAAAGCCGCTACGAGCAGTGCGATGTCTCTTTTATCTGCTATGCAAGCTCATAATAAGGCACCTGGAGTTCCATAACGACTAAGATATACATGACATTCAGTCGAGAAAAGACATGTGTCTTATTTTCGCTATCCATTAAACACATGCGAATCTGACCCCAACTACTGAACCGAACTATTAATAAAAGCTCTCATGAAATAGTGGGGAAGGTCCCGCAGCCCACTGGACTGGAACCGGGGGCTATCTTGGGGTCCGGAAATTGCGAGACAAAGCTTACTGTTACAAGTAATTATTTGTTAAGGTCCCCATTATTTCACGGTATTGTTTGAACGGCTAGTTTCTATGTTCATGCTAATGTGTTTTTCATTAACACGATTGTTATTTTAAATTAAAGGTCCGAAGTGTGATGTGAGTAACAGTTTAACTAAATATGGACAGGGCGAGGATTGCCTTATAATATTTCATAATATAACCTTTGTGGCTGAATTGGTGAAAAGGGTTAATAAGAGGGTTGAAAAATACTTTGGTTAAGTTTCCGAAAAAAGATTTCAATTAATCATATACTCAAGCGTGTGCTTGAGTATATGATTATTGCTGTAGAATATTCTGAGATATCGCTCGTCTAACCATACTAGTCTATTCTCCTCCCAATAGAACCACTCAACTCCAACTCACCAATAACGATCCACTTTACATAGAGGAACTATTATACCAAGAAATCTGAAAGCAAACATCAGAGCTCCGTCCGCGGTAGAAGTTCTAACAATGAGGCGCTGTTCCATACTCCATAGTCCAATAACAATGGCTAGCGATGTTCAAAAGTTAATAATGTTAAAAATACCGGGAATCTAAATCGAGCGTACCGTTGGAATAAAACTCGCAGCGAGTTCAATAACGGGCGGTGGTTTATGTTCCCGACTGTACCGACACACGGGCAACACGGATGGTGAGCAATGAACACCATTTTGTACATACATTGCAAATGACACGAAATTACATTGAACGTTAATCATTCTACTGCAATATTGTGGGAATGAGAATATATTATGGTTCAGCAGTTTTTTTACTTACCTTCAAGCTATAATCAAAATACATTATATTCTGCTGCTTGTTTTTAGAGGTTGATAGAACAAGAAATTAAGAGATAGTCAGCTTGAAATACCTTTTAGGATTAGGAAAAAAAGGTGTGGCTAAATTGTCAAAACAAGGTCCCTTATGGGTCAATATACAACGTCGAGTTTGATTAATGACTTTTACTTATTTGGTGGTTTACCTGCAACTTGTTACGCCACATGTTCGCCCCCGTGTCTCTCCCTCCCGTATGTGCAACACCCGCACACTCGCACACCCGCACCCGCACGCTACGAGCCGCGTCCCACGTACAGCCACGCTAGGACTTAGCTGAATTGTTTCAACGCTGGAAACTTCTTAACAACCTCCTAAGTAATATCGTTTCAGATTTTTCTTAGTTCAGGAAAATCCTTGATTTATTTATGGCGCTGAGTTTTATGCTGCATTTGTCTTTGTTCTAAAGATGGCTACGATTTTGTTTTGAACAATTATTGTGAGTTTGCCATACATTTTCAAGGAGAGTTAAGAATATGTTTTGGCTGAGAGTTATTTATTGTATCAATGAATCATAACGCATATTTCCTCACTATGTAAAGTATTATATATATTGTTATAACATCTACTTTATGCGGTCATTGTAATTATTCGATTGATGCAGTAGCTTAGTGATTTCGGCGGATTTATTACGTGCCTTCAGGGGTTGCGGCTTCATCACACATAATAATTATTATTTGTGTGGCCCGCCGGTGTATGTCCTATCACGGTAATTTCATTTGTCGCTAGTTGACTGTCATAAATCGAGTATAAATTCAAGTAAAATAGTAATCAGATTATATCCTCAAATTACCTTCTATTTGGAAAACCGGGCTCAATAATATCAATAATAAATATCACAAAAATTACATTCATTATCAAGTCGGTTATCAACGATAAGAAAAATCAAATTTAAACGTAGATAATGTGTGTGCGATGATTACGATAGTTCGATTGTATAGATTACAATTATACATTCACAAAGTGGTCCGGGTTCAGTAGCGGGCGCTTGTGGCCACGATGGAGTTCAAATACTTATTGTTGATCACCGCTGTGGTGGGGGCGGTGGGCGCCGGCAAACATGATATGCACTCAGGGTATGGATTTGTTAATTATTTAATTGTTCTTTGTGTCTGTTAATGACACATGGCAATAAATGCCGTTGGGTAAAAATGGGCTGGGCAATAAGGATGATAGCGAGGTTGACCACCCAGGGAGCGCCAGACGTTTTATGGTAATTTGCAGAAAGCTGTCTATAATTATGTATCCTGAGCCATTTTGTAACTTTACGGAAACATACCGAATTTGATAGTTTAGTAACTAAGATATTGGTCTAAAACTGACACGTTTTATATTTTATAATTGTATTTTAATTATTCATCTTATATCTAAATTGATAAAGAAAATTTGAATAACGATGGACACGAGTGTTATTTAAACCCACGACCCGCGACGACATGTCCATCATTTTTCAAATTTTCTTTATCAATTTAGGTTCAAGCTTAGCATGGGCACATGCTAAAATAACACCAAAAGTCATATTAATCTTATATTTCGTTTTTATATCAATAATTATAATTATTTATTTTAGTTTTATTTACATTTATTAGGTCATAGCCTTATGAGTAATTTAAGATAACGAAACTCTTAACGAATAACAGCAATACACACCTCACGTACGGTAATATTAAAGGGCTCGTAGTCCCACAGCCACTAGCGACGACGGTGGGTCTGCTGCTGTAACAGTTACACATGCGTCTTGTTCAGTAATTTAATAGATGAATATTTTTAATGTTTACTTACAACCCCATCATTCTATAAGTGTTAGGGAATAGGGAGTACACCTGTGTTTGCTCACACACTTGTGTAACTTTATTTTTGGCGAAGTGGACTGGTCTCAAATCACACTAATATTATAAAGGCGAAAGTTTGTGTGTTGGTTACATTTTGCTTGATATTGCTTACATTTGGTATAGAAGTAGCTGACGTAGCGGGTAACACCGTGGGGAGCAGCTAGTTTAGATATAAATATCTTTTACGTACATATGTAGCGAGCTCAAAGATCAACCTCCCTAAAAGGATTATCAAGGATCACAGTGTAAGAGAAATAACAATGTAATAACAGCACACACTGGTAATTACATTTAGGAAATAATTCCACAGCTCTACGACATCCACTTAAAGTTAATTCGGCTTGTTAATCCGCTGTAATTGAGATCAGCCCGCTCAGAAGTACCTATATAAAGCCTTTGTTTATGTAAAGCTAGATAATTACGAACTCAATAATATTGTTTAAAAGGAAGCTTAACTGATTTGCAAACCAATTTAGTGCTAGAATAGCATGTTTATTTCTATTTGTAGGGATTTCCCGGACAATTCCCTTAAGAGTAAAAAAAACTGCTACATGTAGCAAATGTGTAGAGACCTTATAATCCTTTAAGCCCACAGCTTATGCCTTAACACGTTGACTGTTAGACACAATTCGATGTGTACTGTATACACCTAGTGCACTGGACACTGGACAGTAGTAGGGTTAAGTGAATATCAAAGTACCTAACGGTTTTTTTATTTTAGAGGTTTATTGTTTCTGCCTGACTAATACATACGTTAGTATCTCTAAGTATACTATCCAGTCCATACCTCAAAGCTACCGTTATGATATTCCACTGAATCATAATTATTTCTTCGATAGTAATTGCTCGACGTCGACCACCCTTTGCCTCGACGGTAATTAATTCCCTGGAACGCGTTTCCCTTGAAACACGATACCTTGATTGTTCACCGGGATATATCTAAAGCCAATTAATCATTGTTAATGTACGCTGTAAACATTGTGTATGGAGCTGAAGCTATTAAAATGTAACTGCCTCGCCTATTGATTTACACGTCTACGTCATAATAGTGTAGGTAGGGTAATAAAGGATTATCTTCAATATTTTCATCATAATTATTATCTTACATTTCCGTCCGAAAACCCATAAATTATCTTTTATGACTTGAAATGTTTGTGACAATAAAGATATCATAAAATGCCTTCCCGCTTGTAACATGTTCCCAAACATTTTGCCGTAACAATTCACCGAACATTTGCCCGCAACTCAGTTTCTTCGAGTTTATGGCACGGGTCCCACAACAGCCACATCCCTTTGTAACAGTTACGGAGAAATATTCGCTGAGATTTCGTTAAATGAACAAGTGGAGAACCTTTAAATAATTTCATTGGGAGTACCATTTTCTGTAAAGAGTATCTCATCGCCCAATTATTGGGCAGAAGACATGATAGACAGTATCATATAGAATACCAGAATCCATCTGCATCCAGTAACGCCAGGAGCCGATTAAAACACAACTGTTAAAAACACAACTCATAGCAATAAAATGTATCCCTTTCTAGAAATTCAGTGCACGGCGTCAAGCTCCGTGACTCTTCTGACCAGAGGCTGCTGTACGAGCTGGTGCTGCAGCTGGAGCTAGATGTGTGGCAGTACGGCATGCCAGAACAGAGAGACGCCATTGTCATGGTGACGCCCGCCAACAGGATGCAGTTCTTTGAAGCACTCGACGATAAACAGATAGTCCATTATGTTCAGATTAATGACGTGGTCAAGTAAGTGTATATATTTTTTTTATGATGTTGCTACCATCCAAATAAATATTTTATAAAATCTCTTTCTTCGCAGTGTTGTTGTGTAAAATCTCTTTCTTTATTGAAAGTGCAGTCGAAAGAATAATAACATGTTAGGGCCATTTTTCACCTCGTTTTTACTACTTCCTTTTATAACAACTTTTTATGTCATGCCCCAATTTCTGACTAGTGGTTAAAAAGCGTAAAACACATCCCTATGTTTTGTTTTTGTTATAACATTATTAATTCAGAAACGAATTATAACGCGTATTTCCAAATAATACAATTTAATTTCAAAACTCTAACATAATTATTATTGAAACGTCCCGTAAATCATTAGTGTCTGACAATTCTGCCATTGTCAGTAACAGACAGCTCCACTGTACACAGTCCGGGCTGGGATCGTGCCAGCATTGCATGCTGTCACTGTGTCAGCATCAAACTACATAATATAATGGAGAAACGTTTTCATCCTGAAAAATAGAGTAAAAACAACCTTCATTCCTCCTTCAAGTTGTAGAAGGTGACTGTAAATATGACCTTATGTCGTAGTGGCTCTAAGATTTCAATTTCTGTTTACCCACAGTCAAGGTCCTGGACTTCTTTCCGCCGTTTTGTATTTCGTACCTGCTAGTAAAATTGTGCCCCGATTTGAATATTAGTGGTTGGCGAAGTGACCCCTCTGCCTGCCTGCCACTGGCGTGGTTAACTGCTTAATTAACACACATAAGAATTACACCTTATGATTTGTATTTTTTAAAAGCTACTCGCTATCCATCGAGCACAACTCATAATATTATTTGGTTAAAGTAAAACTGCGATCATATTTTGATTGCGATCCGATATCTCTACAAATCCCTGATGGATAATAGTGATTAGTATTCTCGTATGTGTTCAGCAAAATACATTTTGTTTGCGATTTTTTAAAACAAGATTAAATGAACAAGCATTAACTCGAGCTCTTGTTAAGATTCCAATCAATTCTCATTGTTCGTATTTTTCATGCTTTTCAGTAAACTTTTACATTTGTTATCATATTTCATGTTTGTTTATTGTTGTTGGATTTGTTTTGTTTGGTTAATTGCATTTACGAGTTGAATTATAAAGAGATTTTTTATTACACGTTAAATATTAAGTTTCAAATTGAACTAGGTTGGGTTTCTGATTTTTATCAGGGGCATCCCAACGAAGTGTCTTTAAAAAAGCTTCATGTTTACCGTAATATATTTTTGTATTATTGATACATCTACCGGTTTCTTTTCCAGGTCTCTCGAAGATATTGACGACGAGATATCGCGCTGGAGAGCCACCAGGACCAACAGGATGATATTCCAGGACTACCCGCGGTATGCTGAGGTTAGATACCATTTTCCTACTATTTCGGTAATAGAGGCGGTAACACTATGTATGTATGTTTGTTATTAATAGAGTAGGTTTATCGCCCTTGTAACAAATGCTTTTTGCAAACATGTACTACGAGTAATGCATAGAGATAAAATATTTTTCAAAATCAAGACTGGTATTTTTAACATTTTCAAACTAGTGTTTAACGGTAAGTTTGAAACAACATTTTCCTAACAAAGCTGTAATCAATAATTACTTATGATCATATTAATTGACATCATCAAACACATAGCAATTCATGCACTGTTGAATGTAGGCAGGCTCCTTTTATATCAGTATCCACACTTCTGTTCATACTTATTTGTAGAAGATTGGAAAGTGACGATTTCAACAAATAGGGAACTAAAACTGGATACAGGAACTAAACGCCCCAAAGTTGGTCAAAAATATTCAGTTAATGTCTCTTTTTCCAATGGAAAAACTTAATTGTACCCTCATGAATGATAATTAAGTCTTATACCTCATTGACCAGGTCGATGCCTATATGGAATCTATAGCCGAGCGCTTCCCTACCCTGGTGAATTTAGTGAACGCTGGACCGAGTTTCGAAGGCCGTGACATCAAGTATTTAAAGGTTTGTTACTTTGTATTTTATTTAAAAGGCGACAAAGTATTAAAGGAACAATAGTGTTGTAACAAACGACGTTAGTAGAGCTATTGTCGCCATTCATATTGATTCCATGATTATTCACCATTTATGACTTGTTTTCGCGGTATCTACTGCTACTACTTTAATCCACCCCCCATGGATTAAACGTTACTCCTTTAAGCGTGAATTTCAATGGCATAAGACGCGCGCCACTTGTAAATGCCACTTAACTGGTGGAATATGGGTGTGCATCACCATGCGCCTCTAGCTTTATAAAATAGGCGTGAAGTTTTATTTATGTATTTTCGTCAACTTGTAGATATCCACGACTAACTTCGAAGACCCTAGCAAGCCTATTTACTTCATGAGTGCTATGCTCCACGCACGAGAGTGGGTGACCACGCCAATCACCCTGTACTCCATCTTCAGGCTGGTGGAGAACCTGCGGGCTGATGAAACCGACCTGCTGTCAGACATCGACTGGATCATCCTGCCCCTAGCCAACCCTGATGGATACGAGTATTCGCATGTTGAGGTGAGTAGTTTCTAGTTTAATTACATAATTATGTTATGATAAGGTAACATTGCAGATGTTATCTTCATTCTATTTACCGTTTAACTGTCTCTACGCTCATAGGTCTTTAGAAATACTTGAATAATTATAATAGTAAAATATTCATCAATAAGTTTAAAATAATATTCTGAGTTGACAGTTGACAGATTTCTATCAAGACTTAGAACATGAATCCAAAACTATCTGCATTTATTATTAATTTTGCTTTAAACTAAATATTCCTAGATGTTTTACCTTAAGATATTTTCAGAACCGTTTCTGGCGTAAAACGAGGTCGTTCTACCCGGAGATCAACGATACTTGCATCGGCGTAGATGGCAACAGGAACTTTGACGTATTTTACAACACATTTGGAGTGTCACAAGACCCTTGTTCAGACATCTGGCCAGGACCCATGGCATTTTCCGAGGCCGAGACCCGGTATATGAGGGATATCCTCTTAGAATATGTGGATAGGATGCAGTTATTCGTGGACATCCACAGCTTTGGGAACTACGTCTTGTTTGGTTATGGAGACGCGAGTCTGACTCCAAATGCTCCCCAGCTTCATCACGTGGGGGCGGCGATGGGAGCCGTGATGGACGCAAGGAAACTGTCAAAGGCCCCGTATTACTTGGTGGGTAACAGTGCTAGCGTTTTGTACGCGGCGTCGGGAGCTTCTGATGATTATGGAACGGTGAGTGCGAGTTTAAAAGATTTTTACTTACACAGTTTTAAAGATGCAAAAAATTAAAATTAAGGATGTTTTGCTTCATCCCCTGCTCTAAAAGAAACATAAATGCAAGCCTTACACAAAAACAAAAATAATTATAACTTTTAGCAGAAACAAGAAAAAGTACCTACTCAATCGAATCAAAACGAAGTATCATAATATAATAATAGAGGAACATTTTAACAGTACTTATACTAAGAATTCTAAGAGTTAAAACAATTCTCAAGCAATGTTTTGTGAGTAAAAGCAATATGGGCACAATATTATAAGCAATCAATTGCTTGAAATTTAGCAGATT
The DNA here is from genome assembly GCA_946251915.1 of Abrostola triplasia. NCBI lineage: Eukaryota > Metazoa > Arthropoda > Insecta > Lepidoptera > Noctuidae > Abrostola > Abrostola triplasia. The sequence goes on along the minus strand of OX276441.1, from coordinate 10,234,852 downwards.
TTCTAACAATGGTATGACATTAGGAAGTTAACTCCCCTGTTGTAATGAACCTAAATCCTCATGTTCCCAGTTGGTCGGCGTGCCATTCTCCTACACACTGGAGATCCCCGGCTATGAGTACGGGTTCGCTGTGCCGCCACAGTACATGGATCACATCAACGAGGAGACGTGGCAGGGCATCGCCGCCACCGCCAGACTATCCAGGCTTTACTACAGAAGTCGCATAGAAGCGGCCACGTCTACCACAACTACGACTACTCCGACTACTACGACTCCCACGACTACTACGACACCTACTACTCCCACGACAACTACGACACCTACGACTACAACACCTACAACTACTACGACTCCCGAGGCTACCACAACACCTACCACTACTACGACTCCCGAGGCTACCACAACACCTACCACTACTACGACTCCTGAAACTACTACAGCCCCTACGACTACTACGACACCCGAGTCTACTACAGAACCTACGACTACTACGACTCCCGACACTACAACGACACCTACGACTACTACAACCCCCGACACTACAACAACACCTACGCCGGCTCCAACCGATATACCATAAATTAACAGTTTGTAACAAAACTATGACGAAAGAAATTGTGGCGTGGGGAACTCTTTAAAGTGAAAGAGGTGTTAATATTTTAAATAGAAATAGTTAAACTAACATAACAAGTCGAATGAATAATTATGTATTTACAAATAAATGAATTTTAACAACTTTGTAACTTTTTTTCATCATGATGTGGTTATCGAAATTAAGGTATAATACTTGTTGCTCATAATGTTTGAATACCTACATAGTACCAAGGATCTAATTATTACAATTAAAACATAGACATAACATCACGCCTGTATTCCCCGAAGGAGTAGGCAGAGGTGCACATTATAGTACACCCACATTTTGCCAGTTATGTTTTTAGGTCCCAATGTAATAGGTGGCGAGCCTATTGGCATTGCAATGAGAATTACCTAATGGAAAAACCCAGTAACACTTTACCCGACCCGGGATTCAAACCTAGGACCTCCTGCTCAGCAGTCGCGCTTAGCGACCACTGGACCAACTAGGCAGTCATTCAGTTCAGTTCAATCAGTTACAATTTATATCAAAGATTCGAGTACTCGTATAATTTATTTATCGTTTGTCGTAGGTGGCAGGACAAGCAAACAAACGAGTCACGGCCTCTTGTTCGCAGCAGCTGTACCACAATCGCCTTTAAGAATACTTATAATATTCTTATTCTTACGAATCTACAGTGTTTGATGATTAAGGATAATAATAATAACAGCCTATAACTGTCCCACTGCAGGGCAAAGGCCTCTTTTCGTATAGAGAAGGATTGAGCATTGATTAAGGATAAATGTTACAATATAATATGACGGCAAAATTATTATAATAATATATAGCTATGATAACAATGATAGTGAACGTCAATAAAAACGTACGCTCATCGTAATTGATTAGTTTTTTAATAGGTACATTACAAGTTTTAGTCGCAAAGTTCGTCGTGGTTCGGCCGATGGTGCCTGTGGCAGCGATGGACTTAAGATACGTGTTGTTAATCACCACTGTGGTCGGAGCGGTGTGCGCCGGCCATCATGATATGTACTCAGGGTATGGATGGATTTCTTACTGTCGATTATGGGCAAAATTGGATATATAACATGTGTGTTAACATACGTCAATGTGACTATCAATTTGTATGGCACAAAGTTTCTGAGCTAATCTCGATTGGTTCCACTCAGTCAGGCAAGAAAAGGGTGTTTGGCTTTCAATTTGATGATCGTTTACATACATGTGGTGGTAATGTAACGGATTAAATTTAACAGAAGTAATTTAAGAAGTAGAAGAAAGTAAGAAGTTGACCAAAATAACTACAAAGAAATAAGGTGATCATAACTATTAAGAAATAAATTTAAAAAAATTTGATAGAGGTTATTTTTTTTTAAATGAAAGAGAAATGTGATAAATAGTATTTATTTATGTAATAATCGTGACCAGTAACTATCGCACTAAACAGTGGTAAAAGTACAAAGTTCAATATTTTCAATAGTTCAAATATTAAAATGTTTGGAAAACATTGTAATATTCTATTAAGTAAAACCATTATTCTTAGAAACTCAGTCCATGGCGTCCAACTTCGTGATAAAGCTGATCAGAAGGTTCTTTACGAGCTGGAGACCGAGCTAGAGCTGGACATCTGGCAGTACGGCATGCCGGGACAGAGAGACGCCAGCGTGATGGTGACGCCGGAGAACAGGGTGCAGTTCTTTGACATCTTGGATTCGAAGGGGATTGAGCATTACCTACAGTTAAATGATGTAGTCAAGTAAGTGTATCTTTTTAGCATTGTTTTATGACGTGATCTCGTGATTGTAAAATCTTACTCCAGTTAAATTTGCACATTCATCGAGCCAAATCCGCCATTAACAGTTTTAAAAATGTTGAAGGTGAAATGATGGTATTGTTAAAAACCATAAAATCTTAAATGACATTAACAAAATGAAAAAAAGCTTTTCAAAAGCTGTCGCATCAAAATTTAAAAACCTTGAAGTGTCGTTTTAAATTATTGAATCAAAATAAATTGAATAACATAAACAGTGTGTTCGTATTTCAGGCTTATTTACTAAAATTTATTTTCGAGTTGGTTGAATTGTTATTGAATGTACCTTGCTCAGGGCCCTCGAGGACCATGACGAGGAAATATCAAGATGGAGGTCTACCAGGAGTAACAGGATGATATTCCAGGACTACCCACGTTATAACCAGGTTGGCTACCTACAACTATTACCTAAAATTGCCATACTATTTATAACTAAGTTTTTCCTCAGTTCCTCCAGGGTAAAAAGCCAGTATTAAACATATTACTAAAATTACTTGTTCGAGATGCACCAATTGTTTAAAGGGGACGATAATATTAGATGTTATTATGCAACGGATCGATCAAAGTTAATCCAGTTTGAACAATTGATCTGTTTTCAATTATAGCTTTAAATGATGAAATCATGGCCAACATTAATTAATACGGCCTAATCCAGTGTTTATGTTAGAGCTTAAATAGAATTATTAGCACCCGAGTACATCTATTAAGTTTTTAGTTGAGCGCTTTGTGGAATTTGGCCAAACGATTCGATATATTATGTTTTGTTTGGAAAGCGTTTGTTTTGTCTTCCATCGGGTTTATTTTATTTTATTTGTAAGGTACATAAAACAGTTACACGTTAAAATGTTTACAATAAGTTCATACATTGATATTACAAACAATTTGGAAATTATTAATTTGTTTTTTTTTTTGGAACTTTGTCAGCACAGTTAAGTTCTACTTCTAACTATTGAACCCTGTTTCCAGATTGATGCCTACATGATTTCGATTGCCCAGCGCTACCCTGACCTGGTGACCGTGGTCAGCGCTGGACCGAGCTTTGAAGGTCGAGACATCAAGTATTTGAAGGTTTGTTTTTTAAATCTCCTTTCTACTGCAGAACAGAATACAATAAGTTTAATGCCATTTTCTGATCTAGATATCCACAACAAACTTTAACGACCCAAGCAAGCCTATTTACTTTATGAACGCTATGCTCCACGCTCGAGAGTGGGTGACCACGCCAGTCGCCCTGTACTCCATCTTCAGGCTGGTGGAGAACCTGCGGGCTGAGGACAGCGACCTGCTGACAGACATCGACTGGATCATCCTGCCCCTAGCCAACCCTGATGGGTACGAGTTTTCGCATGTCGACGTAAGTTTTACCTCTTCACCTATTTTATGTTAATGCCAGAAGACACAATCACTCTTTTACGACCAACCAAATTTTGATTCTTTATTTTTTGCAGTATATGTATTCATTTTGGTCAGTTAGAATAAAAAAAAAACTGTAAAACAGCAAATAAACATAATTATTTAACTTGAGTACCTATTCGGTTGTATTACAATATTTTTTATGTATTGACCTTATTTAAGTGTTGCTTATCTTAACAATAAGAATATTTTCAGACACGTCTCTGGCGTAAGACGAGGTCTGTCAACTTGGAAGTCAGCGACGTTTGCTTCGGAGTAGATGGCAACCGAAACTTCGATGTCGCATTCAACACTACAGGAGTCTCCACTAACCCTTGCGCCATGACCTACCCAGGAACCGAACCATTCTCTGAACCAGAGACCGGTTACATCAGAGACATACTTAAGGAGTACCTGGACAGGATCCAAATTTACATGGATATTCATAGCCATGGAAACTACGTGTTGTTTGCTTATGGGGACACGACTCTGCCTCCCAACGTTGCTCAGCTTCACCACGTGGGAGCAGCCATGGGAGCTGCTATAGATGCCAGGAAGCTGCCGCAGGCTCGATTCTACTTAGTGGGCAACAGTGCGAGCGTGCTGTACGGTAGTTCAGGAAGCGCTCAGGATTATGGTCAGGTGAGATTGTATTTATACTAGTTGATTATTTTGGATGAGACTGTAATTTGATGATTATCGAGGATAAATCGAGGAGTGAAGATTTTTTATGTTAGTGACGCTAACACCAGCTCTTAGAAGCGGTAGGCCGAAGATCAAACCTAGTGGCGTGCCATAAGATAAGTCTATGTTCAGCAGAGGACTGAGATAGGCTGATGATGATGGACACCAGCTCTTATATCCGTACTTCCGAAATAATAAAGCTGTTAGTAAAACTTCCTAACGCAGCCGTTCTCATCACCGTCTAAATGTAATCGACAGAAATATTTCCAATACGCACACTTGATTAATTAGACGCCCTTCGTCTGCTGCAAGCGATGAAACGCGCGCGCCATACTAATCTAATCTATTCGGATTAATTGTGTTTCTGATAGCATTTATATAATGGACGCCGATCAGTACTGACTGGGTCATGGATTTAGATACGCTGGATCTGTTTATACATGCACATTAGAGTGACCAGTACAGATGGTGTTTATTTGAATAATTGAACTGCGAAATTAATATATAATGCTAATTTGGAATCTACTGTACATACTATTATTTTTAGCCTGAGGTGTCCCACAGGGCCACAGCTGGGCAAAAGCTTCCCCATTCTCTTTACACATCTCCGTCACCAGCTGACGTTGACCAGTCTTGTATATACAAGTCAAGTTTGTCCCGCCATCTAATAATAGTGTCAGTAAATTTTCCCTCTTAAAATCTAATAACCTTTACAGTAGTCCTTATTTACAAGGAAAGGGCCACTGATCTAATAAGTCCTCTCTTAGTAAAGCTATGTCACTATTATGTTGGTCCTTAATATTAAAACTTGATATAATTATTTGCATGTCTGTCGATACAATGCGATCTATTTGACATAATCTGATAACGGTTGAAGATTGTGACACGGTTGCTTACTGAACGATATCATTTTAATAAAAAATATCTTTATTAGTGTCGAGATATAGTTTCGCATTTTATCTTATCTTTATCGGTAAATTTACATTTTATAAGAAATTCTTGGCTGTAAGATAATTATTTGTACTATTTCAATTATGATTGTTAGACGGCTATTTTTATTGTAGCCATAATGCGAACAGTTTTTCCTTTTAGCCTTAATATAGTACTTATGGGCAATTTTTATTATTATAGCTCTTCAGTTCATTTAATTGTTACGTTACCGAAAATGAGTACTTATTTCAAAATCACGTTTAAGTTTGTGTGCTATCGTCGAATTCAAACTGTTAAAGTATATACCTAGTAATTTACTCCGCAAATCCTAAGTCTACAGACCGAATAATGACAGCGTCCTATAAAGAGAACACTATTTATATAATTGAACCAATTAGGTAAAAAACCGGAGACAAAAGATTAATTAGCTGCCAGACGGGCAAGAAACGAAACCGATATACCGAAGGCAGAAGTTTTCCTGACAAACGTACCGTAATGTAGTGATGTCCAATGGAGCGGGGAGGAATGGATGGGGGGAATGATGCGGGGGGAGGGCAATGACGCGGCAGACGTCCCAGCTGAACACACGGCGCTAGATAATGAGGAAGTTCGCTGTTTGGGCTCAGGCTTACAACTAATACGTTTGGGTCTTTAGAAAGAAAAAAATATTTTTCAAACGTTACCTTATGTCTTTTACCTCTGGTGTTGAATTAGAATTGCACTGTCGAATTGCGTGCTATAACTTCATATGACTATTTATTTATTTTATTTATTTATTGATAAGGCAAACCAACGACATATTTACAATTACGATATACTAAATTAGTTTTCAATTATTATTAGGGTTATTTTTTTACAAAAGTAAATTATTTATCGTAAAGCTTATAAGATATTTTATCAATTTGTATTTCAACTACTAAAATGTGATAAGGTTTCACCTTTAAAAACCATTATATCTTTTCCAGGTGGTCGGCGTGCCCTTCTCCTACACACTGGAGCTCCCCGGCTACGACTACAACTTCCTGGTGCCCCCGCAGTACATGGATCAGATCAACGAGGAGACGTGGCAAGGCATCGCCGTCACCGCCAGACTGTCCAGGCTTTACTACAGAAGTCGCTTAGAAGCCACGTCTACCACCACTACCACAACAACAACTACGACTGCTGCAACACCCACGACTCCTACGACTACTACAACACCCTTGACTCCTACGACTCCCACAACTCCAACACCTACGGCTCCCACGACTACAACCACGACAACTACGCCAGCTCCAAATATCCCATAAATTGAAAGAATACATTAATAGCAGACTGTATGCTTGTAAAATAGTAACTAATAAGCGGCAATACAACAAAGTAATTTTAAATGTCAAATAAAATATGTTTTACATAAAAATAAAAATACAGTTTTATTGCTGAAATCATTATTTCGGCCCTCATTTGAAAGTGAGATATACTACATTAAGGTATACTATCTATACTAAACAATATAAAGCTGAAGAGTTAGTTCAATAGGCTGTACGCGCTAAACTCAGGAACTACTGGGTAGATATGAAAAAATATTTTGTGTTAGAAAGTCCATTAATTATCGAAGAAGGCTATAGTCTATAAAATATTTGAAATATGGACAAATTCGCGGGCGGAGGCTAGTGCTCAATACAAATAACTGCATTACGGTTAATCATTGTCCTATCGCTCATTGTCTTTTAATAGCTATTCCACAACAATCCATGAGAATTTACAGTTATTACCTACTTTGATAAACTAGTTTGATAGATGTATTTGTAATAGGAATAGCGTAAACATTGACCATTGTTTTAATATCGCTATATATATTGCTATTGCATACCTAATTAAAAATGCTTCTACATTTGAAATACTAATTGTAATTAATATGCACTAATTTAATACTTCTTAATCTAAACGGATGTACTAAAATAACGTTACCATAGACAAAAAGGCAAGGTGAGCTCGTGCGGTATCAACCTGTTTGCAATGACGTGTGCGCGCGACGTTGCCGCTCCGTGCAATGACACTTCACCGCTTTCCAACTACGCTACACAACGACACCGTGTTACCAGTCGTAATGAATTGTTTTAGGCTGACTAAGTTACCTGTGCACTGTGTTACTGTGCGCGTTAGTTTAAGTAGTCCGTTCTCAGTGATCGAACAGTCGCGTGCGCACCAAATGTTTACATTTTTTTCTTAGTTTTGTTGTGTTTGACAAGGAATTGCTAAAAATGTTTATGTCATATGAAGTGTTTGCTACATTTGGTGTTTCTGCTGTAAGTACTATACTAATTACTGGTCTAATCTGTTTCATATTGATTGTCTTTGTTATAAATTTATTGGTTATGAAGTTATGTGTATTGAATTATAATGAAGTTCCATCTGATGGCTACATTGCGAAGTGGCCTAATATTATTAATAGACTTGTAGAATTCAATTACATTTGCAATACTAACCGTAATAAATCGATTGTCAGAATAAAACGGAGTATAGATTATGACAGGAATGGCCATGAATATTCTGTCATAAGAATCACTATGTATTATGTCTTAAAGATATCCTTATACATATAAACTAGAAACCTCATAAATATAGTCACCGATACATTATTGCAATAGTGAAGTTAAAGTCTCTTTCCTTCCAATCAGTGTCAAAATTCAAGTACCTACCTAGGAACATCGTAATCGTATTCTCTACTACTCTAAGTAGGAAATCATCAGCCCCTCTCAGTCCACTGCTAGACATAGGCCTCTCCTATGGCACGCCACTGAGTTCGATCTTCGGTTTGAGTAAAAAATATCTGTAGACGAATATTACGAGTCATCTGTCCTGACTTATTTTGCCAAGACGTTATCATTTGGTACATGCCGTATAAATACACACATCTTAATTGGTAAATTTGTTTTTTTTTTTATGTAGGCATAGTTAAATTATCTTACTAATGCCTTTTACCTTAGTTCCTCGTGATCAAACCAATGTAGTTATCCCCTAGCAGGTCACTTCCTCTTCTTTATAAAATCTATCCTTCCGGGAAAGTCAAGGAAGAGTCGCACTAACAAGTTTATATCTCTCCTCAGATCCTGTCCTTCACATTATCAGTCTCTCTCCTACTGGTAATAGCTGCGAAGCGCGGCCTGCTCCGCGTCGGCGCCGGCACCAAACCAGTCAAGTACAACCAACAACTGCTACCTAGCCAGCAGATCAAACCCAAGATCGTCGAAATGACTCCGCTGAAGGAGCAAGCCACATAAGGAGATGAGAAGACGAACTGACGTTGGTGTAATGGCGATTTTAAGTGGCTAGGAAACTTCCAGAATAATATATTAGTTACACTTAAGTAGTGATGCAAGATAATCGCATCTATAAGAGGTGTATTCTTACGCTTAAAACTAAAAAAACTGATTACTAACTTGAGTCAAAGGATTACGGAGGAAGGAAAGTAGAGAAAACCATATCCTATTTTACGCGATAGCGATCGAGACTGATCTTGTTCATTATTATGTGCAATTTTTTATTAAATTTGTAGGTTCGGGTCAACCTTCAGGAAAAAGTATATCTCAAAGCTAGCCATGTTTCTTAACAAATGAAAAGCAATCTTACAACTCTTAATATTAAAATACTTATAAGGAATTTCTCTTCTTGCGAGAGAATAATTGTTTATTAAGAACACCAGCCTGTAACTGTCCCGCTGCAGGGCAAAGGCCTTTGTGGAATAAAGAGATTTGTTAATTAAACATCTACCATCTAAAAAGGTATTCCTAGTCACTGAAATCCATGAAGAAGTTATTCTAGATTTGTAAAACACCTAACAAAGTATTTTATTATTATGGTAGAATAATACAAAGCAGTTGTTTAGTATTCAACAGTCCGCAAAGGTAACTTTTATTGTTAGTTGTTCAATATGAACCACATTTTAATTGTTACTAATTAGGGCTTTTTCCTCCAAATTGATAAAAAATAACTCTTTAAATTATTCAAGAAAGCCAATTTTTTTTTTAAATAATTAGGTAATTTGTATGCTGTTTGAATCTAAACTGAGTTAGTATAATAATAATTAACATTGTACGATACTTAAGAACCCTGATCTTTGGTAAAAGACTCAAATATTTTAATACTTAATGGCGCGTATGTAGCCACTGCTTACTGTCCTCTCCATTGGTAACGTTAGAACTTAAAAGAACGTAACATTATATACGATGTTTTTCCAGCTAATAACAGTTAAAGAATCTCTTTATTTGTATTAAATTTTACTTATTTAATAGTCGCATCAGTATAGTGGTTAATGTATTTGGATATAAGATACACAAGAAGGCGTTCAATACCCGTTCACACTAATAATAAAGATATAAAACATTCCATAATCATATAAGAAATTATAACCTACTGTATACTTGTGAATGTAATTAGTTCGTCATTAAAAGAGAGTTGTCTAATCAACCTCTATAATCTTGCATCAAGTTAACAAAGACAAGTTTAAAATTAAATTGTAAAGCACTCAACAAAGTTGGTTTAAACTTAACTTAATGAGTATCTACTTAAAGTAACCTAAGTTAATAATGACTTATAACCGTGACGTAACCATATCATTAACTTATCGTTAAGTACGTACTTTATTCACTTAAATATAATTAACAGATTAGTAAGTTAGTGCCATATATTTATATCTGTGTGTCTTAGGAACAACAATCACTTAATATTGGAGATGATTCCTTAATTAAAACTATTTAATAAGTGTCTAAGTTATGCTCTGTCACTTTTTATTTGATAATTTTTGTAAAAGGAATAAAAGACAACTTCTCTTGTATGAAACATTGGCACAATATTTTATTGGCTCGTGCTTATTTAAAATTGTTCTTAATTATGTTTAACGACTTGATTAGCGTAGTGGTTAAGCGATTAGACTGCTCCGCTGAGGGTTACGGGTTCGTTTTCCACACCGGACAAAAAATTGTGTATCCGCAGATGTTTGGTATTTCATGTTTGTGAAACGCAACCACGCCGCACGGTACAGGAGAAATTCCAAAAAAACAAAATATTGATTTAATCAAATTACTTATATTATTGTCGTTAAAATAATGTAGTTATGTACTAATATTGCTACCCTTGCTAATATACTTATCATTTAATTATGTTATAACCAAATTGATTTAGTTTAACTTTGTGTATAACACAGTAACATGAGATGTTCAGATTATTTTAAGGTACAGACGATGTCAAAAGTAACTGCTGAACTATTTGAATCTATCATTACAACTGTATACCACAATACATAAGCTATTGTTACTTGTCTACTTTTCACGACGTCTGTACTTCAAAATTTCTTCAACAAATACTTTAAAAAATGTAATCATAATAAAATTCAAAACATTATTACAGCATATTAGTTATTACTCTTCTCACAGCAAACAAAAATCCTTTTTAAACTTTTTGCTCCTAAATGACAGATCTAGATTAGGAGCCACGGAGCGAATCTCGGATCTATTTCCTCCTAGACTATGTAACGTTGGTTCGCACACTAAGTACGCCACTTACCGCCAGTGACTAATGCGACAAACTTTCTGGTTGTCTCCTAAAGGGTAATGTCACGGCCGCCATATTTTACCCACAGATGATAAAATCTTTTTATGCGGCCGTCCCTTTACATCGGGCTTCCCTAAAGTTATTGCTCGAAGGCATGTTGCTCTCCGTATTTCATTTTTGAGGCCCAACTTTCCTTTTTTTGAATACGTTATGGGTTCCCGTTGCCTTTTTACTGAATCTAAATGCCTGAGTTCAAGTTTGGGGACGATATTATTGTTTCTGTTTTATTAGAGGCACAAGTGGGTGTAGAGAACTCTATTGATATGAATCTAGCGAAAATTAAGGTTAGGCTCTACTCCATATTGTCCAATCACGACCTTTGCTATAATACATGAACTGTTGAAGATATTTGTACCCTGACACTAGACGTTTCACAGGCTAGATGAACTGATGCAGTTGTATAATTAAATTTTTGAATATACATACGTTCGACACGCATTTATTATGGAAAGAAAAACGTCGAGCTTATTTCCCTTGATTCATATAATTATAGTCTGTTATCACCGTGTAACACGAAGCTAGCCCTCAGTAAAGTAATCTTTATTGTTTTCGGTGGAGTAAGTTGTTGTTCAGGTATAAAAGCGTCACATCAATCAGCCCATTTTGGACGAATAATATTTTTAAACTAAGACTAGAATAAAGTAATATTTCTAAATACATTAACATAAATAATAATCTTTATTAAATTTTAAATCTAAGTATTCTCCAAGTGTTAAAAGTACCTGAAAGCTTACTATAATTGGCCACAATAATTTACTACCATGTACTGAGCACAATTCGTAAATATTACTTACGACCGTAGAGCTCCTAACAAAGTACATAATACTGCCACGAGCCGCCACCACGTGGTTGACAACCGCGTGCGAAATGAAAATGTAATTAATGTTTACGTTGAAATCCATTTGACGACTCACGAAAGCCATTAAGCGCGATTAAAAAACTAGTAAAAGCTTTTGTCACGTCAACTGAAAAGCTCTTTCAATTTTTTCATCGGGAAATTGTAGAGAAACCTTCGATGTCTGGAAAAAAGAAGTTATTGATTGAATTAAAAACAAATTGATTTCTGCGCGCAGTTCTCTCAGAGCCATCTCCCCAAATTAAGGCTACAAGGTTTCCTCCCGATGTCTTCGCGACGTTTCAACCTAATTTCCCTCAAATGCGGCGCGAAGGAATTCGATTCAGGGACGTTTTCCGCTCGCTCGCAGCCGGTTTGATTTTATTACGGCGCCCGTTGCGGCAGGGTAAACCTTTTTAGTGGCTTTTTAAAAATACTCGCGATTGGAGCCCTCACTGAGGAAATGAGGTCCGTGGTTTGCAAAATAGTTGGAATTGCTTTAGGTGGGGCGGCTGTTAAGAGTTGTCCCCGGGGGCGGGACACGATGGTAATCTCCGCGAATCGAAATGTCGGGAACGCAAGGAATTGCCTCAGCTGTGCCGGATTTAAAGCTAGCTACCTAGTTATGTCCTTCAGAAGAACGATGGCGTGTGCAGGAGTTTGTTTACGTTATTATGCAAGAACACTGCAACTGTTGTGTACCTTGTTGGTCCTTGTGAACTACCTCGTTGACCTAGTGACGTAGGGAGTTGTTTCATTACCTCATATCTATGCTGCGTACCTACTTAACAAGTATATAGGTATATAACATAACGTCACGTCTGTGTTCCCTAAAGAAGTAGGCAGAAGTGCACATATAAGATTCCCACATTTCGCCAATTATGTTGTAGGTCTCAATGTAATACTGGGCAATGCTATTAACCGGTCACAAATCAGACTCCAAGCTGCTACTGAGTATTACCTAATAGTTAGACCCACGTTTTACTCGACCCGGGATTTGAACCCAGGACTCATGCTCAGCAATCGCGCGTAGCGATCACTAGACTAACGAGGCAGTCAAGTATAGGTACATACTCTTACATCAATAATTAAAAACAAAAATTATTTTTCGTAATTAAAACCTCATTAGTATCAAACTACCTACCCACTAAGTAATAAAAATTTCGGTACTAAAAACATTTTCAAGATATTAGATTATTTAAATGAGTAGACCCGTCGCCGTCGCTAGCACGAGCTTGGAACAAGTTTGTACTCTGTCCTTTTGAACATATGAATAAAAAATTACATAAACTGCGTGACATAGTAGATGTTAAAATAACAAGTTTTAAAAGACTTTTAAATCTCTACTACTCTAAATGAATCATTATTATAATCTGTGCTAAATATTAGCATTAATAATACAATTTTTAATGGGATATTAATTTATTTTGTAAAGATTATTCAACATTCGATAAACTAAACGAAGAGTTTATAGATAAGTAATTTATTTATAAAAATATAAAGTTACCAATTAAAAACTTGTAAAGTTCTAGTTTATCGAAAAGATTACATGGAACGTTGGCTTTATTTTTGGACGTCCAATTTAATATTGATCAAAAAATATGAAGGATAACGAATTATGATTAATTAATATTTTAAGAAGCTAAACTTACTATTTACCGACATAATGCTGAAAACAGAATTCACATACAATAAAGATGAAAGACTAAAAAAACCCTGAAGGTTACAGGTTATTTAAACACTTCGTAACGGGGAGAGAATGCTTAAAATATAAGTCAAATACTTTTAGCCGTTATATTATAATGTGGATTCCAATAAATCGGAGCTGTCAAATATAACGTACGCCGAATGTCATTAGGTTATGACAGCGTCGAATAATGATCGAGACATGATTTGTGAGAACGTACGTATACAAGAATTTTCAGGGAATACGATTGTACTGTTAAGTGGAACGTTTACGGAGAAATGGAACAGAAATCATAATGTCTAAGAGGTGAATGTGCGCTGAAGTCATATAAAACGTATTTGTAACGATATTTACTTATGTCTATCAAACGAACGTAATAAAATCTCATTATTTACATAAAATGAGTTAATGGAAAAACCTCTATTCATGAAACTGACATTGATTGCTTTATAAACTTTGCTAGGTGTGCGGTGTTACCCGCTACATTTTTTCGGGATAAAGAAGCCTATATACTCCAGGGTGTCAAGTACCTCTCATACTAAATTTTATCAATGTTGGTCCAGCTGTTTGAGCATAAAGAATAACAAAACATACAAACATTTCGTAAAATTTATGTGATAAGCTTTTTTTAAGCTTTTGTATCTAACAATCTTGTATATCTGCAACTTACACGCCGCATAAATAGCGAATAAACAAACCGTCGCAAGTATAATAATATTAGAAAGACATTGCTCTTAGACGCCAAATCAACAGAAATAAAAGCCAATCAAGAAACAAAGAATTACAAACCAAATTTAGTTGCAAAGCCTGTTATAAGACGATAGTATCAACTTAACAGCAGAATTTAAATAAGAACTGATTGGTAAAACAACAATAAAAGAAAAACCCATTCACAAAAAAATACGAAAAAGAAAAAAATCTCTGAAGATGTCTGAGTGAATCATGCAAATCCGTATCACTATACATCAACAACACGCCAGCCGGCCGTGTTCCCCGGTCGATCGCGTCCACGTAACTCCGTCGATCTGTTCGCCCGTTCATCGGGGGCCATCTAACCCTCCGCCGCTAACGTTCCCGCAGCCGACCGGAGTAATCGAATTAGTTGGGGACGAATCGTGCCCATTGTTTTGTGCCCAATACACTTACTGTTTATTTAGTGGCGGGTCGCAATGGCCGACGAAATTGACGGGTTACTGAAAGGGTTGTCTATATAGTTTCTTGTTTAGTTTAATGCTGCCGCTGATAAGGGGATCGGGTGAGGTATTGGAATATGTTGTTCTCAACTATTTCTTTCGATATAAGAAATCTTCAAAATAAATCCTAAAACTAAATAAGCCCAAAAAAATAATAAGCACTGTTAATTAAGCATGTCACATCTTAGGGTTGGACCGTCTGAGGTAGTATAGTGTTCTTCATGTACCTACTAGGTAAGTTGCCTTGGTATGTCTGGGCAGCGGTTGAACCTTGGAAACTGTCAGCCAAAGCAAGAGCTCACGGGGGCCGATTAAAATAACGGATAGCTTAATTAACTCTGCGCCCTCGACGGTAATTTAAAAGTATATTATTGTACACGGGCGTGCGGAACGCGGCGTTATAACGCTGACTTTAAATAATAGGGTTTATTTAAAGTCAGCGTTATAACGCCGCGTATTTTATACATGCTGAACATGTAACTACCTTAAAAAAGTTTTTATTCTTATTTTAGTGCTAAAAACCTAAGCTTACCAACACTTACTTTCTGGGGCATTTCTTTTTTTTTATCGTTCAGGGAATAACTTAGGAAGGCCTATGTCATAAAATCACATTAAAGCTAGGCTAGTTCTAAAGTGCCTATTTTAATGGAACGCAAATACAAACATCAACACTTAAAAATGAAACAAATATCAATAACAGGAGCAATCATCTCCTGGCCGGGGAAAAACGTTATTCCCCTAACCACCCGCGTGCAAACCCCAAGATGGTAACAAAACCTTCAGGGCCGCCTCTCAGCGACCACCGCTCTCTTTCCGTCCCAGACTCTGACACTCAACCTTAATAATTTCTTGAATATAATGAAAATCAACTTGCCAACGCGTCCCTTAAAAGATGAACTTGATTTTTTTGAACTGAAAATGAGGCTTAATTAAACTCTTGGCTTTTTAAAGTTCCTTCTTTAAGAAAAAAGAAAAATATACAGCGGCTTCCGGGAGGATTACGAATTAGTCGCAGTGTTTTTGTGTAATCTGACATTTTTTTTTAAAACGTTGGTGTTATTCTGTCTGTCTATAACACTCGTATTTATAACACTCGTTATAAAGTTTTCTTGTACCAAAAAAGAAGAATGAATTATTTATTTTAATGAATTATTCGGTGTATAGTGTGCATGAATTACATAACTAAGGGCACTATTCACTGATGTATAGAAGTTGTTTATGTACAAATTCTCTCTTAATGCTATACGCAATATTATAATATATTACAGATATTATAAATGTTATTGATTTCTCGATGCCAAAATTAAATTCAATCTCAAATGCGTTGAGTATTTTCATTGGTTTCCAAAAATGTCAATCTCACAATTATTTGTAAGGGAATCCTTCCAACGCACTAGTAAACTTTAACCTTTAAGGTATAATTAAAATAAACATTTAATCCGACTTAACAGAAGTGAGGTTGGGCTGGCCATTTTGCGACGATGTACTCGCAAAGGCGGTCAATATTACCTGCTATCGGTTTTTAGTTTTCTAATAATTTTGTAGCCTATACAAAATAAATAAGGCCTAAGCAGTGTTAAGTAAGGCCTAAGTAAATTGGTCTATTGCAGCTCACAACCGAGAGGAATGGAGGAAGGAAAGGGAGGCCTTTGCCCTGCAGTGGGACGATCATGGCTGAAATATAAATATATAAGCAGTGTTACAACATATTATAAAATATTTCTGGTGTTTGAAAAGGAAGTAGCGAGTTTTGAAATTCTTGAGCAATTGATGTCGTGAAACTAGTGAGACAAAATAATATCAGTTCTATCTATTATCTGTTTAGTGGAACAGGTAAAACAAACTGTTACGTAAATGCTACTTACAAATCCCGGAGTAAGAACCTGAGCTGCACGGTGATTGGGATAATCTATTTGGGTTCGCGGACAAATACGTAAAAACGGCAAACAGCCTCACACTCGGAGACAAAGGATTCACTTTAGCGTATTTGTTCCCGACGGGAGGCTCGCTCGAGAGACTCTGGAACATACGTCCGTGATTTATACGTAGTGTACGTATGTTTCATTCGATGCTATTTTATGTGTCAATGAGTTGGGTCAGTTATTTGTTTGTGGGAGTTTGGATGAGTAGGTCACAAGTTATATTATAGTGATGCGCCTGTGTGGTTGACAATGTAATTCTAAGCAACTGTCACAAACAAATGTAATTTATTCTTTACTAGACTGAGTTGATTAATTTAGAGTATGGTCCGATAAATGGACATAGGCTCTTAATCTCTATCATAATAGGTTCGTAAAGATTTATCCTCTGGTCTATGCGGCAGCGGAGATATTAGCAGTTTTCCAACAGCACACATCAGCCTATCTCTTCACAGCACATAACCGTGATGCGCCTGTGTGGTTGACAATGTAATTCTAAGCATCTGTCACAAACAAATGTAATTTATTCTTTACTAGACTGAGTTGACTAATTTAGAATATGGTCCGATAAATGGACATAGGCTCTTAATCTCTATCATAATAGGTTCGTAAAGATTTATCCTCTGGTCTATGCGGCAGCGGAGATATTAGCAGTTTTCCAACAGCACACATCTGCCTACCTCTTCACAGCACATAACCGTGATGATACGTCTATCCTCAATCTGAACTACCACCGCTACCACTACCACTCCGTTACAACCATCAGGTCTGAATCAACCACATAAAACACTCAAATGGCTCAGCTTAAGTTACCCCTCCCTAGTTATCGTGAGGTAGGTCTGCGGGCGCTCCAACAAATATTAGCGCAGCTCCGGCACCAGATCAGATTTGTATGAATAATTCACGTCGCGCCCCGACGCCGTTTGTCTTCGGAGACGGCCACGGAATTCGATAGCGCTTCAGCGCTGCACCACGACTCGAGATTAGATCATGCAAAAATGTTCCACGTATTATAGCGGATAGTTGCTGCAAGCGCTGAATGGTAATGCGCCGGTAAGTGATAACAGTCGTAGATGCTAATGTGTGGCGGTTTATCTGAATTGCACTAAAAGATTCGGGTGAGATGAAATTGGAAATGATATTGCTTCAGATTTGCTCATTTGTTTACCGGAGCAACGTGATGAGTCGTTGTACAAATATGTAATTCCTCTTATTTATAATGTACCTTCGAGATACACGCCTTTTATTCCCTTAAGGTGTATAGAATACTCACATTTTGTCAGTTATGTCACAGGTCCCAATGTTATAGCGGGCGAGCCTATTGTTATTAACTGGTTACAAATCTAGACTAAAGTCTAAGACTCAAACTCAGCAGTCACGCTTTAGGACCACTAGACCAACAAGACACAAGACAAGTAGCTGATTAAATTAGAATAAATGCAATGCAATAAAAGCAAAACTCAGAATAACCCTGAAAAATTGTCTTCCAGTCGCATTCAATACAGTCAAGATTCATAAATCATATTTAAAAAAGTAAATAAAGACAAACAATAAAAAGTCGTAGCATTTAAATACGGTGGAGTTACCGGCAGGCGGTGGAACTAGCTCGAAGATTGTTTAATGCCTTCCGTTCGCTGGCGGGGCTCCAATGTAAAGCAATGGGTTGGTTTCAATTGTTCTGTATTATGTAGGTCTTCGCTTTGTATAAAGAAAGTTTTTCACTTCTATTTGTGGAACAGTTTTACTAACGGACATTTCTTTAAACGTTTTATGTGAAATGTTTTTGATGTTTCATTGCGAGACAAAGTAAATAGAAAATACTGAAAACCTCTGCATGCACTTTTAGGTATTAGGTACAAGTATAAAAGACGGATATAACCTGGACAACCAATGGTTATGGGCAAAGTTGAGGGCTAATGCCCGAGATTTCATAGTCGAGATGGTCGGACCAAAGTCTCTCTACGCTGAACACCAAGCTCCCATGATGCGCTCTACGACGCCAAAGACAGGAACAACCCCCGTACCATGAACTCTTAAAGCCCGTCATTTACCGCAATGGTACTCTACACTTACACTCACTGCTCGTAGCGTCGTCTCTCTTCCCCAACGATAATTAATGTTCTTATTGACAAAGGTTTAGTGAAGCAGGAGGCATGATAGTATGTAATACTAGAGGTGGTACAAATTTATTCTTCGCTCAAAATCCAGAGTTAAATTTAAGTGCTATATTTACTTAAAACTTCTCCTTGTTTATTATGGATTCACTTAAGAGGCTTATTCCTATTAATACTTGGTCCTTGAAT
This sequence comes from Abrostola triplasia, assembly GCA_946251915.1. NCBI lineage: Eukaryota > Metazoa > Arthropoda > Insecta > Lepidoptera > Noctuidae > Abrostola > Abrostola triplasia. The sequence goes on along the minus strand of OX276441.1, from coordinate 10,215,918 downwards.
ACTTCAATTTATCAAATTCAAAGCGCTAGTCCAAATATAAAGTGCTCTTAAATTAATGACATTTGTAAACTTTGTTTGGCATAATTTCGTTAGCTTCCGCTGTCGGATCCCTAAGTTGGTTAAAAACCTTTTCGGCCTCTACTAGTCTAATATTTAGTGCTTAGTTGTAAATATTTTGAGCCGGTTCTAAGGAATTATGTAAGTTGGGGTACGTAGAGATTTATGTTAATCAAGCAATGTTTTTTCACTGAGAATGTAGCGTTAGTCTTAGACACAATTGACTGAAGAGAATAGTAATAAAACCTGTATTAATTAATATAATATTCTGCAAACACCAACCTGCAGCAAGCTGTCCTTCTCTTCATGTGAAGTAGTGATTGTCCTGCAGCGCTACAAATATACGGCTGGTTTTAATTATGTGAAGCCTGACTGGAGCCTCAAGCAGTCTCGCCATTTGTTCGGTGATGCCCAATAAGACCCCCAGGGTAACTGGCATATAAATATTCGGAAAAAAATGTGGAGTACCAACAGTAGTTGCTAATGTCTATTGCCACAACTTAGTTATAATTGGTCTTTTATCCGAATGGAACTGAAAGAATTATCACAGAAGATTGTCTTTTCGAATAGGAGTTTTGTTTTACATTTCGAAATATTTCTCTTAAAAAGATTTGACGAAGAGTTACTTTCCTTTAATAAATGTTACAATATCCCTTTAGGGATTAAAGTCGTGTATATGTAGGTACCTACTGTAATGTATAGTACAACAGCGATCCATCAATTAAGGCCGCATACACATTGGTCGTTAGTACAAACTCTCATTACATCGCTCGCTCGTTCGCAGTTTGATTGATTTGAGTCTGCCCTTAGCGTTTACACATATTTTAATTAATCCTAATTACGATGGTCAATTGGTTATGATCGAGTATGTATATAAATTATACAGGGGTTTTAGCGTGTTTTTGTAATGATTAAATTTGCATATCCTTTATAAATTTAAATCGGATATACTCGGAGAATTCCGCTTGACTGGAAGCTATGCCAATCTTTTCCCATTAATAATAGAGTTATTTCTTAAAATTATGATAACCTAGTAGGTACCTAATCATTATTTTTGCTGAACCAAATGAACAAATAATCACAAAAACGCTTATCGTGTATAAATAACATTTCTTTTGACACTTATTTAACCAAATTCCGAATAACTCTCAACAGACCTACTGAAACCTGGTCACCAATACAAAACAGCTCTGACGTTACTTGAAGCTAAAGCCAAACCTAACCGACGAGTCCAACTGACTGTCGCCCACTAACCACTAATAACCGTATTTTAAATAAACTACCTTCAAATAAATACGTAAACATTCAATCTCATTACCCGAAACTGGAGCTGGTGTCAATGTGACGTCATTAATTCGAACTGTTCGAGTTATTCGTGAATTGTGCGAATTATTCGCATTATTCGAAACGCCGTGCGAATTATCCCTGATATGGCAGTACCGTACTTAACCGAGAATGATTGCGCTCCTCAACGTGTTTTTGTTTTATTGTTTTCGGTAACTGTTGTTATTGATATCAGTTTTAATGGTTATAATTAATATGATTGTTGTGTTTATTACAGTGGAGTTTTAATTAGGTTTATTCAAATACGACTTCAAAAAAATCAGTTTCATCCATTGTGTACGTCAAAATATATAAAACACAAAAATTACATGTTTAGTCGGTAGAAATGATGAGGGTATTACTATGGTAAGGATGTGGAACAAAATGGTGGAGCGTGCGCGTGGGTTATCGGACGAGAATAATAATGTAATTTCCTTTATCTCTTTCCTGTAAGTAATCAAAACAATCTCACACAACCACAAAATATTAAAATACAACCATGATTACTCATCAATATGTAGCTAAGCATTAAATATAATACTTCACCAAACTTGTAGAGCAATTATGAGATGGCCGATTTAAAACCAAAATGGCTGCCGTCGTGTCTTCAGCACTAGCTCACAGTTGTGTCAATGTGGGTGTGACGTCATGGGAAAACCTCTACCATTATAATTCAACCAAAGAGTCTAAATATGATTTTTTTTTGCATAAATAAACAAAGTACTGAATCAAAATACCTTACATTTAAACATAGAACTTACATTATTTTTAAAAAAGGAAGCCTAACAAAACCGACTAAAAAGTATGCATTACATTAAAATAATTAAAGTGACGTCACATCCGCGTAGGGTTGTCACTCAGAATATTACTACTAAGTAAATGAGTTATGTTAGCTCCATGTAGTAACTTAGCTTTTAACGAAGTAGAAAGTTGGCCGTCAATTATAGTCCGACCCCGTCACTGTAATGTACTTAAGGTCTCAGCTTCGGAGGTCATAATTTTGCTCATAACTTTATAGGTACATTATTGCGGGACTTCTAAATATAATATGTTGAATAATTTATGTATCGTTGGGGTAGGTCGGCTTTGGGTCTTGATTGACGTGATTTTTGGATAGCTGGTTCAATACACGTACACCTGACCGTGACTCTAGCACTGCCTCGCGTAAATATTATAACTCATCTAATTCTCTTTTCCTCTGTGGTGTCTCTAAAAAAAGAGGTGGCATTTGTTAGGTTTGAGCTAGAAGTTATCAACTTTTTTTAAATATTTAATGACTACTTGTAATGTCAAACAATACGTATGTTTAGAAAGCTAAACTGCGATCTATAAATCAAAACACACATAAAATTATCCGCATATAGTGAAATCAACCAAATTTACAATGAGCATACGTCGCGCACGAGTCAGCATTCCAACTTGGTAACTTGTATTTACAAAGTTAATTTAATATAATTCTGTGTCCGCAAAACAGAGATACGAAATTAATAAGGTCTGATTTATAGCCGGTCGGACCTCGCATCCGGGCCGGCTACAAAAAGCCCGGCTTTTTTTCATAGTGTTCGCCAGTTTTATTTATTTAAAAGCCGAAGTTCACCTGGCGCTCAGCGAGATAGCCTTTGTGTAATTTGTCTTGCAAATTGCGGGTAGTCCGAATAAAGTGGAATGAAGTTATTTTTAAATTTGGTTAAATAATGTTTCGTTGAACGGATTTTTAAGGTTTCTGTTTACTTTCTGCTTAAAATTCGCTGTTATTTGGACACGATTGTTGTACGTGGAATCAATGTGTTTTTTGTATTCGCCACTTACTTGTATAGTACTGTTTGTTACGTGATGTTTATTTATTGAAAAACAAACACACCGACAATATGTAGGTATTTACATTGTGCCATTGATGTCAAGACCTTTTTACAATGAGCTGTTCATAATATATCAAAGCTCATGTTAAAAATAATCATAGTAAAAAAGAATTAATATAAACCATTCTAGACATTTGTAGAAAGTAAACGACCAGAATTTCGTGTATATTGGAACCTATACTTAAGCAGGTAAAAATCTACATTGTTTTAAAATTTCTCCGCCTACCCTGTACCAGACAATAAGCGTCTTGGTTCCTACATAAAATAACATGTGTACATTCTGCAAACATTTCTTTTCTAGAAAAAGAAAATAAAACAGATAAAAGTCGAATCCCCAAGATTGAAAAAACACCATCTCTACAGAAACTCACTGACCGCTCGCAAATCGGCGAATCCCAATCAAGCCTAAACGTCAAATAGTATTACGAACAGTTACACCACACGTCCAACTTATTTGATATGTTGCGGGTTATCTGTCTGGGGCAACCCTAAAAATACCCCGTAGTCCAGCCCTAGCGTACCGTCCGGTCAGGGCTGTCCGTACCGATGAATGGTGCCCCTTGATTATTTAGTAGTCGGTGTCCCTTCCGGCCCCGCTAAATATCTCACAAGATACATAGGGTAAAGATACGACCTACTCCGATATTCTTATTTTGTTATAAAACTTCAATTTTATTGGTAGGGTAACCCTATTTTTGTTTATCGTGTACGTAAAGTTTTTTACAATGTTTTCTGATGTTTACGCAACTGTGCGTCGTTCCTAAAAATAATAAAGTTTGCAAAATACTGTTCGAGATTCAAATATTTCCCGTTTATTGTTCCTGCTCATAATTTGTATTCTGTGTAAAAACATTTTTTTCATGTTTTCGCTGACGTGTGCCGTGTGAGTTATTTATTATTATGTTGGTATACGGTCGCTTTTGTTATAAATTGGTTTGAATAATAGCGCTTTGGCATTGTGCTTAGGAAAGCCTTTATGGTCATTGTTTACCACTTCACCAGTATGCAATTCCAAGTTCCGGTGAACGTGGGTATGTTCGCTGTACAATGTATGTACATAAGCTATAATAAACTACAAACTGTAGTTAGACTTCTGAGCGTCTATTCCAGAGATGCGTATCGACGGGCAAATCAGTTTGATATAGGACAACGACTGAACGAATGAATGAGAATGACATAAAGGTCAACGAAAAGGTCAGAGGTATTGCGTAGATAAGGCTCGCCAGCCACCAGACATAAGTAACTTCATTTGTTATAGAATAAATGCTTGAAGTGCTCGTGTTACTTTATATTGACGTCTGATAATAAAATAACTTAATTGCAGTATTAACATAATTTTATAACTAGCTATAGACGTTAAATATATTACTACTTGTTATAGTGATGTTTGCGAATCAAAAATCAACAAAATTTCCCTCATACTTTAAACCGGAAAATCAGAAAACCAAAACAAAGTCATAATTCTTTCCAAAGAAGCCAAGATAAGTAACAAACATTTCGTAAAAACGGATAAACAAAAGCTTTCCAAACTAAACATTTAAGGGTCTTAAGTAACGAGTCACGAGGCGTCTCCATCGACCTCAAACTTAAAACTGAAGACCTCTAAGGAGTATCGAAACGTTGAACGTCAACAAATTTCACAATGTTGAGTCCACAAAGAGTTGTTTCAAACAAAATATCCGTTTCATGATTCAGTGGGCCGCATCTGAACGTTACTCGATTGTGTACGGAGCAAGTTACGAGTACAAGCGACAGATCTTACTTTATTACTGTAATTAACGATTATTAGACAGAAGTATGCTAACACATTTTTATGTAATAGGAGGCGAATTAATTGCTATTTATAGCAGCAATAATAGAGTGGTTAGACCATTGGACTGTCAAGTCAAAGGTCAAACACCGGTATACACCAATGTCTTTCCGAATTCATGTAGGTACTATAAATCTGTTATCAGTTGCTAACTACGGTAAAGGAAAACGTGAGGAAACCGGCAAACATGAGAGATTTTTCAATGGTGTGCGCCATGTCAGAGGCTTATAGGCGGTTTAAACACTGACACCAGGTTGTCGATTAACCATACGATGAGAAAAAGAAGACTGCTATTTATAAGATAAATAACATGAATATTAGTACTACTGCATAATTTTTGGCAGAAAACTATGATAAATACATTATTAAATATTTTGACCCACCCGGGAGTTAAACCTATGTCTCACTCGCGTCGTCCGCTTTCAACTACGGGAACAATGTCTTCGACAATACGAAGGCAACATTTAGTTACTACTGTAAATAGCTATTCAAATTGTTTTTTCTTTGGACCAAAACCTTGATAACAATTTAATAAACAGTTTTGATTTTAGATTAAATAAAAACTGTCTGGAAATGTTTTAGCTCCAACAGTATGATTCCTAACAAAAGGATGGGCGAAGAGATGACTGAATTACCTACTGAGACGTATGAAAAGGTACCTACAGCTACCGATCCATAAGAGAACTAACTGATGGGGCTCTGGGTACCTCTGGGTTGCAGGCTCTAGCATTGCTCAGAACAAAAAATATCATAATTAGCATATCGTTGTCTAGAATTTGCGCGTTTGCGCGTTTTTATGAAATTGCGAATTGGCTGTTGCCTGTGATTTTCTCTAGAATACCTCTGTCTCTATTAGCTACGGACAATAAGCGTTCCGTTGAATATCTTCAAAGTCCATGAACAGATCATAATTAAAAATATAACAGAGATAATTCGGCAGCATTTTCTAGAATATTTTATTATTATTGCATAATATGGAAATCTTTCAATTTTCAAGCCTCCTCCCTTTTTGAAGTCAGTTAAAAAGAGAGTCATTTGTAAGCAATCAATGACGTAATAGCTCCTAAGTTAAGACATAATGAATAAGCGTTCGACGTTAAATTTAACGATTCTGAAACAAATGAAAGAACAGACCAAGTCGGTGAGGCAATAAGTGTCACGGAGTCTGCAAGTCTTGCCAAGAACCTTGTATTAACTGCTTTTGGACTTGCGCTAATGTATTGTGAAATTTAAGCAATTATTCGTCGATTTTATTTAAGTAAAGTGCAGTTTTAATAAGCTATTAAGATTCATCGCTATTTCTTGTTATACGTGACTGCAATAGTGTAATGGACTGAATATTTCATTCGAAAAGGGAATCCGGGCGACTTTGCACTATCTAATTAATTTTATTTTTGTTTAATTACTTGATCATTGACAGAAGGTCTTTGAAAATAATATAAGTAGTTATTATCTGTGATAGTACGAGGGTCAAACTGAAAGTTCTTAGAACTGGCCACTTATAAACAATATAATAAAAAAATAATTCTAAAATTTGAAAATAGAACTCTTTGCCAATATTACTGAGTATATATTTCATTAATTTGTCATTTGTTTTACGATTTGGCGGCAAATTGAAAATTGTCTGTGTCACGTCAACGTGAATTTAACACGAGAAAATTTTCGTGCAATGATTTTTTATGACTTTCGATGTCATTTAAGTCAACAAGAAAGTTATGATAGACTACGATTGGCCTTTCACGATGAAGCCCCATCTCGTGCGACAGTTTACAACTGGTTTAATGAGTTTAAACGTGGTCGCACTAATCTCACTGATGATTTACGTGAGGGACGGCCTTCTACGGCGACGACTGAAGATAACATCTGTGTTGTGCGGCGTATGATAGAGACTGACAAAAGAGTGACCTATCAGCAGATTCGGACAAGCTTAGGCATCGGTATGAGTCAAGTGCACAAAATCCTCCACGAACATTTAGCAGTCAGGAAGCTTTGCGCCCGGTGGATACCTCATAATTTGACTGAGGCTCAAAAACTCCATCGTGTGGATTGGTGCCGTAAAATGATTGAAAGATTTAACGGAGGTGACTCAAATGCTGTGTTCGACATACTAACAGGTGACGAAAGCTGGATTTACTGTTATGATCCTGAAACCAAAGGACAATCTGCTCAGTGGGTGTTTCCTTTCGAGAGGTTGCCAACTAAAGTGAAGAGAGATCGAAGTGCGGGAAAAAAAATGGTGGCCTCGTTCTTTGAAAGGATAGGTCATTTCGCAACAATTGTGTTAGAGGATCAAAAAACAGTTTCTGCAGAATGGTACACTACCAATTGTTTGCCACTTGTCTTGGAAAAAGTTCGAGAGAAACGACCTCGCAGTAGGATACTCCTTCACCACGACAACGCCTCGTCGCACACCGCTAAGCGAACGATCGACTATTTGGCGACATCAAACGTTGAATTACTGGGTCACCCGCCGTATAGCCCCGACCTCGCCCCTTGTGATTTTTATTTATTTCCAAAAATTAAAGAAAAACTTAAAGGAAAGCGGTTTATGAATGCTGAAGAAGCGGTGGCTGCGTATCGCGATGCCATTGAAGAGAACCCTAAAGACGAGTGGGCAAAGTGCTTTTCCCAGTGGTTCCATCGCATGCAGCGGTGTATTGACGTGAATGGACAATATTTTGAAAAGATATAATAAAACTAATAACTGGCTAATGTAATCAGTTTTTGATTTTCTAAGAACTTTCAGTTTGACCCTCGTAATCTGGCAATGACAGTGAATCTGATATCAACTCAATTTTAAATAATTATATGTTGTAACTAAAATAATATATTATAATGTTCATCTTGGACTCGGGTGTACTTTTTTAGGACAATAATGATTAATTAAATCAATGTTTGTTAATTACAAATCGCCTCAGCGTCCTCTATGCGCCAATCAAATCGTTCCGTTCGACTTCTAACTTGAGCGAAAGTCGACAATTTTGCAATCGACATTTTTGACCCTTCCTCTTTGAAACAGTCATAAAGAAGCGAGTTCCCATTGATTGCTCGCTCGCTGTAGCTAAAAGTGATCACTTTTTAAAGAGATTGCGGCTAAAACGATCATCTAGTGTCAAACTAACATGGTTTAAAAAATATTTGTTCTTAAATGTTATACGAAGGCTTTAGAATTCCGATGTAATATGTAGTTAAATATTAAACAGAAACTTTTGATGGACGATACTATGATAGGTACTCTATTTGGTTGTGATTAATATATTTGACAATTTATTGCATACATTTTACACCCAGACACTTTTTCATCAAACAATCCAACAACTTCTCCATCCACTCCAACAATCAACACACACATAAAATCTCCACAAACATTATCACCATAATGAAGACACTAGAGCCAGCATCCCTTCTCCCAAACATTCCTTCCAACTAATTCGATCGCTGAAGTTGGAATAGTTGGCGGTTATCAATGCGGTTGATGGCCACATTGCCCGCCCTTCGACGGACTCTAATGCTACAACTATGTGGCGGTGGAAGGTCAAGATAGTGGGTGAAGGGTCACTTCATAGTGATGTTGATGAATGGGGAGTTAACACTGTAGTTTTAGTTTGGAGGGTTACATACTATCATTCTAACAGATCATCGCGCATGAACTGCATCTAAAGGGTTAAGACTTATGTTTTAATGTAAATAAATAAATAAATATTTTACTAAGTGTCAGGCTAGGAAGCTCCTTCGACACGGAATTGGTCTCGATAGTTTTTTTCATAATCGTAAAAAAAATCACTTGAACATAATATTGTACTGAACATGATGTATAATTAAGCTACAGCCACTTCAACTTGAACATCAACCTCCTAATAATTTCAGTCATACTTTGATAAGCTTTCTTTCATTAAACAGGTCCTTATTTATGAACTCTATATAACTCGAATAACTATTATCTCGTAGATCTTCAAAAAATATTTCAATTTTATTTAGGTTGTACCTCACTATTCAGCGTGTAATACGCATTTGATACCACAAGGCTGTCTGGGTAACTACGGGCGGCTGTAAACAATATTACCATACTTCATGTGGGAGACAGAATTACTTGTAACAAGCCCAAACCTCATACACAATATAAATACAGATTTATGATTATTATTATACTAAAGTCGCGACCACACGTAAATTGTTACGTTGCGAGCATTCGTAGCGAACACGAGCCTCACTGGCTTAGTGGGATCTTTAATCTTCTTTCATAGGGTGGGTTGTTGTAAACGGTCTGTTAACTTTACGTACATATGTCAAAAAATAAACATTACAGAAGATGTTTGAAGTACGTAAAATATGTACCTAGTGTTGTATCGTGGCATAAAGAACCGGTTTTCAACATTATTAGGGCTCTACCAGCCCTAATAACGTAACGACAACTGGTTTTAGAAAACAAAACTGTTAATGCCCTTTTTACCATTATGTGTGCGTCAAGTGAAGCCGAAGCGCCCCGCCCTAGTATTATGTCACTGGTAGGTCTGCCGCTGATTTTCGTGACTTAATCTCTTAATCGGATTTACTATGTTGAAAGGGATGAAATAAATTAGCTATCACATTCTCAGAAATGGTACTTTGAACTTTGTTTGCACTGATCTCAGGCATGCGCGAGCTTTTGCGATTTTAGGATTAAATCCAAAGTTTTAATTATGTTAGTATTAAGAAGTGGTATCATTTGGAGTTTATGTGTTTATTTATAAATGACGTGAAAAAATCGCAAGCATATCGCAATAGTTTTTCGGAGTGTGTCCGCCCCTTAACACCTCACCATCCAGGCTCATCCCAGCGCCGACAAACCGACTTCTCGCCAAACAATAAGTAATCTTCCATTCTGCCACATCTACGGCGCCATAAATATTAACTACAATAGGAACAAAACTAACCCGTTTGGCGTAAAAACGTGAAATCGCTAGTTTTCTTTGTGAAATATTTAAATTTCTCGCGTTTCAGACGTCGGCGGTGAGTAATGCCCCCGCTTTGTTCACGGAACGCCGGCGATCCGTTTCTCTTAATTTATTGATACAACACGTTCCTCCTGCGGGTGTACTTACAAATAGTACAAAAATATTTGAAGTATTATTGGCGCAATTGATTTTTGTTGCTGGTTTCTTTTTGTGCTTTTGTGGTGAGTGAGTACCACTCAGACAGTTTTAGGTATTTGAATTAAGATATACTACGATTTTGTACAACTTTGGTTCTTTCGCTATAGCTACATAAGGAAAATACACACCATTTTCATTGTGTTTTAACAGATAAAAAAAAGGTTCACAGGTGAAAGTCGGTGTCGCGGCCACTTAACTTAATCTTGTTTAAAATTTAACGAAATTCGGACGATAAAAACTGCGGCTTTTTGTTATACATCATTTTATAAATAGTAATATTTGTCATGGCAATACTTTACCTAACGAGCTACATAATTCTTCTACCAGCATTATACTTAGTAATCTTAGGAGGGAAGTGGAAAAATAATTTAGAACAATATAACCAATTTTATGCAAATAAAACAATAATCAGTAAAATAAGTTATGAAGCTGCATGCATCAGTCCACAAGAATCGAACCGTAATCATGAAGAGACATCTCTGCGCCATTGTTCCCGCCACAAATTGAATGTTTTCATTCATTCTTCCAGTCACCGAAGCGAAAACTATTGATATCTGAACAATATTGGCTGCTTATACTGTTTATTGGACCCTAAATGTAATGTGTATTTATTATAAGTAGACAAAAACACAAACATATGTATTTATTTGCTATTAAATCAGTAATAACGGTTATGTAGTAGAATTGGTGGTTATGAAATTCGGCGGTCGTCAGGCCTTACGTTTATACCAAGGTTGAATTGATTGTAACATGAACCTTACTTAAATTACAAATTGATAGTGTTGAACAATTGATTAAAATTACTTGTTACCATCGTTTGCACCTCAAAATATAGAGATGTCAATAGACTTAAGAAATAGGAAATCTCGCCAATGATATCCATCGGGGAGGGAGATTAGTTTTGGACTAAGGTCATAAACCAACATAATTATTGCAATTTTCCTTTTGGATTCACTGGTCAAACATGTCCCAGGAATTTTCTCTTACCGCTTTTGGAAAAAGTCGAGCATTTTATTAATATTTCTTGTATGTAAGGATTACTGGTTAAGCCATCTTAATAATGTGTAATATTGTACCGTTAGACTTTTGACTAAAAACATAGTTATCAAATTTTAATATCAGTCCCCTAACCAAGTGGCAAATCGCTTGACGAATAGAATGAAAAATATATAGGTTTGACATAATATCATCGATAACAATCGAAACATTATGTCACCCCCACACATTTCACTTCTTTTCGTCAAACGTTTAGCCACTTGGTTAGGAGGTCTGGTATATTTATATCCAGCGTAACGTTTCCCATCTACGAACAAGATGTATCATATTCATCATGACGTATACTTATAGCTACAGCAGTATAACAGACAACAGAGTAATACATAAAAATACGCGGAAACGCAAAAATCCTCGTTTATTACAGACATAACGTTTTTACGTCTTGGCATTATATTCATGCAATTTTGTGCTGTCCGGCAATATTTTACAAACATATAAAAGCCTTTGAATTAATCTTTTGACGTTTCCTATCTTGTAGCGTGCAAAAGAGTTTGAAATCTATGAAGAGTGCATAAGATTTGCTTTTCTTTGTCAGAAGGTGGAGCCATAAGTACCTTAACAGCTAATATCTAGTCGTAGAGCTTGATAATCCTGTTATTTGGTTCGATTTTATCTATTTTGGTGCTAATAATGGTTTTAATCCTTTCGTTTAAATTTAAAATTGCAGTTGTAAGTCTGGCTCTACTTTGGTCATGTTTTTTCGTTACCTAAAGCTTATAAATAAAACGCTATTACCTAAAAACACTTGCCAATTGTCTTTAAAGTTATACAACCCTTCTTAATAATTAGGCATCCTCGGAATCCAAGAATTTGGATCTTAAATTATTTATTGTTTCAACTACAATGTCGTTGTTAAAACAATGCCGCGAGTAAAATTGATGAAATGCTTGATAGAATCACAAGAATAAGTACAACTAGTCTAGAAGTCTAGTTATACAATAAATAACATATTTTTATGCATCTTTTTATCTTAAATATCATACATTGTGTATTTCAGGAGACATCCAACCAATTACGAGCAAAACAAAAGCAGTAATGATAAAACTGCGCTCGAAATTTCGCCAAAAACTGACCAACGGGACCTTAAATATGTTGGTCGTGGACAATATAATAAAATGCACAAACAGGCATCGCACAGCGCGCCAGCCGCAAGCCTGATTGCTGGACTATTGTTCTGATAGGACCCGGACACTATAAGAGTGGAATAGAATAGAAGTATAATTGTGGAAGAGTGTCTTGTTCATCGTTATTCCCCACGCTTAGCAAGCGGCTTGGGAGTCGCAGTATTGGTGGTAAAGTTATAGAAGATGCTGCTGCCCATCTTCTGGATTTTCCCTTAGTCACCTTGGTAAAACATCCAACAAGAGGAGATGGGAAGGTGTTATTCTGGCCGGCACCCCACGGGCCCCCAGTATCTTGTTATATTACTGCAACGCTTAGTAAAAAAATGCCTGCCTGTAGACTGCGTCGTAGGTCTAGTCGTCGCAAACCGTGACTGCTAAACGAAAGATCAGTTTCCAGGTTAAGCAGTATTATTGGGCCAAACTCAATGAGCACAACATTTACAATTGTCAATTTCTGTGAACTGGTGGATGAAAATGGCAAGTTGGCGTACATTGTGGCGTTCAACAGTGATGATGATAATCATAGAATAGTTTGTTAAGCTTTCAACACTTCAATTTATCTGTTCAGTAACCCAAGGCTGTTGTATGAATGAACTTAACGTATTTACGCTCAGTGAAGTACCTAACTAAAATATTATAAAGAAGAATGAATAAGAACGTCATTTTGTTTCCTCTCAGGCCATACTTTAAAGAAACAGCACTTGGGTGCATTCTACTAACAACGTTCAAAGTAGTTTTGGTTGAAAGTAGTCCGTTAAAAGTTTTTACACGAGAAATATTTCCGACCGTTACATTTTTTACTTGTGACGCAAACTTACATTCATACATTGAATACTTTAGTAAAACGTCTGAATAAAGACATATTCTTCCCAAATAAAGTACTAGTCATAAAATAGAACTTCGTTATTCAAAGGGAAACGTCCTAAATCTCGCGGTTCGTTCCCGGCTAAGTAAAGGGATCAGACGTAACCATTTTTATGTCATTTCCGGTTCAGGCTCCAAAACATTATTCTGCCGTGGCCTGAAAATGCCTCAGGCTATAAATTATAGCCCCCAGGCCGGTCATTTTCGCACCATAGACCTTTAAATTGTAGATCCGATTACGCCGTAAGAAAAACGGCCATATTTTCTCACTAATGTCAAAAGGAGATAAGTTTATTACCGTAAAGTATAAAGCGAGCATAAAAATGATTTAGTTTTTACGGCCCCTACCGGTGTAGTTGTCGCATGCGTGGACTTCGGTAAACGGTTCGAAGATCAATTTCTTAGATCGGGCAGAAAGGAGGACATAAAAGATGTATCAGTAAAATAATTATATGTTGGTTTCTAATCGATGGCTAGCTTGATCGCTGTTACAAAAAACTTAAAAACCCAATCGATCTTTGAAAAAATAATTGTGCGATAGGGATTACATTGATTCTTCGACCCGTGGAAGAACGGATTAGGAGATTGTACAAATAGATAATTATACCAACCCATATTTGTCAAACTTCCATTCCATATTTCTCTATTCCCAGCAGCAGATATGACGGCGCGACGGGCTGCGGTCACTGACGACCGGCTCTCTTTAATCAGACCTCTTTCATTGGCTCCCACAACACACGCTGATTTTAAAAACATTAGCACTGCACGCCCGGCAGAGCTATGTTGAGCAAAATATGCAATTATGTTGAATTGCACTCTCATTACAATAATATCAGTGCCCAAACTCCAGTTTTATGAGAAACTAGCTACCGCCCGCGACTACGTCACCCTTAAAAATGTCACAACGTTTTTTCCAGGTATCCAGCTGATTCCATACCAAATTTTACCAAAATCGGTTCAGGGGTTTGCCGTGAAAGGGTAACAGTTTTAGTCAAACAGTTTTGTTTTTAATATGATCGCGCCTATTTTACTTGAAAGGTTTTCTAGATAGTCTACACTCACATTTCATCTCTCATCAATACATCAGGCATGTATGTAGTCTATTGCTCTGGCTCTCTCACTTGCTTATTGCTTTCCCAGTGGCGAAGAGAAATTGTATTTCCCTAAGCAGGAGTTATATATACAGGTATATTGAGTACCTAATTATAAAAAGTACTGTACCACAATCCTTTCAAACTTCCAGGTACCAAAATAAGTAACAAATAGTATTTCCCGGTGGACGCGACTTTTAATAATAATCCCAATTCTTTGTTCCCCTAATGATATATACGGAGCCGTGTTTCTGCCGGCTGACAAACTACCCTCATTTGACATTTGCGAAAGATTTTTATTTTGTGCGCTTTATCTTGCTGAATTCTGAGCGAATGTTACCGTGGCTGGTTTACTTATGTTCATCCCAAATTTCTAATGTAGAAGGAGAGATTTTTTAGATTTAAACCTCACGTGGTCATACATTGTCACTGCGGTTTTAAGCTCCTACAAAACTTTTTTCTAGTTGTTGTTCCTATGGCACCAGGCACATCTTAACCAAGTATATATACATACTAGCTGCGCCCAGCGGTGTTACCCGTTACATTTTTTCGGGATAAAAAGTAGCCTATTTAAAGAATAGTTAATCCAGGGTGTCAGCTACCTCCATATGAAATTTGATCAAAATCGGTCTAGCCTTTTGAGCGTAAAGAGGTAACAAACATACAAACACACTCACATAGTATCGCCTTTATAATATTAGTGTAATTTATACAATCACATAATTGATATCAAAGTTCTGTGGCTCAGATAAATATTTGAATCCGCAATATACGGCCAGCATTAGTCTAACAAAAAGTCTGTAATACTCTTGTACCACCAGCAAAAACCATCGATACATAAAAGTACGACATAAGCTTTTTATGGTCACCATGACCATAAAAGCTAACTTTCTCCCCTATCTAGCTAGGACAACCCACCTAGAACGTAATCCGCTACAACAACAGTATATTTAATTTAGCGCCACATTTCCCGATTACGTAGCTGATGTGCCCACGGGATGAGAAAGGTTTACACACCGAGCGAGAAAAAGGAACACATAGACATTGGACAAGCTAGTTCATGCCTACATATACCACGTTTTATGGATGAAAAGAAATGTGGTAGACATTGGAATAAACACTGGATGTGTACATCTATGTCGTTGGGACATCATATTTTTGCTACTTTCTAGATCATGAACTAGTATGTCTTCTACTCTAATGCCCCAGAAAATCCTAATTTTCAGGTTTATAATAATAATAATAATAATAAATCATTTAATCTCAGGCTTCAATGGCCCATAGATATATACCTTACAGACTAACATATATAGATTAAATACAAATTGTGTTAGTAAATAAAAAAAAAACTTAAAACTATGTTAATAGCACTTCACTTTGCACTTGTCTTCGTGCTCTCCTGTGGTACTGATCCGCGGAAGCGACGGAACACCACGCCCTGCGGCCAAAAGTCTTCTTCCATGACGAGGGGCAGGAAACAGTTCGGTACTCGCACCACGAATGCCTTGAAATTTACATTACGGTGCGACTCCAGTAACTGCACCCTCGGCCTGTACTTCGTCTTATGGCGCACGTAATCAGCGATGTCCTCCTCCTTAGTGGTGTAGTGCAGGCGGGAGACGTACACCGGTGTGTTCGGCTGGGCAGCACGCACTGTGGTGTCGGGTTTCACAGAAGCTGTGCCGCAGCGGTTCTTGTTGGGTCTGCGACGGCGCTTCCTCCCTTGCACCTTCACAAAGCCATCTTCGTCTGCTTTTGCCATTTCCTTCTCGGAGACGGGCTTTTTTATGAGAGCACTGGGAGTACTCTTTAAAACACGCGCATAGCTTTTTAATTGCGCAGGCGCTGCAGATCTTGACAGCTGTACGACGTATTTGTCGGCGGGCGCGGGAGGCCCCGCAGGGACAGTAGCGAGCGGGCTGGGCGCGCGGGGTGCGCACTCTGCTAGCTCAGCAATTTTCGGCGTTGAAAGCGGCGACGACAAAACCGCTGACGCGAAACTGACCGCCGATGTATCAAGGGCAGCTCCGCGACGCGTGTTGACGTTCATTGCACCCGGTGTTGACCTAGTTTCTGTTACTGTGTTGCGCAAATCACTAAGTTCTTTCCGCAAGTCGGTAACAGTAACTTGGGATGCATCCAACCTTTGCTGTACTTCCGCTAGGCTAGCCTTGAGGACGACTATGTCCTTCAAAAGGCTGGTCACGTCGACGTGGTCGAAGGTTACGGGAGGGAGCTTGTTGAGGTCCCTCGCCACAAACGTCGGCACGTCGTCTGGGTCGGTCTCCTTGAGCAGCGTGATGATGTCCTGAATGCTTTTCTTCGTCCCGTCACGCCTGCGGGACACCATCTGGTCGCACTTGTTGAGCGACTTATACAGGAGCAGCTTAGCAGCTGCCACATCTTCTTCGCTGAAGTTCGTTGCGCAGATCTGGATGGCGGACACCTCGTCCATCACGTCCAGCTTCTGCTGCAAGAACGCCAGCAATTCATTCGCTACGAGTGGTTGACTCATAGCGATTAGAATTCGAGCAGCGGCTTCCGCCGCCGCGTTTGCATTTATTTAATAAAAATTCACGTCAGCAAACACGACCGCATCGGGTCGCTGCCACTATGAGACTTGATATATATAAATGTCTATACTCAATACATATGTTATTGTTGCTGATACAACATATTCGAGCTGGCTATATTCTTCATTATCGTCATCAGTTAGATGGTGCGCACTGATGAACAAAGGCCTCCCCCTTAGAACGCCACAATGAACGACAACTTGCAATTCGCGTCCACCGGTTGCCTGCAACTCTAACGATGTCGTCAGTTCACCAGGTAGGAGGCCTATTAACGCTGCGTCTTCCGGTTCATGGTCGCCATCCGCTATATTCTTTGAGTCTATCTACTCAAAAAGCATGACAGAACTCAAAAATGCATTTAACAGCTGAATGCTCATTAAATTTACTATCACATGCTTACGACGATATTCATCCTCATTTCATCCCTGTCCGCCCTGTCTGTCCCAGGAAAGCGTCCTGTGTCCGTATATTTTCACCCTTTCCGGGAACCTACTTCCGGGGGCAAGAACATTTCAAGGTACTTAAATCATTACAGATTTGAAGCAAATGTATCGCTTTTATAAAACGATACTAAAAGGGTATAATGTTTGCTCGGCTGAGTTGGGATGTGGGTTGTATGCTGGATGTAGGCGATAAGGATGTACATACAATCATGTCTGTAATAGGATAAACTGAAGAGTTGTCCTTATGGAGTCTACTCTAAAGTTAGCTCGTAAAACGAAGAAGAGGCTGTAGGTACTCCTACATTACGACGATAATTAATTCCTTTAACCTTTTAAGACTCTACAACGGTTGTAGGGTATACACCCTACAACCGTTGTAGAGTCTATCGAACGACAGAATTCTTAATTATTCCCTAGACTAAATAATATTACTGCCTCATTGGTCTAGTGGTCGATAAGCGCGACTGCTAAAAGTTAGGTCCTGGGTTCAAAATCCGGGTCGAGCAAAGTGTTTCTAGATTTTTTTTATTAGGTGATTCTCACTAGCAGCACGGAGTCTGGAGTTGTGCCGATTTGATAGCAATAGACTTGCCCCCTATTACATTAGGACTTAAAGCATAACTGGCGAAATGTAGGTTTACTTTATGTGCACCTCTACCTTCGGGGAATACAGGCGTGATAATATATAATGTTAGACGGACTTTTTTCCTCAAGGCCTTCATTTTATTCCGGGTAGGGACTAATGTGCAAGGTCTACACATAACTAGTTAGTTATATCTATCAATTTCAGCTCACCCGCCCATAAAAAGCATCAGTAAGTGAGTTGCTCGCTCGGCTCATCCATCATAATTTGCTAATATCCTTTTTCCTTATAAATCTTACTCTGTCAGAGTAATCAATTTTGCTATCCCTCTCAAAGTACGCCCTTAGCGGGGGTTCAGACTCGTGTTACACAGCGGTGCTAAGGGTTTGAATCCCGTGCTAAACAAACATTTATAGAGACAGCCATTTGTTTTATGTCTGGGGTTGTGATAGCTTCAAAATGTGATTTATTTAATGAGAATATCTTTGAGTTTACCATCAACTTTAGATTTTAAAGGGTAAAGTTACCGACACGTAGACCACTTCCTATTCAATAAAACAAATACAGGCGTTTAAATTTAAGCCTAGCATGGCAACATGCATAAAAAATACAAAAAGTCATGTAAATACAGGCGTGTTGTGACATAATTATAACTAAACTTAAATTTCATTGCACCATTTGTATCCTGGTTAAACA
Source organism: Abrostola triplasia (assembly GCA_946251915.1). Classification (NCBI taxonomy): domain Eukaryota; kingdom Metazoa; phylum Arthropoda; class Insecta; order Lepidoptera; family Noctuidae; genus Abrostola; species Abrostola triplasia. The sequence continues at coordinate 10,197,307 of OX276441.1, read as the reverse complement.
ATGAAGTAAGATTAAAGCTAAGCATTTGGCACCGATGAGCTGCTCTCGGGGACATATTATTACGTACAACAGTAATTAATTAGAATTTTCCGCTCATATCTTTACCTTACAATCTCAAAAAGAACTCTTATTAAATAAACTTGTAAAAGAATATTTCAAGAAAATTGTTCTCCAACTCGAATTTTTACACGAATTTCCCCCGATGTGCCAAAATGAGGAAATAATTAAGGGTATAACTTTAGTTCGACGTAAAACATTTTACCTTTTTTCCGGGAGATTTTGTCGTAAAAGTTGGCAAGCTGGAGTGCACGAAAGATAAGATGTAATTTTAAAAGTTGGATGTTTATAAGAGTTGGCAACATTATGCTTGGAATGGAAAAGTTTCCATTTGCTTTATCATCGACGTTTATCGTAAAAATATTTCTCTTATTGTCTCCTACATTGGTATTGCGCATCTTTTGAGATACGAGGTTTGTTTTTAAGATTGTTAGATAGGTTTGTCAAAGTATTTTATTGCGTACCAGATGTGTCCCGTATTATGGTACAGTTTACATAGAGAGCGGTGACACATATTATTTGAAAGCGTAACCGTATACCATATAATATAGACACTATATCACCATTCCCTGGACCAATACTTGCTGTCAGGCAAAATGTTAGAGTTTATCACATTTCAAGCACATTATACATAGTTTTGCACATTTAGATCCGGTCTGAACTAGACTGCTAGTATTCATCCTAGAATTGACCACCTCCTTTCCTCCCGCGGGTGTCTTAAGAAGTGACTAAGGAAAAATCCAGGAGATAGGCAGCCGCGTATTTTATAACTTCACCACCAATACTGCGGTCCCCAAACTGCTCACCAAGCGTGGGGATTATCGCAACCCCCCCTTACCTAAGGGTTTCAACAGTGGTGGTCTTCCGGCTGATGAAAAGATCCACTCCGAATTAGGAACAGCCCATTACTCTTGCTATTTCCTATGTCCTGATAATACATGATTTATTTGGCAGAATAATATGGTACAGTAAAGTTCTTAGGTACCCATAATATTCTGCCGTTTCCGGCGTACTTTATAAATAATTTCCCCAAGTAATAACTACTTCGACGATTATATTTTAACATATTTAGCACATAATTACATAGTTTTAAACACAAATTCACAATTGGTAACAACACAAGTCGTCACATTAAAATACCCCAACTATGTTATAATGAATTCAAGCCAATCTGAGCTATGAATAGACAATGACGATTATAATTAAAATTACCATAACATAAACAGTAATACACACTTGCTACACAAACAGCCTCACCATGGTAATTACAGGGGGCACTAATAACACCGTGCCAACTAATTGTATCACTAATTGAGCTAATTGGCTTGCAGTAACCACAACCGCGCGGAAATCTTAGTTTATTGAGCAACTGTGTTAATATCAGTCAATAATAATAATACTGGCTAACTAAAAAAACAACGAGAACGTTTTAAGGTACAAGAATTTGCCAAGAGATTTATAAAAATCTTAGTTTAATCATAATATAAGATTTTTATTTCTCCCAAAAAGAAAAAGGTTTCTTAAATTTAATATTTAAATACAGCTTAAACATCTATGTTAGTACTGGACTTCACTAGTTATGAGACCTGTGTGACGGATCTCCAGGCTTCATTCTGTTTGATCATTTAACACATAAATGATACTTACAAGCAATTACACCAATAAATCTATGAGTAATACATACAGGCAGATTAAATATATTATACTGTCAGATTTATTACATACATACATTACATATAACGTGGCGAGCCCATTGCCACAATACCTTCTAGCCGAGACATTTAAATAAGTAAGGTCTTCACAGCTCACAGTTTTCCAACCGACACGTCTTTTACATTCACAGTTGAATGACCTCAATATAATGAAAACAGCCCCCAAGCCCCAAAAAAGGGTATCATCGATAAAATAAATACCGTTTTAATACGGGCTCCGTTAAATTTATCCGTCTGTTATCAAAAGGATTGCTTTTCAAATAAATATCGTGTTTCGTGGGCGGGGGTCCCGGCCTCCCCGGGGTACTTGTTAGTGGGGTTATCGCGTTTCTGCGGGTCTGTGGGTCCAACTGTTAAGGGCCTGTTTACTGGACACTTATTATTGTTATTTGTAAGACTGTTATAAAACTTGCAAAGTGTTTCGTACACATGACTTTGAAAATTACTTACATTGAGTGCCTAAAGCTTGTTGTCTCATGTGAAACTTTGTACGACTCTGGAAGTTTGTCTAGTAACTTGAAGTGTTCTACGTAAAATATTGGCAGATCACAAGTGCGGGAATCAATCCCGAAACCGTGTGCACAGATATTAAAGTCACAATAAAACTGCCATGGATACATTTAGCAGCGTGGCAGCTATGTTAAACAACTCTTCATTTCCTACTTCTTCTGTAGTAGGTAGAACAATATTATATTTAAAAACCAATCAGATTCATAGGCTACTACCTCATTGCTTAAATAGTTCAGTAAAGTTAATAAAATAGAATAAAACCCACAGATAATGTTCGTCTACTATTCACACTGTTATTCAAACTACCTTCCTCCCTCAACTTCGTCCGCGTGGAAAATTTTACCACTTTTTCCGGGTTCAAAATTACCACATTTCCTTCCGCAGGGTTCAAGTTACCCCATATACAATTACATAACAATCAACTCAATGGGTTAGTTGTGATGAGTCAGCAAACAAAACTGACTTTCGCACATATAATATTATGCAGTAAGGATTTAAGAGTGGAAAAAATTATAGGATAACACAAAAATTAAATCCATTGATTTAATTTCATTTGACACATTTTTGTGTTGTTAAAAACCTATATCTAAAACCTCTTTCATATTTGACGACCAGATTGGCGCAGTGGGTTAGCGTTTGGACTGATTCCCTTTCGATTCCCAGAAGGAATACTTTGTGTGATCCGCAAACGTTTGTCCCGAATCTGAGCATTTGTGTATGTGATATTCCGTTTTTGTGAAATGCACCGACGACACAAACAAATTAATTAATAGAGCGGGACGACATTTTTTTTCAAATATATTGGTTTCCAACATTTTTTTTGTGTACTATAACACATGTGTGTTCTGTTGTACCACATGATAGCAGCACGTCTGACGCAAGCCAACTCGAAAGATCTCTAAATTCACTGCAATCGATGACCCAAACTACCAATACCGTGGTCACCATAATTATTAGTATCGAGCTCAAGCTATTAGCGAGCAGTTCCCACATTAACGCACCACTTTATTTGGGCGCGAGCCCTTCATTCCGGGTTAACCACAGCTATCTGCGGTCACCTACGAAATGTCTCTACTATAAACGAAAATTATTTCTTCAGAATAAACTAAACATTTAGAAACTTTGATATTATGTACTTCAGATTTTGTACATCAGAATTTGCATTTTATGAAACATGCTTATCGCCTCCCACAGCTGGGCAAAGGTTAAAATTCACAAACTTGTCTATTCCCAGCAACGACTGGTCGATATTAAAGTAAGTAGTGGGTTTCTGAGTAATCTTGTCATAGAAATAAGACTATTTTTTCCGATTTCATCGCGATTTTATTTTGTGTCTTGGTCCCGACGTTTCAAATCCTGTACAGAATTCATGATCACGGGCAGACTCATAGCCGATACTTCCAAGATCGAAGCCACACTCGTCATAGTGGGTACTCATACATACTTATAATTAACCCTACAATCAAAGCGACAAACTGTTCTCCTTCACCAGGAGTATACACACATGTCGCTGCTTATCATAATTAATATGCCCCTTTAATTAGTGTGACAAGCCTATCACCATTAATTAGGATAACATAGTACGTAATTAATCTTGAAATTGTGCGTATCTGGGCACAAATAAATTACAAAATTGCTTCAATTTATTTTTCGCTGAAAACGCTTAAACAAAATCGGTAACTCTATCTTGTCTCAACGACAACATACCATTTTATAATTACCCGTAATGAATCCCGTGACATTGCCACTCTCAATTAATTTCTATCCCACCCAATTTATCCTTGAAATATAATCCTGTCTGGCGATAATTATGTTAAAAAAGGTTATTTTAAAAGTAAAAGTGGTAAAGGTTGGGCTGTAATTATAATGTTAGAGCCGAAGCGTTTCAAACAGAACCGATCCGTAATTATTGTTGATGTTATCTTTTTGCTTAATATTAATATGGTGAAACCATTTAACATTTTGCATGTACCTGAAAAGGAAAGCACTAAAACTTCGCAATACACTATCAGTTTCATGTAATAATGACAATTTTGGTTTTTACTATGCCCAATGACTACTTAATCGTGTCTTATTACTAAGCAAGAATTAAATATTTTTAAAGTTAACATCTATATCCACGGTGGGACGGCCCCGTTACCGCGAAAGAGAATCTGAAGAAAAAATAATATCATAACATTTCAGGGTATAATTTGTGTCATTCTTTTAAGAATAATGATTAATTAATGAAAACCTTTGCATAACCCTTCGGGGATCACCTGCATGATTATAATATATGTGCGTAAAATATATGGAATAAAGCTAACAATTCAGCCGTGAAATATGTCCGGGAGCCGAGCTGGTCTGCTCGTTACTCACAAAATTACTGTAGAACTTCACTTCAACAACTATAACTTACTGAAGCGACAATAAATCCAGTCCTAAGTCCCAAGTCCTAACGTCCTCGCATCATACTTAGGACCAGACCTAGGACAGGTAACAATAAATCTTATTGCGGCTTATTAAGGCATTAATTTGCCCGATCAATTAAAACTTGCAGAACAACGGTCCAACTACAACAATAAAATAGATTAAAACCTAATTCGGCGCCGGTCTCTGACGGCTGCGAATGAGAACGCTGTTTGCTTTGTTTTGGAGAATTGTTTAATCGTTAGATAGTACTTGTTACTTAGCTACTGTTTACTGGGATAACTGAGAAGGACTTAGTTTTAGTCTTAAGCAAGTTTGGCGTTTTGGAGTCTTGACGAGCAGATTGGCGCAAAGGCTTTTTTTGTAACGTCGCCCCACACTAGCATTATTCTGTATCATAGGTGCGTTTCACAAACATGAAATATCACATACATAAATACACAGACACGGGATAAACATCTGCGGATTGCACAGTTTTATGTCCCGTGCAGGATTCGAACCAGCAACCCTTAGCGCAGCAGTCCAATCACTAAGCCACTGCGCCAATCAGATCGTTGAAAACCGATGAGACTGAGCTAAAGATTGCGGCTTCGATTCTCGCACGCGAGAAGTATTTGTGATACGCAAATAATAAATTCATTTATTTTCTCGCAAATGTTTGTCTCAATTCTGGGTGGTTGTGTATGTGATAATATAATACCCTAAAAACAGGAAAATTTCCTAGTGTGGGCAACATTTTAACAAAAAGTAATAAAAGAAAAAAGTCTATGTATATATTTGTAGCAGTATATTAATGAGGTCCCATTTATCCGGCATTGTTTGAATACGATCAAAATTAACTGCTTTATAAACCAGCACCTGAGGCGGTCGGGCCTTAATTATTATGACGTATCAATCACGCCGCTTCCTATTAACGGATGAGCAGACCTTAAGGCTCGTTAAAATAAATTAATTTAGAGAATATGAAAATATTTTTCGCAAAAACAAAACCACTTTGGTCGAGCGTTTTTTGTTTTTTTTTTATTTTAAGGTTTTTCCTTTAAAAAGTAAATCAGCCTCATCAGACCTGGCTTTATCCGGGAATGGATTTAAATTTCGAATTTTTAATTAATATTATCACTATAAAGTAATAAATTATGTCAAGTATAGAGATAAGCCACAGCAAGATTGGCCACCGAGGGAGCGCCAGACCTACTTAGGTATTATCTGCGGATAGCACAATTTTTTGTCCCGTGCGGGAATCGAACCTGCACCCCTTAGCGCAGCACCGCAATCGCTTAGCCACTGCACTCATATCGTCAACACTATGTCTTATGTTATATTAGTAATTATTGTTCACAGACTCGGTTGGTACTATAAAAACCCTATCAAAGGTCCTCTTAACACAACCCTACCTGGGCTATGAACATCAAAGCTGACGCTAAGCAGACAAACTTGCCTTATCACAACCTTAGCGCTCTATATTTGAGTTCTAAACAGAGACTACTAATATAAGTACAAGTTAGGTTAAGTTATACATGAAACACGTAACTAATTCACACATCTTCAAAACTGCTAACAAACTGTAAATATATTCCAAAATCCATTATGAAGCAGATTCAAAATTACACGAATACACGTGCCTAAATAAGCATGTGCTGAACCCAGGTAGTGAAGTAGCGAGCCAAAGTTATCGGTTCCCTGTTTGACTTGGAGACACGACACAAGTGTCGACAGAAAATCCATTCTTAAAACTCTACCTGAAGTCAAAAATCCATTTATAAAACTCTAACTCTATAGTTACACATATCACATTTATCTGCGTTCACTGATTGACATAGGTCTAGATAGTTGTACATTTTACCACTAATTTGCATTTTCCTGTACTACAATTTGGGATGAGGGTTCGATTCCGGCACGGGACAAACATGTGATATTTAATTATCTGTGTAACGCACCCACGATATAGAAAAAAATCCTAGAGTGGGGTGACATTTATTTACACCACATTTATTTATTCATTTCTCACCGCCTTAGAGGCAAACGGTTAATCCCTAGCCACTTACTCAAATAATCACAGCTTCTGGCGAAACGACAGAAGAAATTCACGGGACAAGATTGAATAAATCTTCTGTTTTTAAGGTCTGTCTTCTGCAGTAAGTCTACCTTGTGTGAAGTCTTAGGGTCCCGATTGTTCTCCGTTTGCTCAACGTTTAAGACCACAATGTTTTGTTTTAGTTAACACTCTCGACCCAATCCCTTTACTTCGAAGGTAACTGGGATCCGAAACTTTTTCTCTGGATATATTGAGGGCCTGATGTGTGTTATAGCTGTTCAAAATGGCTTTAATGTTTTCTGTTACTTTCTTAGTAAGTGTTGAAGATACTATTTGTTTGGGCCAGTGGGTTGGAGCTTAGGTTATGGAAGACACTATTCGAAAACTTTGATAGTTTCGCTTCTTGACTGGGTTCAGGAATTCCTGGACATCACTGCCTATATTCTGTTCCACTGAGTTTGTAAGTATTCAAATTTATATTAGAGTTATACATTAATTATAAAGTCCCGTTTGTACAGTCAACAACAAAAGTATCTGAACAATTAAAATTTTAAATACCTATAATTGTATAACAACTTCTTATAATATAGTAGAAGGTCTTAAATATTCTCAGATCATCATTTGGGCGCTTCTATAATTCGAAACAATAACTTGAGTTTGCGTTTGTTTTTTTAAATTATTGGACATAAGGTTTCTTAACATGCTACTTATGGTGCTGACTGTGTGTCGAAATAACGGATTTCTATTCACTATGATACTGAATGATTCCTTTTTCCTCATTCACGCTTATCACAATTTACGCATACTCGTCGATCTCATTTAAAAACACTATGTTTCTTTTAATGACGATGGATCTCATTCATACATCATAATTAAGTTTATAAAAAATACTCACTCTCTGCAAAATAATGGTTCTAATACTAACTATCTCTTGCAACAAACATTAGTATTTACCATTTGTTATGTAATGTCCATAATGTTACATCCATGGGGTTTCCCATGGAGATGCACAGGGGTCGCGCTGTCGGCTGTATGAATGTAGGTCGGGGCCTGGCGACAGACGGCGCGCCACCGATGGCGCCAGCACCCACTTGGAGGCCACAGAGCAGCAAGTCTCACAGATACGACGAGGGGTACATTTGTACTGGTATGTTAGTGAGATCAATGTGTGTAAGTATAATTAAATTGTTGCTTGTGTGATAAATCCGCAATTATGTTAAAAGAAAAATGTAAAGTCTATTCTTATTTTATTGTATACCCTGAGTGAGGACATAAGCCACTTTCTATCATACACAAGCTTTGACTAAGTGGAAACTAGTGACCAACAAATGTTGATATTCCAATGCAATCTTTAACTTTTGAAACCAAGTTATATTTTATAGTTATACTCGTATTTGGGTGTCTATGTCCTCAGAGAAGCTTTAACATCATAGACATTAACGTTCTCTACATTTGCAGTTAGTCCGTACCAAAGTCTCTGCAGACGAATCATTCCTTGTTTATAAAGTTATCCTATTGGTATTTCCAGATTCATGTGGAAAACCCACCAATCAGGACGCAGCCAAAAAACCTTCCAACCAATCATGATCGAGGGAAGAATTTCTTTTACCCATCGATGCGTCAGAGAGTTTCAGATCAGAATATTTTAAGACAGTTGGTGTTTTGTTTAACAATATAGTTTAATTTGAGTTAAATAATGCAGAGGTGATTGTGAATGGTGTCCAGTGGAACTGTGTGGACCATGATCATTATTTACATTGATATATTGTTATTGATTATACTGGTGAGTAAAAGTGATGTCACGTTGTGAACTGCTTTTGTTTTGTTTATGCTGATTGTCAGTGGTTGAAGAACTAATGCCATGTAAGTTTATTATTCATCCGTTATAACAAACTTGTGTAGTCTGTGACCATATAATTGAGCCTGGTAAAGTTTAACTGGAGGATTTCGTGCCCAGATGAGTTATGACTATGAAAAGTAAACTTATAAGCAGTTTTAGTAGGTACTTGCCTCCTTTCGTAGACGGTTTGAAACGATGTGATAAGGTGTCCACTTTACATTAGCTGGATAGAGAGTACAGCAGCTTCTTCGTTGACTTTCTTATCTTATTTTCGTCATCTACCCAGAAATACAAAGGAACACCAATTCCTTTCGGAAACTTTTGCAAAAGAAGCGAACTTACAATAGAGCCATTGTCACATATTTGAGCACTGAAGTAGCTCCTGAAGGAGCCATCCTATATAGCCATCAGTCCTCTGGTCCCTGTCTCGAGTCAATCGAGCGTTGTTGTTAGTTTGTACTGCGCAAAGTCGTTCGCCACACCTGTTTCCTTGAAAGTTTATTTGAAAGTGTCATTCAAGAGACGGCAAAGGTAGCAACTATAGTGGTTTTGGTTGCTCACAAGACTTATTTTTAAAAGAAACTGTGTGTTCCTTTTGGTTTAGACAAAATTTCCTTTTTTTCTTCTTATATCAATATGGATGACTAATACAATTAACTAATAGTGTGAGAGAAGGATTACATCGGTAACAGGATGGTAGCGAGCTGAATGTCCAAAGTGCCTTACGAAAAATTCGCATCAATAATTGTGGAGAAGTTTTGATACAATCTTGGTGAATAAATGTTCTCTCATCATAATCATTAACTATAAGGAAGACAGCAATAATATGATGCATTTTGTTGCAGTTATGTTTGACGTTGTTCATGTGTGGCTACTGCGTCTACCGAGTCAACCGACTTCGGCAAAACGGAGAGGTATGTTACCTTGGAGCATGTGATTTTCCACCGAACGTTGTTGCTTATCTGTACTACCAAAAGATTAAAAAAATATTATTTTGTTGATTAAACAACCTCGATTTGAATTCGCGACTTCATGTAAATTATTCTAGTCTGTAAACCTCAGCCACCAAGACATTTATTCATTAAATTCTGAGCCACAATTTTCAGATAAGAAGAATAATGAACCAAGCCGTCAAAATTAAACACTGCCTCGGACAACAAAAGGCTTTTTAAAGAGACTTTTTTGTAGACTGTACTCGACCGCATAGAAATGGAGGAGTGTCCACAAAACCCAATTCGTATCGGGAAAATATCAAATATGATGTCGTACCGGCTTTGGGGTATTTGAATGACACACAAATATTTGCAGATATCTTATTCACTTATTTTTAGACTGTATTTTATTAACGTTGGCTGTGTCTTTATAGTACTTTTTTTATTAACTTAGTGGCGTTAATTCTTCTCATTTCAAGAGTTTTATCAGTAGTTTTGGCGGGTTTTTGAGTGAGCAGAAGTGCACTGGTGTGCCTTCATACGTTGCGTCAAATGTGATGTAAGTCTCATGGTACGTGGGCATTTTCTATCAGAGGCTAAGCCTGTCGAAAAGCTCATAATTATTGAATAGTTATTTATACGACTACGTGTCCAACGAGGCAGATTAATAAAACTCTATAAACACGAGTAGAAAATCAAACCCCTGCTATAAATTATTTACCAAAACAACAGACATCCATTATTACAACACAAATAACTTAATAACGAGTTGTAATTATTCGTTCTATTTAATTGGAAACCAATCTAAATGTTCGCGAATTGCTTAACTTTGGTTCGTCATTGTCAACAATAATTAAACAAGTTGTATAGGGATATCTAAACCCAGAACTAATTTTGTTGTAGATCGCGATATTACTGAGGCCGACCAAAGTGGTGTTCTCACACAAGAAGGAAGGACAGTCTACTGAGGAATTGAGGTAAATTACCTTGTTATGTAAGTAGCCAACCGTACTGGAACGTTACCCTTATCTTTATCCTATTCTTTAGCGAGTCCAGGAAATGAATAGATTGAATAATAAAACCTAATCTAGTTTAACAGAAGATAGTAATAAGTAAGTTGAATTAGTACTGAGAAGACAGTGCAAGTGATGAGTAGAAATATTGTTTATAAAAACGTACATTCAAAACTTGAAATGAACGTTATCAGTCAGTTCAGAAAACGTGCTAACTATATTAACTACATATGAGTGTAATCCGTTGTCTTATTTTCATTTAAGACAACCATTGCAACGGTCATAAGTTTATACCTTTCTAGCCGCATAACTTACAAGCTTCACATGAGTTTTGGGCTTCCATTGTACAAAAGGATCAAGTGAGGAGTACCCTTACCAGACCAATGTGATGTGAGTGAGGCAAAAGAAGTATGCCAAGATCGTAGCAAATGGAAAGCCGTGGCCTCTGCCAACCCTCTGGGAAACAGGCGTGACTTTATGCTAGTATGTAATTTTGGTCCTAGCTCAAGAGTTTATTAATACCTTCAACCTTTCCAGAACTGTAGTAGCGTACCAAAACCCGTTCACTGGCGACTACTGCGTGCACAAGAGCCGCGAGGGGCCCAAGGGTTACATGAACAGCCTGCAGCCAGACTCTCCCGACAGCGGGGTCTCTGATGAGTACGAGCCTCTGAACCTGGAGCCCCTGGGGCCCCAGCCGAGTCTGCCGCACGTCATGCAGGACAGGATGCCCCCGGTAATCATCGCCATGCCGCAGGTAGGAGAAGGTATTTTGATTGCCAGTTTTTTTATTGATGCTTATGTTTCAAGGTAAATATCAATACGCTTGATAAGTGAAATGGGGAAATAAAGGTTGTATTTAAAAATTTATAATGACAGTAAGAGTCTTAAAGTAATAGGGCGATGATTTTGCCATCGGTACATTGCTAACCCTACGTCAAACCAGACCTGGCGCTGTATTTATAATTATATTTCATTTATTTTAATACGAAACAATATTCTTCATTGCACACCATTACACAGATTTTATACAAGATATTCAAATTAGAACACGGAGTATAATAGGCATCTTATTGTTAAAAGCGTACCTACACAGTTCGTTTGCTAAGATAAATATTTATTTATCTGAGTAAACGAAGTGTGTAGACGAGATTGACGAAGCAGCTCTATCAATCTACCTCGAACTAATCTTCACCTCACTCTCCGGCATGAATACAGATCCAGTACCCTGTACCTCCCTCCAGTTAACTAAACCAATATTGTAACGGTCGAATCGACCCCTTGCCGACCGTTAACCGTGGCCCGAACCGCCAAAAAAATTACGTTCTAAATCAATCACCGTCAACATGATAAAAAATTATCCTCCCTACGCGGTAATTAAAGAAATTAACATAAAGCCTTCAAATAAAGATGGCGGCTTCAAAAATGTAAGTTAATTTATCTGGCAGCCTTAAAATAATCCTTTTATGTAACACTGCGCTTGTACTAATGGTGTTCGGAGTTTAAATTTCAAATTTACTATGAAAGAAGTAGGTAAGGAGCTTGAGGCATTAACGGAGGAGCTACGGTGACCACGTGGTTGGGTTCGGTTTAAAGAATTTATTTACTAATAAAAACTTTGCAGTTCTTTTAAGATAAGATTATCAAGACTATTAACGCGGATCGCACAAATGTTTGTACCGTGCGGTAATCTAACCCTTAGCGCAGCAGTCCATTCGCTTAGCCACTGCGCCAATCAGGTCTTCCCAGATAGTTAATTAGTTCTTTATTTTCTTATGCGGAAGATATAAAATATAAGCCAACCATTGTTTAATTGACACCGACATGACAAGTGTCGTATTCTATTTTGTTATAACAAAAAACAAATAAACCTTCCCATATAAAAAATATCACGAACAAAAACAAACTATCCTCGAGTCACGTTTAATGTGGTGTCACTACATTAAACGTTTGTAAAACTGCGGGATAATGTCGCGCAGGCGTCGCCGGTGTAATGGCGCAACTTTGAGAACACTATCGGCTAATACCTGACTGCTCGTAATAGCCGACTAATGATTACACCCGGTTTAAAACTACAACGGGTAATCACTATTAGACAATTATATCAGTTTAAGAACTGTTGGTAAATAACATTTTTAATTTTAGAAAATAACATTAAAAAAAAAAGATTTTACTTCTTGGCGTGTTTTTCATTGTATTGTTGTTTTTAATTTACACTTAGACGTTCATGTTTTAACCCAAATTCTAAGATTGACACTTAAAGGAACGAACCAACAACTTCTAGCGCAACAGTCTAATCGCTTAGCCATTACGCCAACAGGTCGCATTTAGAAGTATTTTTTTACCTGTACTGATTAACAATCACACACATAACAATAACACGCTGAGAAATAACCTTACCTACTCTATTGCAAAGTTCAGTTAACTATGTAAGTTATTAAACACAACATCACGCCTGTATTCCCCGAAGGGGTAGGCAGAGGTGCACGTACAGTACACACACATGTCGCCAGTTATGTTTTAAGGTCCCAATGTAATAGGGGGCGAGCCTTTTGCAATCAACCGAGACAAATCCAGACTCCGAGCTGCTACAGACAATTACCTAATCGAAAAACCTAGTAACACTTTGCCCGACCCGGGATTCGAACAGAAGACGTCGTGCTCAGCAGCCGCGCTTAGCAACCACTACACCAACAAGGCAGTCGTAGGTAATAAGTACTTTGTAGACGAGACACTTATTAATATGTAGTTTTCTCTCAAAAGTCAGCAACATGCTCTCACACTGTCAAACTGCCATGCTGTCGCGCTGTCACGCTGCACAGCGATACGTCACGTCGTGTTTGGTTTATGGAGTCAAACGTTTTTGTTGTATGTCCTCGGTACACTCGCTGACGGCCGTATGTTACCCACTGGATAAGGGTTATGGTCTTATTGTTATGAAAAGCACTGGATGCACGGAGTTTAGGTTCGTAAATCTAGCTATATAGGTACATTAGCAGTTACTTGCATAGTTCATATTCCTACTAATATTATAAACGCGAAAGTTTGTGAGTATGGATGAATGTTTGTTACTCTTTCACGTAAAAAATACTTATGTGATTTTAATAAAATTTCTTATGGAGGTAGCTGTAAAATAATGTAGCTGGTAACACCGCAGGGCGCAGCTAGTCGGTTATAACTGACGTTAATTTCAGATTTTTTATATTAAAGACCTCATGCGTGCATATGAAAGTTAGGTACGAGACCTTTAACATACGATTCATAAGAAACAAGAACAATTATGTAAACTTGATTTTATAGTTTTTATTAAGTAAGTCTATATTATTGTTGCAGCCCGACCACACAATCAAGTTGCAAATGAGCCCGGGCCCCGACGATAACAGCGTCAACAAAACCTGGAACTGGAACTACAAGGAGTACCAGATCTGAAGCCTCACACAGCTACGCTCATCATATCTCTATAACGCCAAGAATCGATCAAAACATACATTATTTACCAGAAGGTCTAATTCTCTTAATTTAAGTGTTCTAAGTATAATTTCAATGTAATCTCTATGTCGCCGTTACCGTACGCCGTTGAAGGTACTCCTTCGCGTTTTGAAATGAGCTTTATCATCACATAAATAGTTCCAACCACGGTACATATAGTAACGGTTAAAGCCATTGAAGTCCTAAAACCGTCCGGCGCACCCTGGGCAGTCGAAACTACCCGGATTGCGCCAGACGTACAGTAAGTTAGTTGCCGGAGAGGCTCTCTACTCGCACTTCATAGAAGCTGTAAATTATTAAATGTGACAGTTGAAACTAAATCTGAACTAGAATTTGAATATCTTTGAATTATGATAATTGGCTACTGAATATACCGGCCAGCGAGCCAGCCATGATGCTAAGGTTTTAACCTATTTTATAAAATAATAAAAGCTGGTTTAGTAGTCGTAATAATATATTTCCTCTTCGATCTTCTACTAAATGTTTTTATCTGCATCATGCTGAGCTTTGTCATCGGCTTCTATTTAAACCAAATGTGACTTAAATTATATTAGTATTTTAAATTGTGTATCCACTAAGGCACTAGCTCATGCTATTCGATGCCAACCAAGTTCTTCTCGTTATAAAATTTATCATGGCCAACCTATCAACTATTTAGCCGAGAAAAATGCAGCTTGACTTCAGAAGTAATGGTATTCGCACCCCTTCAAATAGTCCATTCCATCGAAACAACACAGTCAAATGAACATCGGGAACATTCCAAACCAATTCCAAATGTATTAAATATTCCTACCCAGATATCTCCTATCCGTACTTAAAATTAATCAAATTATTCTCCGGAATGAAGGGATGAACGCCAGAAATTTACACAAGTCATACTGTTGTTTACTATAGATACCTTTTACAGACTTTCAATTAATGAACATGGTCATTTTCTACACAAATATCTATACCTTAACAGATGAGGATCAAACCCGCACCCCAAAGCGCAGCAGTCCAATGTCCAAGCCACAACGCCAATCTGTTTGTTACTAAACTACGAATTATCTAATCAAATCTTTCTGATTTTCATTTTAATATTTAAAGAGCCGACGTAGTTTTGAGTGAACTCTCGTCATAACTCGATATTCGGGACTCTTACCGACTTTCAGATCACAGTAATGGACTTTACCCAACTTTGTAATAAAACCAAAGATTGTCAAACGAGATGAAGGTTTAGAGAGTACAGTTAAAGTTTCACAAAGGATGGAGTAAGCACTTAAGTAGTACTTAACAGGTTTAACGGAGACGACATTCGAGCCGGCTTTAGAAGGTAAGAATAGTTCTCGAGACATTAAAGAACGTGAAATGACTATCTACTTAGGAATTGTACGCTCAGGGAAGACATTTATTTAGGGACAAAAACCGGTAATACACTTACGGAATTTATCGAGCATTGTTACTGCGTTTTACAGATATACCTTATATGATATATACAAGATATCTTTAAAATAGCTGCGGATTAAGTGTGATCCTCAAATACAAATGTCAAATACACACAAAATACATTGCTATTAATTTGGTTTTAATGGGCATCAAAATTTCGGTCATTAGTGCTATACACAGCCCACCAGCTCACCATCGGATTATACCTGAACTGAACTTTAATTGGATCACAAACAAACGTCTCTCACAATGTAATCTTTGTTCCTTAATTAATGATTACTGATATTTTTCAGCGATAGAGATATATTAACACGATTTACGTCGCTGACTCACTTCTATCAATCGGAAGGAAATCTTGACGACCGATGACAAGCCGCTATACATTCTTGAAACGATATTCAAGACTGCATATGTACCTGTTTGGCTCAGTGGCTTTGGGATTGCAGCTAAGGGTCGCGGGTTTGATTCCCGCACGGGACAAAAATTCGTGTGATCATAATTCGTATAATGTGACATTTCATGTTTATGAAATGCACTTTCGATACTGAGAAAATGCCTCGTAAAGGCCGTGATTATTTTTTTAAATGAAAATAACCTTCGATAACATCCAAAAACAATGTTGACGTACACTAGCTACCTATCCATCGTTACGGCTAGTCTGAAGCGACTGATCGATACGACGAATCGTACCGTATGTAGGCAGTAGGGCCCTTAATAAATACTAACGATCTCTCGGAACAATGAGTTTGCTTCCTCTATTGTTGATAATATTAATGTAACTCGTGGCCAAAGTATGCTCAAATAATGAAATAAGGAAAGTTTTATTAAAATGTTCTCATGTTACGGAAAGTTTACGGAAATTGTTATTAATTATATTAATATTGATAATATACGCTTGTGTTGTGTACGATGCTAAATACATAATTCAATTATGAAAAGTACATGTAAAATATAAATATAATTATATTATATGATTACTTAATTCTCTAGTTTTATTTGACCTCTGTATAGTTAAAATATAACATCAACAGGTATAGTACATTATTTCTGAAGGTATTGGCAGAAGAATTTGACACTTTAGGGAAGACACTAGTTAATACCATACAAACAGAATTCGATTGATTTAAGATTGCAGACGCAAATTTAGATTAAAGTTTTACATCAACAACATCATGCCTGTATTCCCCGAAGGGGTAGGCAGAGGTGCACACACAGTACACCCACATTTCGCCAGTTATATTTTTAGGTCACAATGTAATAGGGGGCGAGCCTATTGCCATCAACCGGGCAGAAATCCAGACTCCGTGCTGCTATTGGGAATAATGTAATGGAAAAACCCAGTAACACTTTGCCCGTCCCGGGATTCGAACCCAGGACCTCGTGCTTAGCAACCACTAGACCGACAAGGCATTCCATCCAGACCCATCATTTTATCCATAAATGGCAATAATTGTCGAGTTAGTGAGTTAAAGACTACATCTAATGATCTTCAGGCACGCATATAATATATACACTATAGCAACTACACAACTGTAACTAAAGCCTTAGTAACATGCACATTTACTAAGCGCGGAGAACATAGTGCGGGTTTTTGTCTACGTTAGATGATTTGATTCGTCGCAGACAGCTAAATCTATTGCATTTTGGAGCCTGCGTCCCGGCGAGCACAATGTTAAGGACGGTTTAGATTTAAACGCTTTCACTCGTATATAATCTTCAATGTAAATAGTAAAAGAATACAAACCAGTAGAATTTCTAATATTAATAAGTAAGATTCATTTGAAATGAAAAGTTAGTCTAGTTACAATAGAACAAAATCGTGTGTGCGATTATTTACGACTGTGAACGACCCTACGACACAAGAGTTAACCATAGTGTGAGACGACATCAAAATATAACAGAACTTGTACTTATATATATCTGGCCTTAAAACTCCACCCTTTATTGTTTCTTCGTGTTATCCTTGTTAACTTAGAATTCCCAGGATGGGAAGGAAAAATTAACTTACCCCTTTGTTTTTAATGAAGCTATTGCTTTTTTTTTAAAGGTTAAATTTGTTTGCCAGGTCTAAAGACAATTATGTTTATTACTGTACCCGACTAAGATTTACCTTCTATTAAATTGATTTTATAATTATTACATCTTAACCAAAAGGTAACAAAAGTGTGATGTTATAATAAATATACAATTAATGTTTTAAATTACAACATTTTAAAACAATTGTTTTAAAAGCTAATCGTGATATCCATAATCGAAATACAAATTTATTTAACAATAATTTGTCAGAATATCCATTACATGTCACAGCTACTTAATTTACATATTAGAATAGCTGTGAGCAACATAATTAATTAGTCATAACTCCACCCGGTGCACGCGACTGTTTACATTTACATAATGTTATATACAACTACCATTTACAATTCAAATAACAAAATAACGACAAATATTTATTTTCAAAATCACTCAAACAGTTTAAACCAATTAATTGATATTCGCTTTTGGTGTTTAATATAAAACAAATTAATGTACAATGTTGGATATTCACGCGATCAATTTTAATAGGTTTGATAAACATTTATATCTATCGTAATACATATAGTTTGTTTATCTTTGCTTAGCTATACAAAAGGCGCTATACAAAGCTTATACAAAAAAAGTTTTTTTCTCATTTTTAGTATTTGAGAAGTTATTATTGGCATTTAATATAGAGCATGTACATATATTTATAGGTATAGTTATAGATTCGCCATTTGCAATTTTAATAATCTTAAAAAACATAGAGATAGATTCCAACAGCTGGTAGCAGGCCTTCATCAATTGCAGTCGCACTTATAGAAGAAGAAGAAAATGACAACAATACCGACAGCCCTGACAAGTGTGCCTGGCCCTTAACATTCCAAAGGATTGCATACGTCAACAGATGCAAGTCAAATGCACGAATCGTATTGACTCGGCTCGTATTGCCTGCAGCCGGGAGCTCGCGGGATCCCGGTATAAAACGGAGATTATTGGGAGCATTGAGATGAATCGAAATATGAGTGCTGACTGCGCTACTGAACTTTATTGTCGGCTCAAGATGCTCTGCAGTTATTGTGAGTGCTATGGAGGGAGACAGATAGAATACTCTTTATTAAACAATATACATACATAACATCATGAGTTTATTCCCCGAAGGGGTAGGCAGTGGTGCACCCACATTACGCCAGTTATTATTGGTCCCAATGTAATAGGGGGCGAGCCTATTGCCATCATCGACTCGAACCCGCGACATTCGCTGATTCGTTGTGAGCTAAGCTACCGAGTCTACTGTCAGTAATATGTTTTTGTCACACTGATTAATAACCTTTCTTTTCTATTGCGTGTGTGTATTTTATTGACATTAAATATGCTCAAATTTAATTATATCGGCATTAGGGAAATATAAGCATAATTTATAAATCCGGATATCAATTTGTAATGCACAAAATAATAATTACTACCACAAATATATTAATGTATAATGTAATTATTTTAACATTTCATTCGTAAACCCACGCACAGCTAGCCGTGTGTTATAATTATTAATGTTCCGCTAAATTAGTTCCTACTCATATTACCATTCCGAACTGCGGCCACAAGCGGCACAGATAAGCCAATAAAACTATTAGTTCAAACATTATGAATGAAACTCTACCCTGGAACAATACCGCACTAGGTTGGTTTGTAAACTATTTAAACATCAAATGAATATTATAACAGTTTATAATATAACAAACTACACTGGCCTGCGAAGCGAAGTATCACACTTTAAAAATTGCAATAACTTTTTGAGTAAATAAAAAGGACTAAAATAAGTTTATATTAAAAATATATTTTAACACAAGCTTTTAAATCAACAGTACCATAGTATTGTACTGTCACCAAACCTTTTAAGTATGCAAATATCATTTCAATCGGATGTCAAAAAGAGGTTCGAGTATAGATCCCAAGATTTAAACTAAAAAACTCACATACATTCATACATCCATAGAAATATTGGAAGTTAAATAAAAACTGTAATTACCCCCTGACACATAACAACTGATTATGCTCATCACACAAAGATTTGTCCTGAATCAGTCAGGATCACTAACCACTAGACCAACAGGCCAGGCCATTCTTCAAATAATTGTACTATTTCATACATCTCGTAAAACAGGCCAGGTACAGTAAATCAACTTGAAATATATCTTACACAACATCCACGTTCATCAACCGGTTCTGAAGATATAAAATATATGTTATGGGTCAGTAAAACTTATCTCACAGGTAAATAAAACTTATCTTAACCGAGGGTTAGCTCACGAGAACGAGAAACAAGCAGTTAAGTTCCAGTTAACTTTGTTATGATCTCTAACACGAGTTAATAAAAGGTTACGTGAATTTTATAACAGTTAGCCGTGTTAGTTTATTATTAACTGAATGTTTGAGAGAGTATAACTGGGATGTATTCTTATGATTACCACGTAACATCACGCCTGCATTCCCCAAAGGGGTAGGCAGAGGTGCACTACATCTCCATTTACGCCAGTTATGTTGTAGGTCTTAATGTAATAGGGGGCGAGCCTATTGCCATCAATCGGGCACAAATCCGTACTCCGTGCTGCTACTGAGAATTACCAAATGGGAATACCCAATAACTTTGCCTGACCCGGGATTGGGACCCAGGATCGCCAACCAACGAGGCAGTCCTTTCACTTAAATAATATTATTTCTAAGCTTCATTGTACACCAAATTATTATTTCTCAATTGTAACAAATCTTATTCAATTACCATCGTTAATTTCGTTTTAAGGCGATATTAATAAATCTTTGGGACGACAACCTTACAAACAATATAATCGTCAAAATTATTTATTTTTTATATAAAAGAAATAACATTAGTATAAGTCATAGGTCCTAAACAAACAGCACTCCACATAGTAAGTAAATCATCTATTTCGTCTGTATCCGGCGACTCAGCTCGTAGCCGCGTAGCTTCCACGTTACTACGCCGTAGCGCTACGTGGCGGGTCGTAGCTAGTGAATTCGGCGCTATCCATCAGCGAAGAGATTGCGGTGAACATCGATCAGTGTCGGTGCCTGCCGCACCCGGGCATGGAGGTCAGAAGATTTGGACACGGCATAATGATTGGGACTTGCCTGTAACTCAGTCAATATAACAAGCAATATTTTTAAACATTAAAAAAATATATATATTAATTTTAATGACAATAACTAGTATTTAAAAAAATATCATGTTATTTAATGTGGTCTACGACTTTAACACGTTGAGTTAATAGCACTAATATTGTATAAAAAATACTTGTACATTTCAAAACTGTAACTTTACCTAAACCTGACAACACGCTTAATTAGCTGGCGTATACCGATGTTGAATCGTTTGACACGTCATTTCTACTTTGTCCTTTATTGGTACTGAATAAACTTAGATATTACCACATCTAATAAGAGCAGACTTAGTTTCGGGCCTCCGCGTGAAGTCGCCCGCTCACCTCAAGTGGTCGGGTAATCGTGGCCGGCGTGATACTTCCATGTACGGACCGCTCCGATAACCTATTGGTTCCAATACTCACAGGTCTTACTAAATATATCAGTACTACACTTTAATATATCATTGTATACTTATCTAAATTGATCTTACCAAACCAATATTTAAAAAAGTTTTATTTAATATTGCGCGCCAAATTTTGACGGCCTAATAGGCGCAGTGGTTAAGCAATTGAACTGCTGCGCTAGGAGTTGCGGGTTTCAATTCCTGTACGGGGCAAAAAATTGGGGGATCCACAGATGTTTTTGGAAGTTCCGAGTCTGGGGAAATTTGTGTCTGTGATATTTTATGTTTGTGAAACGCACCCACGACACAGGAGAAACTACTAGTGTGGCGCGAAGCTATTTAAAAAAATGTAAGTTTATAAACCTTCAGATTAATTGAAATTGAATAAAGATATCCACATTATTTCAAGCAAATAAACTATTCTATATTCTATTCTATCAATTTATATATCAATAATGTTTATTGTACTTTAAATAATTTTCGCATAAAAACTTTTTATAGAAAATCATTTATCATCATAACGATGGCGCCTTTAAAATCAAATAAAAGAAAAATAAAATAAAATGGTTCCTTTTCCACATTCTCACGATTAGGGTCCTCTGGATATTAATTTGTTCTGGGAAGTGCTCAAGGCACTCTCCTATTTTCTTTTCATTATTTTCTTCCGACATTTTTCTTTGGGTAATTGTATTGTCGATTCAAATGGGATTTAATTATATTATATTATGTTAATTGGATCTATTGGATGGTATGTTATTTTTCGGAAGTGTTTTCCTTTGTTCTTCTGGTTGGATATTACCTTGCAGAAGTTCTGGGGTATATTTTGAAGAAAGTAATGGTTCTTATTTGGCTTATTTAGTTAAACTGTATGAGAGTGTCATATAGTTTTATTATCTTTTAAAGATTATTGTAACCCGGTTGCTAGTTCTTTGTCTGACAGAGACCATAGCTTTCACCTTGCTACCTTCTCTCCCACTCATTAGTTTATGGTACTCACAACGAGGAATATCCCCACTAAGGTAAGATTTAGTTCTTTGCTTGCACGACAATATTCACACAGTTACAACACTTACCTATCGAAGGTACACCCAAACACCAACAGATAACCGGCCGAGTCCTGAGCGAGGTGACCAACAGATAAACCACAAACCAGTCCGGATGTGCGCGGCTCACTAAACCAACCAAGCCGCTTCATTCTGCAACGTGACGGAATTACTAAGCCACACTACTACACAATGACAGGCCCAAATTCTAGTCGGCCTGTGGAGGCAATTTGAACAGGCTTTTGAATAATTTTTAAACGTAATTGTCTATATTTATAGCTGATTTGTGTGTTGGAGAAACTGTCAGTTAGGTTCGGATTTAAGATTGTTTTTAGTAAATGAAGAGTGTTTAGTATTATGATACAAAACAAACCGGTGGGAGTGTAGCAAAGGGTGTGCAAGAAAAGTTATTTTAGGTAAGAACAGTTACCACGAAGGCGATAAGCGAGCGAACGAAGCAAGCGTGCCGCGACACCAGCCACCGTGCTGAGCGCCAGATACCCTCTACACTCTGACCAAAAAAAGCATTGCCACACACTATAAAAATAAATCTCTAGTATCTGAAAAAGGTATCTAGCGAAGCGCGATCCTTAAAAAAAATAGTTAAAATAGCCAGCGGAGTAAGCTAACAGCCAACTGCTGTTTTAACATTATTTTAGTGAGAATAACATTCATAACGAAAACACATTCTAGCACGTCCAGTCGTACCTCTGATTATTTCCAAACACCGTCATATTCCATACAATTACATTTCAGCTTACCGGCCATCCAAAAACCTCATACATATGCAAGTAGGGCTAGTTTATGTGTTCTGAGTGTATTGGAATAGTGGTTAATACTCGTCGGCTTCCATTCAATTGTGTAGTTGATTGCTATAATAGTAACTATAAGTACTAATTGTGAGCCTTTTGATTGGTGCATTATGCTAAATACAATTATTTACTTTATAAACCCGGTAGATAGCAACAGTAAACGACTAATGCCACTGAGAGAGTTCACTCCAGAATGCAGTGGTACAAGGTTCGACGTCTGAACGTTTTCTAAATTTTTTTATAGTAATATCTGTGAGCTATGAATACATTATCATTTCAAACTGTCAGCTAGAAAAATGGCAATAGACTTGATGCTTGCAGCCAAAATAAGTGGCGAAGTATAAGTGTAGAAATTTTAAAAAGTTCTACTAAAAAATCCCACTCTGCTTACCTCTTTAAGGATTATAAGCTTGATGATATGACCATTCTCAGAAATAATACGTCAAAACAGTACACGACATCTTTTCTGACTCGGCTACAAACTTTAGTATTACTTCTATAATCAGATCGGCAACGCATTAAAAATGTAGACGAAAATCATTAAAATAAGTTTAAAATTATTTTTCTTATAGCCTACACCCACGTCTAGAAACTTCGGCGTCCCTCAGAGACGGTGTGACCTTGTACCGACGTCCCCTCAATAACAACAAGACGCCTCAACAAGGTTATTGTATCATTATATTGTTCTGATTCGATTTACACATCGCCTGCTCATTTTTTTATTGCTGACGAGAAACTAATTGAAATCATGACAGAAAAGTTATAAGTTATGGCTGCAAAGAAATATATTCAGTTAGAATATAAATTATATTCCTAAGCAACTTATACATAAAATCACGCCAGTATGCTCCGAAAGAGTGGGCAGAGGTGTATCTACCACCCAAATTTCCGAGAATTAACATATAGAAAAACCCAACACTTCCCGACTCCGGATTCGAACCCAGGACCTCGTACTCGGCAGTCGCGCTTAATAACCACTAGGCCAATAAGGCAGTCTATAAATCGCATTTATTTACTCTTTTAGACACTTAAAGACTAATAACAATGTAATATTAATAATACATAGGAATATATTTAACTATATACAGTATAACATGAAACTAATACTCTCTAGCATAGTTTGACGTGTAGAGCACTGCCTTATAAGAGAAATAGGCGTTGTATACCTGTATCGCTCCTCACCACTCACTAAACACACCATAGTATATTACACGTATACATTCATGGAATAAAAATGTCTGTAATTCTCCGTATCTTCAGCAAGATCCCGCAATATTATTACAAGTAAACAAAATCCAATATTATTAAAAGACAATGAGTTACCGTTGTGTACAGATACCGAAATAGCTTCGAGAGGTCTGTCGCTGAAGAATGGCCCTTGAAACACTCGTGTCCTTGAGTGGCGACGACGTCACGACAACGTCACGATGGCGACGGCCAACTTAAACTCATAGAGTTACTTAGTGCCGTTTTTATGATACTCACTCCTCTGTTATTGACAATGAGAGTTTGAAATACCATGTGATAAATAATAGGCAATGGAGGGATAATAATAGTACTTTCAGACTGAGAAATTGAGAATTCTACATCAACTGAATTCGTATTGGAAGTTAAGAAGCACTGATCATTGTATGTGAATATCACAGGTCTATCGAATAGGTTATGGGAATACCAACGTCCTACTAGATGCACATAACATACCATCATGCCCAGAAGGTAGGTAGGTAGAGGTGTACAGTTCACCCACATTTCACCATTTGAGTTATGTAACAAGCTAATCGCCATGAACCGGGCACTTCAAGTTCCGTGCCAAGACTTACTTAGTTCTTAGTTTAAGTATTTTGGGCATTGGCCATGTAATCATATACAACAACACCTGGTCTTACACCTCAGTAGACTAAACCATAGCCCTGATAGCCGAGGTATGACCGTTGGACCAATCAAAGGTTGCCAAATCAAAGGTCGCAAGTTTAAACCCCGGCACGCACCAATGTATTTTCGAATTCATGTGCGTATTACAATTCGTTATCAGTTGCTAAAAATGGTGAAGGAAAACATCGTGAGGAAACCGATACACCTGAGAGATTTCTCAACGGCGTGTGCAACCATGTCAGAGGCCTACTGGCGGTTTAAACTCTGTCACCAGGTTGTTCATCAACTATACAGATAGAAGAGTAGAAGTAGATCAGACCAACACCTCAGTAATTTTTTATACAATTTCCTCATAGAAACCCTAACAGCTACATAAATAGCATCGGAACAAATCGGGTCGTTATATTTTTGACCGACTTCCAAGAATAAACAGAAATAGACACGAAGTTCCCGAGAATAACTGTAGCTTCCAGTCCTTTTGTAAGACATTGTTATTTCATAACGAATTAACTTTCTCCAGGATTAGGAGTGCTTCTCCAATATATAATGTTTCAAGTTCATCCTTGTCGTACATAAAGCTAGGATATAGCTATTTATCGTATTATGTTACTGTGTGTTAAGGTTGTCTCAAAACTCTGAAGACCTGATTAGCGCAGTGGCCAAGTGATTGGACTACTGCGCTACGAGTTGCGGGTTCGCTTCCCACACGAGACAAAAAATTATGCGATCCGCAGATAATGTTTGTCCTGAGTCTGGGTGTTTGTGTATGTTATTTCATGTTTGTGAAACGCACCTACTTCAAATATATTATGTATACATTGTGTTATAGCCAGCACTACTAGACTCCTCATCAACACGATCCTGCGCTGCGTTAATTTCACTTGCTCCACATTCTAAATTAACTTATGCAAACATCAATTCGTTATGATCACAGGTACCACACATCGCGGAGTCTCCATATTTCTGTCAGCCACATACCACAGTGTAATCATGCCTACTTAATTAATGTCAATTTACTCGCGATGATTGCCAGCGAGCCGCTGAAGTGTTTCCCGGGGTTGATACAATACCAACTCTATAAATAAGTTGCGTACATTCGAATATTTCGCTCAATAATCAGGGTTTGTTCGTGGAAATTACAGAAATGAATAGACTAAATTACAACATACCTGGCGAGGCGTGTCGACGCGGACGGTAGCACGGAGTTGGTGTGGAACTCGTTTGGACGCGTCTGGTAAATCGTAGTTTGAAGCATAAATTATGGCTGACAACGCTGGATGGTGAACGTTTTTAGTTGTGGAAATGTTTTAATGGATAAAAGTTATGTGACTAAACGTAGGAAAAATGTGGTGCATGGTTCATTGTAGCATTCTAAGTCTGTCATTCTAAGGCCTTTGTACAACAGTGGACGCCTTCCAGATGATGATGTTGAAAAGACCAGTGCATGGTATATGGAAAATGAGAAAGAAGAGATTAATGATTAGTGAAACATGATTAAGTTAACAAGATTAGTGAAGCAAGTGGTGAAGTTATGTCTTCACCAATCCTAAAAACACAGCTAATGGAAAGAAAAATTATCAGTTATCTGTAAAAAGGCAGTTTTCATTTGTGTTTGTGCTGCATGGAACATTTCAGTACTCAGAAAAATCATCTAAGTTACTACAAAGGCTTATCTGAGAACTACCAAGCTTCTTACTTTTGCTCACATTTAGATAAACTGACCGTAAAGTCCAACATAAGACCAGAAGCGAGCTCCTTGCTACAAAAGATTAGTGACGTTCATAAGATCAGCATGTTTGATGAAGCAGAAATATACTTCACAATGCATGCCTACGTTGCGGTTACCAGCGTGTAATCTCGCGCGCTATACTAGACCCCAATGTTAATCATAATATATTTAACAATTATCATATATTTGCTAGCACTTCTAGATAATAACAGAACAAGTACTCCGGGGCTCATTACCAGTAACGGTTACAATTTTCAGTCCTTTCCTTATCCGAAAAATCCAATCACATTTTATGACCTGAGGCTTCCCTGTTAATTTGACCATGACGATTGCATTTACATCTTCTATTACAAAACACACTTTTTCGTCTCGGCGTGAGCAAATTGGCATTTGCAATACTGTTCATACATGGTGTTTTGCCAGTTAACAAGTTTAGTAGCGAGGTTGACCGCTTACGGCACGCCAAAGGTACCTAGGTCGAAACACGTTACACGTACTTCCCAATGTTGTCATAGTTAAACAAAAACACGCATTGATAGAATTAGAACGTATTTCGTCATAGCTTAGCTGTCAGTAGAGCGCCGGCCGCGCCGCTCCTGGCCTCTCCGGAGTACCTATCGAGTATCATCTTGTTAATTACAACAAGTTGCCAACTAAGCTCACCAACTAAGCACTTAGTCTGTACTTGATCGACTTCTACAACTTGTGATCTTAGGACGAAAGTGTCTGAGCACGGCGTGGGCAGCATGAAGCATTATCTGCTTTATCTCGTTATTTGATGGAAAAATTGGCACATTATATAAATATTATATATATCCACATATTGTAATGCAACATAAAAACAAACAGATTCATTTATTTACTGACAAATAAATAAAAATGTTTGATTTACATCGTTTTGATTGCAATGGTCAATATTTTTACTGTATGCAAATGTATGATAGGCAGGGAGAATATGAAGTTATTGAGAGACTTAAGTAAATATGTACCTACGTAACTTTAAAATAAAGGTTTAAAACTACGTAGGTGTATGAAATGAAAAGGCCTTAATAAATAAAAATGCTTTGTCAAGCCAATTTATACTAAGATATTTTGTTTATATAACCTGGGGCGTGTAGAAATCCGCTTTACACAAATCCCTACTAATATTATACACGCGAGAGTTTGTATGTATGGATGGATGTTTGTTACTCTTTCATGTTAAAACAACTAAATTGATTTTAACGAAATTTCATATGGAGGTAGCTGACAACCTGGATTAACACATAGGCTATTTTTTATCCCGAAAAACTGTAACGGGTAAAACCGCGGGGCGCACTAGTGCCTCATACTTTGGATAAGACATTGATCTAAAGTCGTACGTTACTCAAACAAAGAACGATGTCTTAACCACTTCTTATTCAAGTCAATCGTGTTTAATAAGTAAGTCTAAACAAAGGACTACATTATAAAACATGAAAGCAGTAGTTATTTGTTAAACGCAAATATATCTGTCTAGTCGTTAGCAATAATCGCAGCTTCGGTCAATACTCTCCGATGTCTGAATATGGATTTTATTGGAATCTGAAATACGAGTAAATAATACTGCGCCGGTATATTAAATAGTTTGAGTCCTTTGTCCGTTTGATGAAAAATGCTTGTATGCTTATAGGATAGAAGGAAAAGAGAAGTATTGGTCCTGGTAACTAAATGGCCAAGAGTTTATACATATTTACAAACATTATGTACTTTGAACAAGTATTTGGTCTATCAAATGGTAGACCTACATAATTAGTCTGGAATTATACCCAAAAACAGAATTATCAAAGTGGATTTTATAGTGTGAAATAAAAAATAAACATTTCTAGATCATTTTTATTTTTAAGTATAACGCTTATACGTGTTGCGGTAAAAGTTTTCGGTTAAATTTCAACTCAGAGCAAAATATCCTTTATTCACTTCGATAATGAATTTTTGGGTAATTCCAGACTAGTAATGTACTAGTAACTTGTTTTAGTACATATAAAGTATGTAAGTACCCATAGCCCCATATAAAGTAGCTATCTTTCAAACATAATACAGAGAATTCCAATAACATTAAGATAATCTGATAGCATCTAGAAAATATTACCTCACCCCTACTTCACTATAGATTCTCATTTATCTATTCAATTTCTCACGATCGGGAATTGAATATATCTTCTGTAATCGAATTTATAAAGAGATTTATTAAATTAGAACTGTGGAGGGGGAAGGTGCTAATATATTAGGAGCTTATCGCGTCGCTGTTCAAGGAAATTAAAATGGATCGAACTGTTCTTGTGAGTAACTAATAATGTAGGCAAAGTAATCGATATTAATTAAAGCCTGAAGATTTGTAATCATACTTAGAATAGGTCGAGGAACTTCTTTAAGTGTTTAGACAAAATAACATTCTGTACTTCCAAAATAAATTTTAGGTACATAGAGTGATTACAGCAATTTTTAAACGAATTTGCTATTTATTCATCAGGAGTTTTAATGTTTACCTCGAAAGCTAAGTAAAGATAGAAAGAAACTCCATAATAAATAGTTTTCTAACAAAAAGGAATCACAGTAACAAAAAAAATGCAAGTAACAAAGGTTCCAAAACAAGTGAGCATACAGTCCAACTGAAATCCTCCTCCTTTTAAGTCGGGCATGTTAAATGATCCTTCCCGACTGCCGTTACAATATGTAACAGGCCCCGCATTTGTCAAGATCACTGTTTTTTTTAAACCGGCTCCATTACATAAGCTTAAAAAATAATTTGCGAAAAAGAATTTGCACGAGTATCAAAAAACTCGTGTACAGTCGAGAAGAAAGGGATTTACAAATGAAACAAAGCGCTCTATGTGTAGGTACTGTCACGCACAAAATAAACGAGTTGGAGACGGCCGTTATAATAATGAGTACATTCACACCGAAACTCTGTGATTCTAATGTATCTGAACTCTTTTATTAAAATATATTCTTGGCATATTTGTGTAGGGCTGCCCCTAACCGACCCTTAATTTTTGTTTGATATTTTTTATTAGATGGGGAATTGTGTATTGTGAATGATATTTTCATTTAAAATATAAATGTATATTTGCAAAAGGTTTTATTTAGATACTGAACTTGAACTGCTTCAAACAATTAATTAAGCCCTGTATTCCCAAGTTAGTATTGAACGGGGCTTTAAAACAATTTAAGATTAAAACTTCCAATCGTATGACATGATTATGGTTATACCTATAAACTAAACCTATACCAAAAAAGACAATCTAAAATAATATAACATAATTGTTGTGCTACGAATAGGTACAATTAATTTCGATCGAATCTCGACCACTGGACGAACTAAAGTTTAAATAAATAACAAACGTGACAACCCTGGTATAATAAATATACTTATCTACTATTTACAATAAATAAATATCTGTAATAAAATAAAGCAATATAATCTTTGTATCGGTTGACATCGTTTGGAGGATTCAAAGTAAACATAATTTATTTCAAACTAAACAGAATACAATTTAAATAACCTGTCGTCTGTTATTTATTTTATTATCTTTTTTTAAATTTATATGCATTACATTGCCATAGTTTGTAATGAAGGACAAACTCTATAAAAGCTCCAAAAATGGAATTTTTTTATAAATGTAATTTATTTGTTTGCGATGATAGTGAAGAGAAGCAGTGAAATTCAAAAACCCTAGTTGGTTTTATTAAAATAGTGCCAGCAATGTTGAGGGAAAGAATGGAGTAACTTTTTTTTAAGATTTTTTCTTTCTCATAATACTTATAAAGTCAAATAAAATAAAAAAGTAAAAGGCACATACCTACTTTTAATTACCTCTGTTAAGAGCCTCCTCGCACAAGTATTTATTTACATAAAGGGAGACCCCTTCGTAAGATGCACTGCACAAGTTGTTTTTTTACTTTTGCCTTACGTAGTCTGCTTGTGTTGTCGTTAGAAAAACTATTCCTAAAGTTCCACAACTCATTATTTTAATAATTGAAATCCCTATCCAAGTCTTTCATGATACATTCCCAATTACACACACAGACACGTAGGTACTCATTTTCTAATTAAACCAATTTGTCTTTTTGGATGATCGTTAGAATCTTGTTTATTTTTTACCCCCGTCCCCCAAGGGGTGTTATTAATAAATTATTTAGTTTAAAATGTTAGGTCCCGATGGAACGAAGGCCATTACTCAATTATTTTTCGTTCGCTTATTCTAGTCAAGTCAATTAATATTCTCTTGACAAGTCTATAAAAGAATATTTTTAACAACACTCTTTACATGTAGATTTTAAGGCTTACATATTTATTACAGTTTATTTTGAACAAAAAATCTAATTCATCACTTAAGTTTTATTACATTTTCGCAAAATTAGTTTTGCGTACATTTTGTATTTGTATTTTGATGATATTATTGCTTATACGTAAACGAACTCAACACAAAACAAAATGCCACTCTATAAGAAGTAAAAGATAAGTTATCTAACTGTTTATTGCTACAAGCGACGTAGTTTGAAGACGCGTTTGTCAGCAAGTAACAAAACAATACACACTTGTATTATGATCTATTATTTAAGAGAAACTCTTTTTGTGGATAAAATATGACGAAGAGTCTTGTCTGTTTGTCCTGTGTGTTGTGGCCACTAAGTTTGCGAGACAGATTTACTTTTGTCGATCTTTGACGGTTTAGCTATCGAGTTAGGATGAGCGGTGGCAGGCGTTATACTGTCTCTGGTAAAGATAATACTTTTGGCTATCGCCGAATAGAAATCCTAACCTCTAATTCTTTTTCAGGTATCAAGACGTGTCTTCACATACATGGTGAGTAATGATAAACTTATTATTTGTTTGGATATATCTAAAGCGCATTAATAGATGTGGTTACCGAACACCGAGAAGAGTGAAAAACCAACCCTCCATAAACTTGCTTTTAAAAAAATAGAGTCAACATTTTTCTGCCGGTAAAATTAAAAAATGGTTTTCATGTAATGTTTGTTAAAATAGAATGAAAATATAACCGAAGTAGTAAGCACCCGCACCTTCTATGGCCTCACTCACATTGTCAGGCGGAAAGCATAAATTCGCAGCAAATAGGAAGCGGCCTACAGCTACTGTCGATGCCGCGAATATATTACGGTTTACCAAAGTTTTTGAGAAAACTCGCAGAATTGGCGGCTACTGGAACACGCTGACGTACTGTGTTTGCGAGTTAATATTGTCCCGGCAAACTGGTTTTGTGATTGTTATTTATTGGGAAGATAAAAAGGGTTTTTTGTATTTTGAGAGAAAAGCGTCTACAGTTTTTTGTTTATGGAAATGTTTGTACACTGTATAACATTTTTTTTGAGGTGACAAATAAACAGTTTACTTAATAAAAACACCTCATTTTTTAACGCTTCTTTTAGCTTCTATATCTGTACAAAGCTGAACATTGGTTAATTGATCGCCTAACCTTAATACTATTATTACTTGAAACTATAGATATGTTCAGTAAAATGCAAAGGTAATAGTTACAAAAGAAATGAGTTCGTAGGAGAAAGAAGTACGCGGACAAAATAAATGTTAAAACTGTCTGAGAGTTACTGACAAGGGTCATTTGAATAAATTATATTAAAAATGATTGTTCCGAGAACTAGGTACTTGGTTAGCGCCGCTATTTTACAAGTTTTACTTCATATTTATCTATCTGCTATTACTATTCCTTGGCAAATACAAAACAGGTGGAACCCACAATAATTTCATGGGTATCGTCACGCGAACACACACCATAGCAGACAATAGAAAATAGACATTATTTACAATAATAACAGCCTATAACTGTTGCCATTGCCACTGCCGGGCAAAGGCCTCTACTCTCATTCAGAAAGATTGAACATTGATCACCACGCTAGCTCACTGCGGGTTGGCGATTTCAGATAATTAAAACTAGGTTTCATTACGATGTTTTCCGTTACCGTTAGTCATTGGTGTCTTAGAATATCTTGGAAAGTATTTATGACATTGAAAAAGTCACATTGATACTGGGTTTGAACCTGCAACCTTGTGCATACAAATCCGAGTTAACCACTAGGCCATCAAGCCCTTTTTTTTAAAGGCACTTTCGACAACAAATTACATTGTTATACCTACATTTCGAAAATACACAGATTTGTGTAAATTAGTTAGAAAAGGCTTCTTTAGAATTTGGGAAATTAGACTAGATTGGCATTGAGTTTTAGTGGATTAACATAAGGCGTAAAGTCCACCGGGATAAAACCTTTTAGCCATGTCTTTCTTCTGCCCTGAATATCCTACAACACATACTTAGAACTTGACGTGTTCACACACAGTTAGGTTGAGATGGATGTCGGTAGACAATATTTACTGGCGCAATTGAATAACCACAGGCTTCGTGCCCTTTATAAATAAACCAGAAAAGAATTGCGATGAGAAAATAAACTAACATTTTCATACAAACCTAAAAAGTACAAAACCCAATTCCCTTTTTCCCTCAACTTGATCAAAACTGACATTTGGCAAACATTCTAAACGGGATGACAAGTTGACACTACACACTACACAAAAACCCTTCTAAGACCCATTCTACTGCTGCGATATGGAAATGAAGAAAAAATATGTCAAAATCCCTAAACCCGGATCCCGCTAAGGTGTGGGACGACCCTAATTTTCACG
Organism: Abrostola triplasia; assembly: GCA_946251915.1. NCBI lineage: Eukaryota > Metazoa > Arthropoda > Insecta > Lepidoptera > Noctuidae > Abrostola > Abrostola triplasia. Next base: position 10,164,172 of record OX276441.1, on the reverse strand, counting down.
TTATTTAAGACTCCTTTTACGCGTTGGCCCAACTTTTTATTGGCAACAACACGATATCCATCGACTCATCTTTTACTACATCATTTAATTTCTAACATTTAAGCCCAGCAATGGATGCCTTACATCTGCCAACCGGCCAATGTTTAGAGCGGTGTATGAGCCAAGCTGTCTGTATGAATGATACATTTTATATGGCCGTGTCCGCTCCGTTATGCGCCATTTACCCGATTGTGGTCGTAAAAGAGGGTACATTTTTAACAATAAAGAACGATGTGTGTATGTAAGTCGCTGAAAAATGTATAAAATCTCTCAGATATGAATAAAGTTAAAGGTGTGCTTTGTGATGGGAATAATACGCTTGACGACTTTTTTGTAAATGAGTTCACGGGTTATTATGACTTTTACCCTTGTTGATTGCTTCTATATTAACTCAGCAGAAATACAAAAGAAATGTAGGTTTTCTAAAGCATTTAGAAGAACAAATTACGCTCTTCTGTTACCTGGATCGACAATTAGAATAGTAAGCTAAAGAAGTCGCCACGTAAAAGGTTGTAACATAAAATCATGCCTGTATTCCCCGAAGGGGTACATATAGTACACCCACATTTGTCCAGTTATGTTTTTAGGTTCCAATGTAATAGGGGGTGAGCCTTTATATAGCCGTTTAAGGTTATGTATGCTTAAAAGTGGTCAATAATAAAAATAGTGAATGTTAGTAACAGTACGATAATGATGGCGCTGTAGTTCTATGGCTGAATATCGAACTTCAATGACGAAGCAATTCTTGACTTTACAAATACAAAACAAATTATTTCAAAGCCTTCACAATAATTCCATAAATCTCTAACAACATAGGCTTAAAACAACGCCATTTATCACCACGCCTCAATGGCCAAACAACAATAAACTTCGAAGTACCGCTCCAACAACGCATAGAATAAGCGGACTGGTACCAAAAGTACCGTATATTACCAGAACGACCCACTAAAAGGCTGTCGCGTTGCGTACAATACACTTCCCACCTTCATGTATACAATAACCGTTCTCGCGATTTATTGTGGAATGGAATGTAACACAATGCATGTTCACATTGGTTTGTGATTATCTTTTGGCGTGTGTAAATGAGACCGCAAACAGGCAAGATTGAAGAGAACCGAAAGAGAAAAGGAGAGCCCTAACTTTAAAAAGCAAACATACCCACGCAGTAGATCATTTGTAGCAGTAAACAACATTGCAGCAAGAACAGTCAAGAAGATGGCAAGTTAAACAGAGCCTCAAAGTACTGGTGTCAACAGTCTGCAGTCACAGAAAAGTCAAGAAAAGTTGGGTTTTCCTGCAGTAAGACACTTTGGTATCCTCAGGATCTGATACAGCGATTCGATACGGTGCAAAAATATTTGACTTGTCTTTGCTTAACTTAAGAATTGAACCCAAGAGTAGTTCAACACTCAAAAACCACAAAGACCAGCAGACGTGGCCTTATAAAAATCATTTAAACTTCGTAATTTTTGCACTTAGTATAGTTCAGAGCGTAAGATGCATAGTATAGTAGTTTCAAACAAGTTTGTAAGTTATGTCCTCTTAGCAGTGATGAACAGTGATGAAAAAACTCATTACTTCGAAGTGTTCAGAATTCTGCAAGTATTTACTTACTATATGACTCTAGGTTGCCTCATAGAAAACTTTCATCCATTTATTTAATGCAAAGATATAGTCTACGAATATAATACATAAATATTATGTTAGCATCAAATGTTAATACTCTTAGATCTTAGTAAATAAACTTAGAATATTAGAATATTTAATATTTACACATTTTTTTTTAAGTATGTATAGATGTGCTACTTCAGTATGTCTCAGCCTCCCTTTTCATCTCCAACGGGTTTAAAAGCCTAAATATAACTCCCACAAACCTCTTACTCACCTATTACGGAACTCATCACCGTGAAGTCATCCAACACCGACCAGACAAGTGGCCAAAACTTTTTTATTAGCACTCCTAGTCTTCAAACTCTCTCTTACTTAACTCATAAAAAAGTATTTCTTGTAGAAAACCTGAATAAAATAAATAGCTAGCTATTCTCATAATGGTGAAAGTTTTTAACCGACCGAAACGTATGGGAGCGCGGCAGAGTAATCGCCAAGTTCCTGAACTAGCCTCTTTAATTTGTGCGAGCAATTCTACTGAGCGCCGAAGTTTATAGTACACCCTCTTGTAGCGCAGCCATGAGAACAGCGGTGCTCAGGTCCTCACGATTTTTAATAATATCTATTAGGAGGTCCTGGATACGAATATCGGGTCAGGTACAATTTTACAGGGATTTTCCACTAGGTAATTCTCAGTGGCAGCACGGAGTCTGGATTTGTGCCCGATTGATGGCAATAGGCTCGCTCCCTATTAAATGGGGACCTGTCACATAACTGACGTAATATGTACTATAAGTACACCTCTGCCTACCTCCTTTTAAAACTCTAACGACAATCCGATAAAACTATGGATTGCAGGCTCAATCCCTACATGGGACACGTTTAACTTGGTCAGTAGTCATAAGCGTACATCGGTGATACAAACGAGGTCTTATGAATAAGTTAATGAGAATACTCTGTTAATTAATCATAAAGTTAATCAAACACTTATTATATACACTGGTACACATTAATTTATCAAACTTACTTTAAGAAGTAAATATAATGATTTGTGATTGTATCTGGATCTGGTGATTTGTAACACAGGCATTCCATGCCTATCACAGACACCAGCTCCTCACATAATACGAAAATTAGACTAGACTGTTAAATGTAACTAGCTATAAGTATACCATTGTGAGGAGAAATAAAGAAATATTATTATAATGTAATGTTCTCTTGACGGAAATTCGGTCACGGCGGCCTGTTTCATCCGGGACTAGCCAACTACGCAGGAAATATTACAGTGCACAAGTATGCGCACAAACACAGGTGCACTCCCTATTCCCTCACTCTCATAACCCAATGGGACGGTAGACCGACACGACCGGAGCAAGAACAGGCGCAGCACCAACGGCTTACCGTGCCGTCAGGAGCACGGAGGGATCTCGACAGGTGAAAACGGTAAACCTCGCGGTAGCCACGTAGCTTCAACGAGGAGATTAAACGAGTTTATTTTACACCATTGCTGGTAAGTTGTTTAACTTTATGAGGACGAAATAATCAGGTTGTAAAGTTACTCAACTGGAAAATTATAGTTTGGGTGAAGGGAACCATTAAAGGTGAACTGCGAGCGGACGTTATAAAAGGGAAGGGAGGAAGGGCTCGGCGTGGCGTGGTGATGGCACGACCACAGGGTGATTATAACCCCATTACAAAACTGTAAACCGGCTAACTTTATGTGCCAGGTATTATTGTGTTACGTACTACTCTACCTCCCATTTCATCCCGTTGGGTGTCGTAGGAGTCGACTAAGGGATTATACAAGAAGATAGACAGCAGCGTCTTCTGTAACTTCACCACTAATTCTGCGATCCCCAAGCCGCTTGCCAAGCGTGGGGATTATAGCAACCCCTCCCTATCTGTAATGGGGAAGCCATTATTCAACAGTGGATGTCTTCCAATGACGATGATGATGAAAGATAGTTAAATGTACACAATGACTCAATTTCCTAACCCTTTCCATATCAAATCGCCCCCTCTTGCTCTCTAGCCCCAAACAAACTAATGCATTCAAGTGCACCTCACCCCGGCAAAAAGCGTTGCACATAAACTTTGCACTACACTACTAACGGTCCCGCACTCGAATTAAAACGACATGCACAACGAAAATCCGTCTGACGGGACTCCAACAGTTGGCTTTAGTTACACACTGCTGAGATTACTGGTTTTCCTCAATTGTAAGGGATATTGTATAAGGTAACCTTAGGTACTGTATATACCAGCCAATTTAGTGTTGAATTGACAGATCTCAGCGTTCTAATAAGATGATTTAAATAACCTGCAAGGGCTGTAAAAGTATTCTCGTAACTTTAAATCACAGATTATGCGTAGTCTTGTATTTTAAAACACACGAGTTTTTATTGTTTTGATTAATTATTAAATTAGAATGCCAATTCAAAAGAATCGTAAGCGTAAGTGATAGAAATCATTAGAATCTTACGTTTTTTAAATCGACGGTATTGAAATGTTGTTTTTCAATGCCCAACTGAGGTGCAACGTTTAAAAAAAGGAACACAAAATTCTTTAACAAATAATTAAATGACCTATCAAATTACGTATCTAATGCAACTATTAATTTTTGCTTATTAAGGAATAATGGCCAGTTGTCGCTCATCGTGGCGTTCTAAGGGGAGGCCTTTGTTCAACAGTAGACGTGTGATGATGACGACAATGATGAAGTAAATAGAATATTTTAGTTGCCATATTAATGGAAGTAGGCCTAGTTACTTACCAGTAAGTTATTCGTTTTCCCCACGAGTTTTTAAACGAACTCCTTGAACATTTTACGTAACCGTTTTACAATCAACTTTGTATAAGAGTTCGTTTTTTCGAACTTTCCTTTACCTACTTGAAAATAATTCAAACATTTTTAAATTTTGTTTTATTACCTATGTGGTTGTGTAACCAATGACAGTTTTATTATTGTTATCTGATTCGTTATTAACGTAATATATTTTGAAAGAGTGTAACGTAAAGTTACAGTATAGAGTATCTAAAACTTCCATAAATAGAACCAATCAAATATTATTCAATTTGTTTCTATTTATTCCATAAATAGAAACAAATCAAAATTAAGCCGCAACACAACCTTAAATGTTAATTTGAATGTTTCTTTCTTGTAACATTACAGCTCTTTCCTTTATAACCATCCCGCACAACATACGAGTAAGAAAAAAGTCTCAACACAAAGGAGGCATTCAGAGCGGCTTCACGTCTCACTGAATCCTTGCATTTCCATGGAGGGCTGAGCAGAAAGCGGTGCATTTTTAAGCACCTAATGTCGGTAAGTGGTGGACGAAGAACGAAAGATTTTTCTAGAGAAGTGCACCTTTGTAAGTTCCGAGGTATTCTTAAGTGTCGCTCTTAGAATTAAGAAGTGATTCACTTGAGTGGGTTTAATTTACAGTTGATAGTTTTATACTGAACTTGAGACTTTTGATGGGAACAGCTACTTGATAACTTAGTCCTACTATGATTATTATGACGACTTGATTGAATAGAATAAAATAGTGGTTTATTGTTCTCAGCATTACAGAAATTGGTACATGAAATATAAAAAAAACTATATTACTGAAAGCAAAAGCATTAGCTTATGCGTAACCCCCTACGAGAGGTGGCTGAGCGGTGGATTTCAGCTTAAACCCTTGACTCCCGTTTACAAAACTAAAAAATAAAATAAAAGAGAACAAGTAAAAATACATATACATATAGTTGATTCATGCGGAGAAAAACCAAAAGAAAAACACAAAATTTACATTGGCGTAGTGGCTAACTGCTGCGCTAGGGGTTGCTGGTATGATTCCTGCACGGGACAAATATTTGTGTGCACCGCGGATGTTTTTCCGGAGCCTGGGGCTTTACGAATAAAATTTTTCAGTGTTAACTAATTGATAAAATTACACATGTCACTGTCGTTAACATATCAAAAAAATATAGATGTCAATACACTTAAGAAGTGGTTATCTGGTAACACATTTTAGCATCGCCTTTATTTAAGAAGGTGGGTGTTTGTGTTAACGCACCTACGATATAGGAAAAAATCCTAGTTTGGCATGTTTTAAATAGAAACTACTACACAACACAATACTACGACGAAAATGTAACAAAACTACTCGAGAGTCTCGATAGCCGCTACGAAACCAATAAGACGGTCTCCTGGTTAAGTGCCCGATATCTAATCAATTACATTAAATGTTATGTAGAAAACCAACGACTTTTGAAATTCTTCACATTTACCTTCAAACCTTTCTTCCCAAAGCCTTTGATACGGAGTATACGACGTCATCGTGTATTTATTTCCCAATATTAAATGACAGAGGTATTTGTGTGACAAAATTGATAACGGCTTATCATTTTGGGAATCTTGTTCGAAGTTTAGGAATTTCTATATTGGATAAGCTATGAAAATCTGAAATTTATTAGAATAGTTTTCTTGAAAATAACATGTAGAATATTTTGATATAACTTAAAATATTAGTTTTATGAGTTATTACGAAGCAGCACCTTTTACACATTTCAATCCAATGCCTGCCACAACTTAAATAACTTATTCATCGTCATCATCACCATCAGCCCGAAGACGTCCACTGTTGAACGAGGAAGTCTTTATTCATTAATGAGTAGGCAAGGTGATGAATATTAGTTTCTTCTCTGTTTAAGAATAGACGTCGAGTATGGTTACATAAGTACCAACACTACCACATTTTCTCTACCATATTTTAACTGAGCTAATGTTCAAGAGAAATCCGTACGATTTATGAATACACATAAAGGATTTATGTAGATACCTAATACATAGCTATACAACATTACCTAGTATTTTGGCATTTGTTAAAACTAGTATTCCTAAAACTATTCAAATTCAAATTCAAAATGTTTTTATTTCATATAAACCTATTACAGGCGCTTATGAAACGTTAGGATGCTAGTTGTTTCTAATAACATGCTCCTTTACCTCAAGGGCAAATTAAACAATATAATATAATAGAATAACGTAGCAAATAAGTCTTTATTAATTGTAACATGTATATAGTCGTATACTAAGCTATGTACAGTATATACAGCGATGACGTCATCTCTTGCAGCGGCCGAGGCGCTTGACGGCCCGCTTGAGGCCCGCGAAGTAGTGCATCACTTGTTCCTGTAACAGTTATTGTTATTAATACGGAAGATGTAGGACCAAATCTTTTCAGTAAATGACTGAGAAAGACCAATGCCTAGTGCGACGTTTGTAGAATGGTAAGAAAATGTCTTAGGGCGTTTCGTTTCTAAAAAAGAAAGGCTCTCACTTCAAATTTAACTTGCTATATTTTGGCAATTCTGTATCAAAGGACCAAAAAGTTTAATCTTGATAATTTAATGTTTCAAAAGAAAAAAAGAAACTCAATGATTTATAGAGATGTACAAAATTAAAGCGAAACTCTTTGTTAAACAAACGAGACATCTAATCTAAAACTTTTGATCGCTGCAATTCAGAGCGCTCTTGTTACAACATTTATTGTAGACACATGTACTCGTTAACTTTTCAGACAAAGTTTAATCACATACAAAGGACCAATTAAACTAATTGAAGTATGAATTATATAATTTGAATAGTCATCGCCCGCTTTGGTCGTATACAATACTGTTGCTATTCATCTGTTATAATGCTTTAAAACATAGTGCTACCACCTAACAAACCACGCATATCGACAGAGAATCATTTTAGGAGAATTTTTATGATGAAAAGACCACCAGCATATGTGTTACCTGCATCAAGTTGAAGCACATGGCGACGAGGGCCATGCCCAGCATGAGGTAGAGCGAGCACACGATGAACGAGGTCTCGATCCGCGGCGTGTACACGCGCTCGCCCGGCACGAAGTCTCCGAACCCGATGCTGGAACAACACGCACTTACTTCACTCAACACTCATAGCGAATTTACTAGTACCTGTCTATAAGTTGGAGCGGAAATGAGACGCGAAGGACCAGGCTTTGTGTTTGGTCCTTCTAACATCTATTCAGTAAACCGTGTTATAAAAAGTTGCTATTAACAGACCTAATCCTGCTATGATTGCAGGACCCTGATAGTGGCCTACATTTATGAATGACCATACATAAACTATATTTTGTGGAGAATATAGATTGAACGGTAGCCTATGAAAAAAATTCGTAAAAGTATTTAGCTAATCTTTTGTACCCTAGGGGATCGTACGCCGATCCCGGGCGGATTTTTAACGGAGCCGATAGATTTTCAGCTCTCCGATATCTGTCAGTTACAGCCTTAAATTATTGTTGTACAGAATACTATCTAAACGGGTTTGGACAAGGGTACAGGGTGTATAAAATCGAATTTTGTAATATGGTTTGATATACCTACATATTTTCCTCTTATTGACCTTAAAATCTTGATGTTTTATTTTTGTTTTCAATAATTATACCTACGAGTAGTTTGAATATAACTGAACATTAAAGTAGTCGCTCACCTGCTGAGAGATATGAAGCAGAAGTAAGCTCCATCCAGCTGGTCCCATTTCTCCCACATGCCGAAGATCATTGACCCGAACATAATGTACCTGAAACACAACATACTGTATTATGTCGCTGACATAAAATAAGCTGTACCATTCTGGGCCAGAGTAGAACTGTATATTAAAAGTAATTCGACATTCTCTTGTTCGCGGCTGTAATAATGTATTAAACTGTAGCAAAAACATAAATATTATATTAAATCACCAATTGATTCACACTGGTATAATTCCATTGATACTTGCTAATTATATATTATGATTTTGTAGGGTGTTGCAAAAAGGGCTAAATCAAATAGTACCTAGATGCTAGATAACCTTAGCAGGTATATTTTTAGGACTTGTTACTAATGAAACACTGATTACAAAGTCCTTTTTGTGAATGTTATTAGTAGTTCCAATTCTAAACAGGCTTTATTTTGAGAGCCTTTCGATACAACTGCTTTAAAATTAATTTGACGTCCGAAATATTTCATTTCAGCGCCCTTAAATATTCAAGCTTTCTATTAAACAATAATTTATATTTCTACAAATAGAATCTGTTTCGGAAGCGACAAGAAATTAAAGACTGAAGTAAATGAGTATTAATAATGTATTTTTACTGTATTTATTTTCGAATAAGAATGGATGTTAAAACAAAGTTTAGCTTGTAGAACATGTTTCTGGGTTTCATAACATAATATCTTTGACGCCAAGACTCACCCGACCATAATGGTGACGCACACGCTGATGGGCACGGTAATGGTCTGCGCGTCGAACGTGACGTAGCTGAAGTCGCTGGAGGCCGGGCTCGGGCGCCGCCCCGGCCGCGCCCGCGGGCTATAGGGCTGCGGCATCGACGTGCTGCGGATGTACTCCGGCCTTCTGGAACCAAGAAGAATAGTCTTGCTAAACAGTTGCAGGTATATTTTCCACATCATATAGCCTATTGCAGTCCACTGCTGGACGTAAGTTCCCCAGGGTACGCCACAAGGCCCGGTCTCCGTTTCCACCATCCAGTCACCCTCTTCGTGTCATCGGTCCAGGATGAAAGGCGCCCAACGCTACGTTTGCTAAGCCATGTCTTCAGGGTGGTTATGTAGATATGTCATTATCTGTAATTTTAGTAAATAAATGTAGAGGAGTTCAGCTGTTATTAGGATTCCGATATAAACAACTACACAAGATCTTACGTGAAAATTACGTCAGATTTTCAGATTTTTACTTTAACAATCTACCCAACTATTTCAATTTTTATCAACATCTTTTTTTTTTTTTTTAATCTATATTTATTAGGGAGGGTTTGTTCACATAGTGAACATGTCACCCTCATAGGAACACTTTACATGCAAAACTTACAATCTACGCTTAATTATCAACATCTTATTTCTTGTAGAATCTAAAGTCACAATACCTCTTATTTCTCAACATTTCGATCTAGACATGACCTGCAGCACATCTCGGCCACTCCCTCCCTCTGCTAAGATTTCCTGACGTTATTAAATTCCCATCATATTTCTTTACACCAAGCTTCCAGCGCTACAAAGCAAATAAAATCCTCTCGGCTCGACAGTAATGTTTATTAAGACAGCTTTGTAATTAAAGTCACTAAATAATTTCCTTTTCATTACGTTTTTAGTACCTGTTTGTTAATTATAAATATTAAAATGAGCAACGTATTTAATCAACGTCTATTGTAGATTGTAGGTTCCAAAAATGTTAACTTTGGGTTCATACAAGTGTACCAGCCCTATTAGCTCGGTTGTGGAGCTATAATTCTAAAAACAAGAGGGTGGCCGGATATTTAGAATACATTCAATGTTTGCCCGCACTTTGCGCGAATTTTCACTAAGAAGATTGGTTACTCAAGCCATATGAGAGTGCATGAGCGCCGCTACCCCCAGAACTGAAGGAGTCGCCGTGGACGAAATCGGCAGGATGTCAATTTTTTAACTATTTGCCTACTACCTACCTCAAGAAATTTCTATTGTTTATGTACCAAAACATCAAAAATAACCCAACGTTTGCATGTACATTGTACAGTGTATCATTAAATCAAACAATACAGTTAATTCGAGCACGCTCAGATATCCCGCAATTACATAATTACTTGGTAATTTGATCGTTCCGTCGGTCGGTTTGTTATGAATTAATGCTAATGCGTGTGTTGCTAGCTGCAGTAATACCGGGTATTACGCTTTATCATCAGTCTAGGTTAAGCCTGTAGATATACTTAGTGTTAAACACGATTAATTAAATTGTATACAAGTCAAGAAAGCAAGTTGTCAGAAGCGAAAACGCTCTCCGTGCACTCTCCACTTAATATATAAGACTAATAGATGGGGCTATATTGCCTCGTTGGTTTAGTCGCACCAGCGCAACTGCTGAGCGAGGGTAATGTGTTCGATTCCCGGGTAAAGTGTTATTGGATTTTTCTTTTAGATAATTCTCAGAAGCAACACAGTCTGCATTTGTGCCCGGACCCAGGACATGGGGGTCTACAACCGTTTGTTCTATACACCACTGCTTACAGGACTACAGATGCAATGTAATGTTATATTGAAAGCTATTCATTAAAATCGAGACCGTGGCATCTGGTGGAAGAGGATAATATTCTTATCCCCTATTTAAATAAGCCCCATACACCAGCTTACCTCAAAGTAACTGCGCGATATGTAAGCCAAACATACTCGCAAGTAGCTAAAGGCTTTGCCACTAACAACATGCCAGAAGTTTACCTAGGTTTGAGAGCTTCAAATTATAGTTAGCTCGTCTGAATTCCATCTAATGAGCATGCAGATTGTGGAATCACTGTATAATCTTGTTCTGAGGTTCTGAATCAGAAGCTACAGAGCCTACAGACGCGGATTCGGTAGATGTGTTTAATGTATTCTGTGGTATGTATATTGGTTACTAAGGGAGAAGATAAGTAAACTAAGTCATAAATTACTTATAAGTTGCTAAAAATGGTGAATAAAAACATCGTGGGGAAACCGGCACACCTGATAGACTTTTCAACGGTGTGTAAAACCATGTCAGAGGCCTACAAGCTGTATAAACTCTGACACCAGGTTATTCATCAACCATACAATAAGAGGTAAACTAAGGGTACTAATTGTTCTGATCGCCGCCCTCGGAGACCTTAATGATTATTTAAACTAGATTTTGAATGAATGGAAAGCCTAGCTCTTAATTACAAAATCCACTTTTTAGCGAAACTTAAATGAGTTTTATTTGATGATGAATGTACACCTCTGCCAACTCAGACATGAATAACAAAAATGAGAACTTAGTGTTGCCAATTCAAGAATTAGGTTCAAAAATTACTTTTGCTCCAGCAACCATCATGGCATTGGCACATATAGCATGTAGCCACGAATGGTCAGTGGGCGCTGTAAATAAACCACGCACGATCATAAACATGGCTGACGCAATATTGACGGCTGGAACATTAATACCACAGATAAAGTGCATTCGTTGCATCTTTGTTGACGCTGTAAAGCCTATTGCCAATCAACTGTATTTACAAACTAAACGGACGCCGCCGGTTAGGAGAGAGCTCTAAAGACGTCGATCTACAGGATGAATATTTATTTGTTTATAAGAAAACTTTAACTAAAAATAACTAGTAAATATACATATAAAAAAAACCTAGACTCTATTGGGCTGTAATCGACAAACGCTCTGAGAAAGGTTTTTAAGCAACGCCTGCTACTGGTCTTTCACTGTTCTTCTGTATCTTCTTCACATTACTGTTCTTATCTCTTCCGTCTTGTTGAGTAAGGTAGTGGTTTTCGAAGCAGAATGAGACGACGAGATGTACTGGGCTACTATCAAGGGTAGACCTAAATCTATCACAGATTGATTTCGTACCGATATCGAAGAGTGTGTGTGTATGTTTGTGTGTGTATATAATCTTTAATATCCGTGTGTATGGAAGAATTTGCAAGTATAATAATCTTCTTACCTGGGATACCCCCGAGGGTACCTCTCCACTGGTACCGGGAACTCCGGAGTGACGTCACTGTCTGAGTGTCTATTCCTCCACGCTTGCGGCCGCTCTATACTCTCTGCTTCACTTAATTCATACTGCAAATAACAACAACATTTATATATTAATGACAGGATGTGTGCCTAATGTACGTACACACACAGCTACTTCACATAACGTAAGTGAATTAACCTCCGCACATCGATCAGTTGGAACTGTTGATAAATATTTACCCGGTAACTGTACATGCATCGCTTAACACTCTGCTATCTAGCTGCGGATGACAGAACATTTCAAACTGTGCTCCACGTGTCAAACATCGCAAGGAGTCAGGTAGGGACTACCTAGGGACATACGTAAGCCGCCGAGTGAGTGGAACTTGCGGTGCGCGTATCGAAAGATTTAACTCGCTGCACTAACTGCTGTAATGTTCAATTTATGAAAATTATGAAATTTCCTTTCATGTGAAAAACCATAAATATTTCCATTAAAGTTAACCTTGATTTGTGAACTTCCGTATTGAATTATGTATTAGATCCTCTAACTTTGATTTTTTTTTAAGTAAGAGCATTGACCACACATTTATGGTACGCCCCTAATAGTTACAAGTCATTCACCACTTTAATTTAGCCTGTTAAAATATAAAAATATAACAACACGCCCACTATAAAATCGTTACTAATAACCCGTCGATAATTGATCGTTGGTAATCAGGGCTTTACATTAACTAAGCCGCTTTTCATTGATGTCGGACTAGGACTGATGTCCAATATATTTTCAAAATCCTAATAGCAATTCAGTCAGGACAGAATACTCATCAAATTACTAGTTATTTTTGGATATGTTAAACGCCTACTTATACATATTGGTTCCAAATTCTACTAGCCAACAACAAGAGCTGTTACGCAAAAAGAAACGTAATATCCGCCTTTAACTAGCTGTTTACTTAAATCTAAAACATAGGTAATACTAAACTACACTTATCTCCATTACACTAATATTATAAACTCGAAATGTTGTGAGTTTGTGTGGTTGTTACTTCTTTACGTTCAAACGACTGTACCAATTATGACAAAATTTCATATGTTGATAGCTGACACCTTTATTTAACACATAATCTCTTTTTATCCCGAAAAACATAACACCGCGGGGCCCGGTGTAGTAAAATATACCTATATAGATAATTATATTTACCTGCGGCCGTAACCGAGCCACTCTCCTCTTGGTGAACCCTGGACACCCCCTGCAGAGGCAGACGAGCGCGTAGATACACTTGAACCAGCGCGCCAGCAGCTCGCCTGCAGACCAATCAGATGTATTCGTTTTGTGCCCCATTATAAGTAGACTAACCTACAAAACTATGTAAATTGTGAACTACAAGGAGATGTAGACATTTAGCAAAATGCTGGTAATATATGTATTTGTAAAATATATCTATGTATAATTGTATGAAGTTGTCACTTTTTGTAGAAAGATAAATAAATACCGCTTACATATCACCAAGGACCAACCGTGGTCCTTGTGTCACCTTGGTCCTTGATCCCTACAAAGCTTCGTTCGAATCACATTGAATTTTCCCTTTGATAATGTTACCATTAAAATTGTTCATGATTGAGCAACTGACTTCGCAAAAGTTAATGGGTAGCATTATGATTTTTGCGAAAGGTTAATTATCTCGAAATTAGTCCACCTCGACGGTTAATAACAATAGCGCACGCTAGCGAAATCAATGAAGCAATTAAGACCACCAAAATCTAATTATTTGTATTAATGGCCGCACCTGAATCGCTAAAACATATTCTTCGTAAACGTTTTAGGAATCCGTATCACGAAATTGTAACGCTTGGTGTATCTAGGCATGTTCCATTAAACAACTTCTTAAACTACAGTCAGTATAGTATTTAGAAACAACTACAACTATAAGAATATGTACTTATATTGCACAAATTCGACTTCCTAGTGTGGGGCGAAGTTTTTACAAAAAAAAAATCAAAGAGGCTATAAAAATAATAATATACATATGACACCATTATAATTATTACACATATGACCGAACCAAAGGACCAAGTAAACCTACGAGGCGGAATTGAATACAAAGAAGAACTGAAAGAAGTATCTGTTGTAAATCTTACCAACATTAGTTAGGTACAGCAGAAAGAGCGGCATCCCCAGCAGCGCGTACAGGATCGTGATGACCTTGCCCCAGTCAGTCTTTGGAGACAGGTGTCCATACCCTGCCACACGAAGTAATATAGTAAATATTACAAGAAACCAGTCTACACACATTGCCTGTTTCATCCAAAATTCAAAGTTAACAATTCACTTTCAATTTGCTCGAAAAACAATTTACCAAAAGCATTTAAGTTGATTGGACTGCACAATTGTACATACCTATATTATTCGTTTCAAGTCTGGGTGCTTGTTACATTTCATATCCGTCAAATGCACACAAGATACAAGACGAAACACAGTGGGGCCACGATTAAAAAAAGTAATTAAGTTTTGCAAGAAATTGATATCTCATGATTGTACATCACTTACCTATCGTAGTGATGACGGTGAGTGAGTACAGGAAGGCCGAGGAGAAGCTCCACTGGCGCGAGGACCGGCCGCCGTCCCAGCCCTTGTGCACCGCCGACACTATCGTGCTTTGGTACTTGAGCAGTTCTGAGCTGATTCTAAACATGACATTTCAAACACATAGCTTATTTGTGCAAAGTATTGCAATGGACAGAGCGGTAAACTGGTAGGTAAGAGGTAGGGGTAGACTACGATATTCATTAGATATGTATAACACTTTCAACTTATTTACTGTTATCATATTGGATCTTAAATTATGCTTGTGGCATAGGGTATAATCATTATAAACCTGTATTATTACTTGACGTGGTCCTTCCAGAACGTTCGTCAAGTAATCAGAAGCTTTTTTGTTTTTGTTTGTCAACGTAAAGAGGGAAAAAATACTCTGATCCGAGAGCTTTTTTTGTCTTCATTTTTTAAATTGCATTCAATTAACATACGGCTACTTATAATAGTCATACGCACCTTTCTTTGACAGCAGTCTCATTAAACAAGTTGAGTGCGAGAGTCACGTTCTGCCACAGATACTGCGAGATATTCTTGCGCGCGCACGACATCTGGTTATCCAGGGCCATCTCACTGCCACCCTCTATTGCTTGGAACATGAATGCACCTGAAGAAAGAATGTTTTGTTCAGAAAAATTGATCCGATAGTCAAATTACTGTTGCTTGTGGGTTACTAAACGGATATATTAAGATGTACATGTAGGAAGTAATAAGCAAGTCTCGACGTGAGACCGATGCTCAGTGAAGTAATCAATTAATTAAACTAAAGAAAGAGTTTTAGGTAATAAAAAAATATGTTGTTGTCACCTCTCACGGTATGAAACCGTTATCTAATGAGTTATCAGTAAACAAACAATCAATTGCGGTTCGGTCTCCCGCAATGAGGATTCCGTTCGAAACATTTTGTCAAATTTCAAAACATTTCAATAGTAGTTACTAATGCGCTTTGCATTAATAAATTTTAAATCTGGCTTGCGGAATCAAAATCAATACGAATAGGCACGATGATACCACGCAACAATAATCAGATTACGCAACACTCTTTGATGGTGTTACCGAACTAGAAACATAAAAACTGTCATATCAACGTCTCATTTTAATAGATATGTCTTCATAATTTTCAGTTAACATCGCAAAACTCGTGGATCTCCAACGCTTTCATCTCATGCCAAACATTGCCTTATTATTAATTTATCACAAAAACGAGCCACGACCGGCGAAGACAGACTTCTTTTAATTTACCAAGGTCGGCGGCCGAACATAAATTTGGGGCATCATAATGTCGTCGAAAAAAACACGAGTTTAATTTTCAAGTCTTTTTTTGATGTGAGGTTTGGGTAGCGCCTACACGCCTTTAGGGTATGAGCCTGATGGCTATATTGTTATCGTTATTCATAATGTTTAAAGATTTTCAGGTAAGAAGCACAAGGACCAATATTACATCTACGAACGAATTAGTTTTCAATAACTACCATAGTAAGAATGTAAATAATTAATTGCATTATCGCGTTTGCCACAGTAATATAATGATCATATCAGGGTAAAACTTTAATAAGACTAGGAACACAACTGATACTGCTGTAAACTTAGATCTATGACTACCGCATAATAAATTGTTTTTATGTTCATTCAATTTAAATTAAGTTAGTTTCAAAAACTTAATTAAACTAACAAAAATGACACTTTTATTAAAAAATGTATTTTTTACATAAAGAAATTCATTTCAACATGACGACATTTTTAAGAACCAATTCATAAATACAACTATACAATTCACAGAACCTTCCTTTCAACCTACAAAAAACCTTTTCAGAGACTGGCAGCAAATAAATGGAAGTTATGATTGAATCCTTATCGGTTATTAGAACTATTAATCAATATTTTTCTACGAAAGGTCTTTTTACTCGTGATCTATCATTATTAAAACTTTATGGAATGAATGATGTTCGAAGGGTATATTATTATTATGATTGAATGCTTTTTTAGAAATTAGATCACCTTTTTTAACGTTACGTTCGAGGATTATACTTAAATTCTGGTGGATACTGCTGTTTTATTGAAGCGAACATCATGTTCTTCTTCTTTTCACGTCTTAGTTTATGTGTTGATGTCATTTTGACGCTCATAAACTCTATACTATAAAGGTGTATGCGATTAGGGCAGAGGGTGTTTGTTTGTTTATATGTACACAAATGATTATTACCAATTTTCTGAAAAATGGGTTAACCTATTTTCATGTGGTTTTCGGTAACGGGTATAATGGTTTATTAGAGATGATTCTTAGAAAGAAAGAAAGAAATAATTTATTTGTATAGAAATAATATATTAGCTACCATTCCTGTCATTTTTTTCTACTAAAACGTTTATAACAGTCGTGGGAGTTATTAAATTTGTTTTTATCTTAGTTCATGCTATAGCTAGGGCTCTGCCATCAGAAATTGACGGGATTCATTTAACGTTTTGTTTTTTTATTTCAATATTTTTTAATCAATTTTGCATCTGTAAAGCGCTATTTCCCGATCGTGTGTAACAGTCTGATGTCCTATCGCGCCCTCTTCTTCATCACAATGACAAAGGAAGCCCTGCAGAGATCTTGTAAAGTTAAAAGTGCTCAGTCGAGTGTAGGGCCGCCTTTCATGCCACCTAATGACGTGAAGCGACAAGCATTATCCTATTATTGTAGACCCATCAATACCCTTTGATTTTAATTTAAGGATCTATAGAACTTTTGCTTGACAGGCACAATATAAGTACGGCAATTTTCGTTAGTTCTACGAGACATCATTGCATAAATATATCTCAGTAACCTGTTTCGGTGAAAACATTTCGAGACGTAGCATCAATGATCAACTATCTCTTTCCTTAAAGGATATTTCCTACATCTACTACACAATTTAAAGGTTTTTCATCTCATTTAGTATCAAACCTACCAATATCACGGATACCAGAACAAAGGAGGTCAATGAAATCAAAACCACAATTGTTTGGAGAAAGTGTTTAGAGGTCTATTCAGTTCCTCTTGGTATACCACAAATCGATTGTTTTAGAACCCCGTAAAATAAAGATGAATCGATTACAATTATGTTATGACAAATCACTAAAATCTGGAAACATAAATAAAGGCCGTTTTAATTAATCACTATGTAGCAAATATTGAAGTTTAATTATTTTACTAATTATAATTAAAAACATAGTATACGTTATAGTTTATATCATAGGAGTTACCATTCTACTGCATGTATAGCATAAAAACATAACGATAATAATCTAAATATAATAAAAATAAATGTATTTTAACAATAAATCGAGTCGGCGTTAATCTTCGGAGCTGTTTCAGCATGTCTGCACCTAGGCTTTGCCGTCCACAAACTGATTGCTTCCTTTGACTCTCCTTTCCAATAGATCCTTTGACGACATTACCACGTTGATTGCAATGTAAGCGTAACGAGGTAGCGCTGATGACGTAGGCACATTGCCACCGGATAGTTCTGTACACTAGCTACCGCTTACGCAAATACGTTTCTGGTCCTTCGAGCCGAAAAGGTGCTTTAATCGCGGAACATAAAATTGTATGAGCTTTTGATTGCTGATAGTTTTACGTTTCGATTTATAGGAATGGTTAACCAGTGGCATAAACTTTGTTGTAAAAATGTTTTAATTGTGAGGACATAAGGACTGATTAAACAGATTTGCTTGAAACGAAATTAAATAGGTGTCCTATATTATCGCAGCCTGCTTATACATAAATACTCTTCACAAATCTTAGGTGACTTAGATTCAATAAACTATAAACGTCATACTTTAAAATACCTCAACAGAACCTCTTTTAAATGTATTAAGAATCGACTAAAACAGATCGTCACAAATGCAAAACATGATTTCAATGGCCACAAGGTAAGCATAATATAATTATTAATCACTCATCCGACAAGCATTATCAAAAGAATTTCAGAAGCTTTCGGTAAACCCCACCGGGATATTAAAAGCATTAATTAGCAGTTTTCGTAATGATGAATCAAGCGCGCCCTAATTTGGAAGCTCCTAATTAAAATTGGCGTTGGTTCACCTCGAAAGTTCCAGAATAGGATAGTTAATTCATGGTGTAATCTCTGATCAGATACGGGGCTATTCGCCACAGTAATTTGATTTGTGTGGTCAAACTTCTGGGTAAACGACAGTATTGGATCAGTCGTAAAAATGTTTTGGTCTCATGGTAACCGTACGAGTTTACGTCAAACAGGTAAATATTATGAACAAGAATATCTTACAAAGGGTTTGTAAATGTTGGGTATTTTTATGAATAATGATCTTAATTATGCTGGGTACACAAACGGCGTAAAATGAGACTAATTTGTTAGGTTTGGCCTCGTGACGGCTATAGCAACATTAGTATTATGCTCTCCAAGATTTTAACGTATTACACATGAATTTAATGGTTGATTTTTATAATCTGATGAAGATTGCATTAATTTCATCTTAGTACCGACCATAGAGGGCGTTGAAAGATTTTACGACCTTTTTTCACTCTTATTATTTTTGTCAGTTTACAAATATTTAACTAGACTTTTTATAAGACGTAACTTGTTTTGTTATTAATTAACTGTAAAGCCTCCTTTTTTCAGTAGAGCGTTGGTATAGTTCTGATAATTGACACACTATCTTCATGTTTTGGAAAACTTAAAAAAAATATAAATCAATATTGTCTTACCGGCTATAGTATAAGCTACCACAAGTACGATGACTCCAACATTGCTGAAAAGGAACGCGAGTAGACCGCGCACGTAGTCCCGGATGCGGGACGCGAGCCTGCGCTTGCGCCGGGGCATCATTCACCGCGCATCATGGGGCCGCGCCCGCTCGCCGCTGTCCTCGCACATCGGCCCGGCTTTATGTCATCTGACGGATGGATCTGAAACAATAGACAGATCTTATTAAGACAAACAATATTTTTTTAACAAACTTATACGTAGAAATTATTGCGAATTTCAAAATATTTGCGGTTTTCATAAATCGCAAATGAACAATTAATTTGTGTTATATAAAATTTGCTCACAACTGTCCTCGATATGACGGACATAAATTATTAACAAAAATATAATGTTGACTAACATAACCGTATCGACTAGGTTGCATTGAACGTGGATGCACGAACACTACGGAGGAGAATCGCGATCTTATTCGTACAAGGCAGGGCAAATGACTAGATAACTTCTTATTTTAGTATTAGAAACGTGTATACACTAATTAGATATATGGCTGCAGTCTGCTTTTAATTTAAACGTTGAAATACTATGTGCCGACGTGTGGCGCTAACATTAAGTGTTTTTGGTTTATTATACAAATATACTTAGTTTTACGAATAGATTAATTAATCTCGAGACAGCGTGTTAAATAATTTGTTGCGCCATTTTTTTTTGTAGAAACGCTACAGCGATGTATGGTGGGCGTATTTTGTTTTTAAACGCTGTCTTATGTTATATTGACGTTTAAGTATTACAATTTAATAGTCCGTTTTGTATTTATATGTGTGAACATATATTCCATCTTCCGCCCCTTATCATAAATTATCCTACTTTAAGAGTTCATGGTAGGGGAGCTGTAGGTATAGCTTATACACAAGTTTTTTTTATATTTCAAACTTAAACTGTTAAGATCTTTACATAAACAATAAAGCCAGTAATTAAAATATAAATATTACAAATCACCTTGTCGCGGAAATGGCTATTGTGCCTTTAAAAATAAAACAAGCTAAAAAATAAATAAATTGACAAATGTAAAAAGTCAATTTATAATAATAATAATAATAATAATAAATTAATATCACATCCAAATATCTCACATCAAAATCAGTACATTAATCTCACAGAACATAAACAAAATGAATAAGCCAATATTTGACGGGAAACGCACAAATCAAAATGGCGTGTTCGCTCGCAAATCACGCGGTTATTATAAAAGGATATATAAACATGTCAGTCTAACACTCGTATATTATAATGACTTGCTGACATTTGTCTTGCTACCGTAACGAATAACTATGTCACATGTATTTAAAATAAATTTACGAAATATTAAATTGCGGTTATGACAGTTTTGGTCCTTCGCGGATCTTAGCAACAGCTATTGAAAGCTTTTTTGAAAGAAAGCGGGAATAAGGACCAACTATATTTTTATTGCTTTTGTAATCGATATCACAGTTATTGACCTTAATCTTAGATTTGATTCAAAGGATATTTTAGAGACATGGTTTATGATTGACTGACTAATGACTATGATTGGCAAGAAAAAGTGCCGCTATAACGTAAATTCAATATTGTGATTCAAAACATTAGAATAACAAATCACAAAACCATTTCTCTGTAGACCCGCCCTAACATTTGATTGTGAAGTAACACACATCGGCCCGCTTACAGTAGTTCAGCCTTCCTATTTAGGATTACCTATTAAGTCGGCACCTAAATACCAAGGCAATACGACATCCGACTACAAACTGCGGCTAATAGGAGACCCAACTGCTAGGGATTGAAAGCTATCGACAGTAAGTTATCGATGCTTTCGATAAGACAATGCGGTTCTCGGGCTGCAAATTTCAATATTTATTTACACTTGAAGACTACATTAGCGCATTAGACAAATGATCGGCCTGACGGATAGATATTATTATCACAAGTACTACCACTTCTGAGGATTTTTAGACAAACTATGTTATAAGTACCCATCTTAACTTACAGAAGTAAGTATGGCTTAAGTTTTTACTTAAAGATCGGCTAATTTAAATTTCCTATTTTTTAAGATATTATATTATTGACAAAAAATCATAGCTATAAAGCCGCTGCCACTTACACCTACCTACCCTATGAGGAGTAAGTACATCCGTGATATTCTCATTAATAACACCAATTAACCAACCGACACCCAAGCCACTATTTTAACCGCACGGTTACAGTTTAAAACGCATATAAAAACGAATGGAGACCATATTTTATTCCAGCCAGTTACCCTGTTACTTCCGGATGACAAATCGCTGGCCACACATTTCCAGTTACCATATTGTCATGAAAACAATTTACAAGTGTTTAAATCAACCTGCTTCGTGGTCGCCATAAAGTTTTTTCATTATGATATCTATGTATGCTCAATTGGATATTTGGGCGTTTTTTTCACGTACACAAATAATCAATAGCTAAATACCTAGCTATGTTCAGTGCAAATAAATGTATCTTTCTTTTTTCTCTCCAGTCAAAAGAATTGAAGTATAGAAACACCCATATATACAGGACCTATCCTGTAGGACAAGCATGTGGTTAATCAAGGCCGATATATATACTAATTGCACCGTGGGTTTTTGGCTTAATTTGTTTTTTTTCGCCTTCTCCTATCACATTAGTTTACTTTGTTGACGCACAATGAAACTTTGTAAATTTACCAATTTGTACCATTTATTTTTAAATGAGTAACCTCTGGAGTTTCTTGCCGGTTCTTCTCTATTGGAATGACATTTTGGAACCGTGCAACTACCATCCTAACGTTTCATAAGCGCCTGTAATAGGTTTAAGTCAAATAAAAACATTTGATGATGATATTGATGAATACTTGATAGGGATTTATAAAATTATCCTAATTAGAAGAAACAACGAAGTTTAGGATTTATTCTGGTTTATAAAAGTATATAAGCTTAGTCTAGCATCTAGGTCTAGTTAGAACTACTTGTGTTTGAAGATCTTTGTAGTGGGTCTCTTGAAGACACATAACATTAAATGCTTTCCATAATTGGTACTAAGACACTTCTTACACCAAAAGTCCTTTAAAGGGAAAATAATTATTATGATGGTAACTACAGTGTAATAAAAATTGCAGCAATCATTTATACCAGTTACATCGTGCAGCACCCGAATAATTAATTGCTGTGCGGTTGCATATAACTTACTTCCAAATTATCATGAAAACAATTTTGACAAATGCATTGTCGTACTTGGCATTGCCAGGCTTACAGAATTAAAATCAAAACTTTCTTTTTAAACGTAGAGAGAAGTAGTCATTTTCTTTTTCTAGGAAGCAAGTAAATTTTTTACATCATAGATTTTATAATCCATAAAAGCAATCATAACAGGAACAAGTACTTAATGAAGGTAAATGTAAGAACTCGAATCAAAATTCATCTTTTAGATTGTACAAGGTAATGATATTAAGCAGAAGTCTAATATAAATTATGAGCTTCGAGTTACATTAGAGACTTACCAAAATTTTATCAGGCACGTGTTTTCTATCATACTAATTGAAGAGTAATATTATTTATTTACAAAGGCACTTTTCCTTCATCTTGACTTTGTCAATATTATGGAGACATTTGTAGAAAACTTAATTGTCTCTGAAAATCTCTGAAATCTAGGTATCGAGTGGAGTGTAATTTTTATAATATCTCGTAATTAAGGTACGTATGAATTCTGTCTTACTTATAATAGTAGATCTGATAAAGTAGTCATTAACTGGATTAAATCTAAATAAAAAACAAAAACTGTTAATAAACACCCTCTGCAAACAGTCGTACATACAAAGACTAAAATTATCCTATTCATTAGGAAATAGTTATCGACAAATCCCATCCCTACTTACACGATGAAGTTCCGTGTCTTGTCGCTCTTCACGATTCTGGCCGGCGGCGATGATTAATATTCTATTTCGTCGACATACATTATAATAACATCACTATACTTCAGCAGATGCCTACATATCTCCCCGCTCTATAAACATTTGTATTTTGATTACGTTGAATAGCAACTGAGAGTATTTATGATGACAGATCGCCGTCCAGTTGGGACAGAATCAAAAACAACATATTGTATACACTACGCACGTAATATATAATGTTTATTTACTTGTAAGTACTGTAATAGAAGTGTGTTAGTATGTATTTTGCGTGAGATGAGTGTTGATGCTACAGCTCTCAAAGTTTAACTGACTTCTGACTCAACTCCCCGAGGTCTTACATTAGTGACTAAACATGTATTTTCCTGCTATTTCTGCTTTTCGTACATTTCATCTAAGATCTCTCTAGATTCCGTCTACTAGATAGTCCTATAACGAACCGCCAAATTAAAACAAACACAAAAAAATGGTATGTGCAAGTGCACTAATTTATTGAGTGACTCCCTCATTCAGCAGATCATTATTACATCGCTTTGTTTACACACCAGGTCTGGTGAATATCTGTTTGTTGACGTGCACTTCTTCCTAGAAAGATTTTACACCGCTCTACATCGTGCTAACGGTTGTTTATCAATCGTTCCAGTTCCAATTAAGTGCGCGAATGTACTGAGAAAACACTAAAAGTAGAGAAACTTGTCCTGATGTTGAACAGAAGCGGCTCTGTATCAATATAATTAACACTTGTACAGTAATTATCGAATAAAAGTCGGTATCGTACATTTTATTTGAACCGAAGGTCTTCATTAGTCATTTCTCTTTTTGCGATAATAAATGTCCTATATTATTTTCTATCCTGCCAGGTTACCTTGTTTATTCAACTTAAACTAGTGTGTAAGCAAATTAAAGGACAATTTTAATAGCGCAGCCACCAGTGACGTATTAACAAACTTAATAATATGAATACTAAAAGCAGACAAAAAAAAGTTAATACACGAAAAAAAAACAACTTAAAAGAACCCAAAATATAATTATATGCAAAAGCAATTTATCAACAAACGACGAACAATAACGTACAATTTTTAATATTATTTCTACTAGCTGTCGAGATTTACACGTCTAATTCGCACGTAAACCGTCGCTTCCTGCAACATGTTTATATTACTAACCGATATGTGACGGATGTGGCTGGACATGTGTAACTATGGCTTCATAAACCTGCGCACGCAACCTATAAATACTCACCAATTCAGGTGTAACGGAAGTGGTAAACCGCCGCCATGAACGACATTAAAAATTTGCTTGCTTTACATTGCGTCACTAATTTTGAACACTTTTATTTGCGCCACATGAAACGAGTAATGTATAGTGGGATTTTAGATTAGGACAACTTTTAGTCTATATACCTATAAAATATGGTTTTAACGTCACACATCTTTGTATATTGAAATTATAGTGCACCAACCTCGTCTAAAAAGAGTCATGACTTTTACAAATTCGTCGTTTTCATCGCACAAAATAGTTTCGGTCGGTGAGAAGAGACGTTGGAAAATGAACTTTCGGACGCATACATGAAACGGGCAAAGATGAGTGATTGAAGACACGTCTTCCGCAGATTTCCGCGAACATTATTGAAGTCGTAGTCTATTCTTTCCGATAGTTAGACAGATCGAGGCTATGCCACAATAGTTTCATTTAAAATCCACAAAACCAACGAGACTGACTTTAGGTATACAAAATCAGCTTATTTTTTATTTTATTTTATTTTATTTGGGAAAATAAACGGTTACACATTACAATATGGTTAAGTACTTAAAAGCTAAAATGGTAGTATAAATGTATAACCAACAACATTTTCCACATAATACAAAAAAAAAGTTAAACTAAAATGAACATCGTGCGATTAAAGTACCTAGATTATAGATTGTGAATAAATGTTAAAAAAGACTAAACTGTAAGTTATACACGCAAAAAAAGAAATTATAAAAAGAGAAAGAATATAACTATGATTTGTACTTTATTCTGCTATGGCTTTAAGAGCGATACTTCTAAATTTCCCAGCCGAAACAGCAAAGAACTCAATACCCTGGAAAATTTTATTGAACTGAGCAGTGAGACGTCGTAGGGGTGCCCGCGAGCCCGCGTTTGTTCGACAAGAGGTTACAGCAAACAGCGGTCGCGCGCGCACTCCTCGACATATAGTTGTTCTAGGTACTACATAACTTATTCTATTGCTTATATCTATACAATCGAATTTATTGTTACATAAATCGAACAGAAACATCGATTCCAGCATTATACGTCTAGATTTAAGATTTTGAAGTTTGAATTCATTTAGTAAGTCGCTGTAAGATGCATCCGTACGAAAACACCGGTAATGCATGGCCTTTAAAAATTTGCGTTGTACTTTTTCTATCATATTAGAATATTTATCATACAAGGGATTCCACACCGGGACTCCGTACTCTAATTGAGACCTAACCAGAGTTTTAAACAGATATAAATAAGTACTAGGACGTTTAAATTCCTGAGTCGATCTCATTACAAACCCGTACATACGAAAAGCATTGTTCACAATTTTAGTAACATGAGCATCTAGATGGAGTTTGTCATCTAGCAAAATACCAAGATCACGAACTACTGTTTCTCTTGCCAGATCTATATTGTGCAAGGAATATGCATGGTTTATTACGTTTTTATTTTTGGTAAAACTAATGCAATGGCATTTGGATATGCTCAATTTAAGTTTATTTTTAACACAATATGCAGAGAATCTATTTAAATCTTCCTGCAGCAGAAAACAGTCGCGTAGATTAATAACCGGTCTAAAAATTTTTAAGTCATCTGCGTACAGCAAAAATTTAGAATTTTGAAAACACGTACTTATATCATTAATGAACATAACAAACAAAAGAGGACCCAGAATAGAGCCCTGAGGAACACCGGAAGTGACATTTAGGGTCGCAGAATTAAAACCGTTTATAACAACTCTCTGAGACCTGTAAAAAACGTAAGAAGAGAACCATCTTAGTAGATCGCCACGTATGCCATTAAAGGCAATTTTACTCAAGAGCAGTTGATGGTCCACTTTGTCAAATGCCTTTTGGAAATCCGTGTATATAGTGTCAACTTGAATGCGAGAATCCATACTGTTAAATAAATAGTCAACAAAAGTTGTTAGATTAGTGGTGGTTGACCTTTTTTTGACGAATCCATGTTGTTGTGGGGTAATGTTATCATGCAGCAGAGGATAAACTTTATCATGGACAAGTCTCTCAAATAACTTTGAAAATACTGATAATATCGATATAGGACGATAATTTTCGATATCCTGTTTTGGTCCCGACTTATGAATAGGAGTTACATTCGCGAGTTTCCAAGCTTGGGGAAAGACTCCTTTTGAAATTGAAAGATTAAAAATAATTTGTAATGGCACACACAGATTAACGGCGGTATTTTTAATGAATACGACTGGTAGGCCATCTGGTCCCGGGCCTTTTGACGGATCTAATGCTTTTAGCGCACTTAATATTTCATCGGCAGTAAACTGAATGCTACTAAGGAGAGAGCAGGTTTCAGAGCAATCTCCGTACTGCGGTAAAACACTGTGACCCAAAGTGGATGGCTCATATACCGAATTGAAAAAGCTTGAGAACAAATTACAGATGTCTTCAGGGTTGTTGGCTGAATGATTGCTATAGTGCATGATAGAAGGGAAGCTTGCAGAGGATTTACGGGAGGAAATGAATGTCCAAAAATGCTTAACATTAGTCCGGATGCCGTCTTCTACAGAGGTAATGTACTTTCTGTAACAGTTTTTGCATTCAACCTGGAATCTAGATCGGTAAATGGAAAACTGTTCATAGTCCGAGATGTTTTGAAACATCTTCCATTTTACCCAAGCTTTAGCTTTATTTTTGTAAATATGGATTAGCGATTTTGTGAACCAAACCGGAAATTTCGGAGATCTACAGTTATTCATTGGAACGTGTTTCTTAATAATACTGAAAATAATATCATAAAAGCTGTTCAAGGTATCGTCAACTGTTTGGTTTGATAAGAATTCCTCCCAATTAATCCCTTTTAAATCCGCATTTATGTCATCATAATTTGCCTTGTAATAATTATATTTTTTAATTATCTTGCGGGTCATCGGATCGTATGGTACACTTAGAGAGATAAAAACATTAAGTGGAGGATGGTGGCTATCAAGTTGCAGTAAACAGTCTGTGGCTCTAGAAACATTGCATTCACTGTTACCAATAACCAAATCCAATATTTTCCCACCCGTATTCCGTATTGTGTTGAATTGGTAAGCGTTGAGACACGACAAAAATACACTCATGTGATCACAAAGGGGGGAGTTACCTCTACAAACATGAGCAGATAATGAAGTGCTCTCTGTGCAAGTGATCCAGTCGATTTCTGGCAGGTTAAAGTCTCCTACCACATAGAAATTTTCGTTGTATGTGACACCAAGTAGTGATTGCAGAAGTTCAAAATATTCAGCATATGCAAACTCTGGCGTTTTAGGTGGTATATATACTGCAGCAATAATTCGGCACTTACCTCCAATTGAGCTTGGCAATTGCACCAAGATGTGTTCAATGCTGGGATGAATTGCGAGTTGCGGAGTCAATCTAACTGAATGCAGACTCTTCAGTATAGCCACAAGAACACCGCCTCCGTCTTTTTTATTGGTGGCAATACGGTCACGATCGTACCGATGTACCACATAACGCTCATCAATGAACTCGTTATCTGATATCTCGGGTGTCAGCCAGGTCTCAGTCAAAATGATTAAATCATAACAATTGGCTAGAATATTCATATATAAGATATTTAATTTAGTGCGGAATCCCCTGCAATTTTGATAATATATAACTAGGTTATCTGTCATTATAGCGTAGAACTCTATGGAATATGGTTATAAATGCATTTACCGTTACTAACGTTATCGCAACTACCAGGGCATTATTGTACAGTAGGACGTTAAAAAAATGCAAACAAAATACAAAAAACATAACATAATACCTAGAGAAATGGATTAACATTAACAAACAACTCACAAGGCTGCATATTATGCAGTGTTCAACTAAAGTCAGTAATAAACTAACTATTAAAAAAGTCCATAGCTGTGCGGAACGATTATGAAGTAAACCGAAGATTGACGGATTATTCACTGTAGAGTTATTTTTCGATGGAAACAGCGCGTTGGTTGTCAATCGGTGCCGCGTAGCCAGGTCTGATTTTAGTGATGTCGTGCGCATTCCGAATTGCAAAAGACCTTGTCCCCTCTTTTTCACGGACAAGGATTGTTCCATGCTTAACCCAGACAAATCTATAATTATGTTGTTTAGCAGCGTCACGACACTCACGAAATAATTGTTTATTTTTTAGTGTCAGGTGCTCATGCATATAAATCGGTAGAGATGTTCCTGAAACGCCAATTTGGTCCGTGGTAAGTCCCTTGCACAGCCGTTGGGCACTAAGGACGTTGTCACGTAGTATACGTGAACCAAATTTAACTATGATGTTTTTGGGCTTATTGTTTTGCTGGTGTGCATGTGGGACACGGTGAATAGAAATAATGTCATTTTGTTGTACATTGCACTTAATTTTGGCCCCAATATTTAGCATCATGGTTATAAGGTTTTCGTTACGCTTTTCAGGGATGTTGCATATCTCAATGTTACAGTTGCGAGCACTCTGTTCTAAATTATCAATCCTTGCCACAAGCTCTGTAACGATAGGCTTCAAATCAACGGTCTCTTGAATATTTTTATTAATATTGGTAACTTTCATACAGAGATCAGCTTGCTCCTCAGCAGCAAACTGGACCGAGCGTTCGAGGGAGTTAATTCGTTCAGTTGTACTAGAACACTTCACATCTAACTCTGTAACTCTCTGACGAAGGACTGATTGCTCCGATCGAAGAGAATGAATGTCATTTTGTATCTCTGATGTCACTTGATTAAGCGAAGTAAGTTCGACTTTCATTGATACCATACTCTCTGATATTTTATTAATACTTGTTTCCAAATCTCGTCGCCACTCGTTTAATGTATTCTTCAACTCCGTTGACAACTCATTTATAGCCTGTGTCCACTCAGAAACCGGCTGTTTCCGTTGTTTACGTTTACGGACTGCCGCGTTTTTTTCGCCGCTCAATGGGGAATCAGCTACAGAACCAGCCGTTAAGTCGGTATCCGAATGGATTTTTTTCTTGTCGGGTGAATGGAACATAGTATTGTTTCTGTTAATATTCAATTTAACAATCTTTGTTCAAATTATAATATTTTGTAAAAATGGAAAAAGAAATGCGTTTTGTGAGATCCGAACCAGCGCGGCACGCTGCGTCGAGTAGCTCTAGTGATACAAAAAGCTCATCCGCCGGCCACTCGACCACGGTGACTTTAAGTTGTAGGTCGAAATTCTACACCGGTATGTAGAGTCTTTTTGTATGAATGACTTGCGATAAGCTCGTCTAATGAAGTCCTTTGTTCTCACAATCACAAGGTCACCTTGAACACTCAGTAACGTTAAAATTTTTAAGTATTCTGGCAAATACTAATATTAAACTGAATTTAATTGATGATAACCATATATATTTGGATTCCACAAGAGTCACTGTATATGTCACAATAAAAAATTGCCGAGATTAGCAGCAAATTATCACTTATTTCACTTAATTTTGAAGACTGATTTTGATACAGTACAATCAGAGCAACGGTCGCACGACGAATGAACTGAACGAATGAGCTTAAATTATTAAATGTACAAATATCCACGGGTACGTTGTGAAAATCACTAAAAAAGTAAAAAAGAAGTGTAGAAAATTCAAGCCCTATTATGAGCGTTTAAATAGATTAATTATTTTCACATTATCTAAAAAGTTAGACAGATTTCATTAGACTTTTCACTTACATTATATTCCTTTAGGGCTCAACCGAATGGACAATTTATTACTTCGTCATATCTCCTGGGAGCCCAGCAATAAACGAATGATAAATTGACTTCTGATAATCTCATTTTTTGCTAAGAAAAATGGTACTTAGATTGGATTTTGTTTTATCTCAAAACGACGCAATATTATCCAGTACCATCATTTTGATCAAAACATTTTTTTTTTCTTAAAAAAACTTCGCCTTGCACATTAAATTAAGTCCTGGGTTTTGGCCTCGATCGATGTTGTAATTTACAAGCATGAAATATGAATATAGGGGTTGTCCCCAAGTTCTGTTGTCCTACCAACCGAACCACACTTCGACCGTGAAATGTACTCGGCCACAGTGTGAAGATTTCAAATATACAGACCAAATCTGGACCAGGGCCGTCAAGATTATAATAAAAAAAGGAACAATATTCAACACTGTACTATTGGTTGGCAAAAGTTATTTAATTACTTCTGGTTTTTGGAAATCTTATTGTACGTACAAACATTGTAACAAAATTTTAGAATCAAATTCCCTATACAGAAAACATTTTAGAAAAGCAATAATGCGTATATGCAGCTAAAAACAGCTGCCAATTTCACCAGCGCGTTTCGGAATAGTCCAATGAGTCCAAAGAACTCTCGATTAGCCCAGCAATGTAAACTATCGGAAAATATACCTAGTAGTTAGTAACTGCGCTGTGGTGCTATTTCCACGTTTTGGTTCGAAATATGTTCGACGATAATCAAAACGTGAAAATATAGAGCTTTTCTGAGCTACGTGAGCGAAACCTTTATGTGTTAAACGCCATACATCTATTGGCTGCACCATTTTGTATGTTAGTATAATTATCCTTACGCTTGTGATGATGATGTGTTGAGACGTAGATTGAGATATAAAGATGCACTTAATCATTGCACAGACCATAAGGACACCATCATTGACGGATTTCATTCTGATTTTCTATTGATTCTCTAAAGAAAACTCAATAACATTTTTCCTGACTGATCGTGATTGTCGTCATTTGCTAGTACGTGACTAATAAGAAAAAAATAATAATGGGGTTTTACAAACTCTTGTGAAGTACATTTTAATTTTTTGAAAGGGGAATAAAGTACAAAAAATGCGTCAGCGCTTTTTATTGTTTCGCTATTGTTTAGGCTGACCCGCATGCCTTTGCGTAACCCAGTACTTTGTAAAAAAAGATTTCAATCTGGAAAAATAGTGGTGATAAAAAAGGCGTTTCATTTTTATTTCTATTGTAAAACTAAACCATTTCTCTGTTTTCCTTTCGATGTCCTAAAGTGGTACAATCTGTTCTTGTCCTACTAAATAATTCTCCAAATCGGTCTCATATTCTTCAACACTGCATTTAAAAATCCTATTAATAAAAACCGCTAATTTGGTGGCAGGCGTGAGTTTAGTAATATTACGAGTAATGCGCTCTTAGTACTCCAATTCTTCACTTTTCATATTAAAAACCCAAATATACCTCAAGGGCCCATTTACTCGCGTGCCTCAAGAAATATGTTACGTTTAACGTATCTATCATTAGACCCACGCAACTGGTGTCACATAAAAGTTATGATTTAACTTTATATTGCTCATAAATTCGTATAATTACGAGTTTTGGCTGGAAATGTGTCTTCAGGGATTGAACACTTAAGGATGTTTCTTGGAACACCAGTTTAGTGTGGTAAAGTTGAAATGACGTATTTATAAGACAAGCCTCCGTTAAATTGCGGCTATAAATGATGGAGATGCTAGAGCAACTTTTAGTAGGTGCGTAAAATATAATAGTAGCCATTTAGTGTATACTCTTTGAGGGTATTGCTTCAGCTAGGACTTAGCTTAGATTATAAAACACTAGACAAAAGGTAAGGTAGAATGTTACAGGCCTCACACTTATACACAAGCACGGCCAAAGCCAAAAATAGTTGATGACGATCTAATTACCTTTTAAGAACTTTGGGTTCGATCCCTGCATAGGACTTTGGCATTATTGTGCACATTTTTGGCCGTGATCGTCACAAGTAGAAAATAAATCTTTTAAGAAGTTTATTGTATCATCTAATATTTTGGTGGTAATTTAAAACAATTTAGCAGAAATGGCTAATAATGGAAGGAAAATAAGGTTTAGCATGAATGTATTAATTTATCATAAATATATTATAAGACTCGTAACAAAATAACCAGCTTTTACAACAATTTACAAACTACAAGTAAATATTGTTATAACATTACGACTTGGCATTAGTCTGTAAATTAAACAATAAAGTAACAATTAACTAGTCTGGTACTAAATTAATATTAACAAAGTAGAGAGCTGTAAACCAAATGTAATTGACCGAGACATGGCAAATTGTTCTAAGAAATGTGAACTACATTTTGGATAATGTAAATGTTTTAGTAATAATATTGTCAGTTCCACTAGACCCCGGTGTAATATAAATGTCGCTCGTCTGAACTAGCTTTCGTGTGTTGCTGGAACTTAGCACAGGGGCTACTTAGCTTTTTCAAAATAGTGTTAATACGCACGAAACAAAATATACGTTTTATGTGCTTTGGTTAGCATTGGCGTGCTTGTGGCATTACGTGCCTGAACAAACTCAAACATGTTGCATACATTAATATAATTAAAAAGCATGTGCAGGAATGAACACCAATTTCTAAAAGCTAACTTAGAACATTCAGGTAACTTTAATGTGTATATTTTAAGTAAAACACATTTAATGTATCTTGCTATCCCTAGAGACGAAAAGGTTTTATTACTCGTTAGGTGAATTACTCGTAAAACTACTAGCTAATGGATACGTAATAGCTTTCCGGAGAAACGCTATCTTTTAACGAAATCCTACAAAATACTTCATGAATAGCTTTTTTAAAATGGCGTAACTGAAAATATTTCAATGACAAGTTAAAGTATAATAATGTTTTTAAGTGAAACTTGAAATATCATTAGGAATATCGGGCCACTTATTACGAAAAGTAGCTGTGAAGGAATAATTAATGACACTTTTTAATGAGACCTCCTTCGGTTAACGACTTGTCCTTGTCAATCAAAATGACAACTCGTTCCCAATTCTATTGTCCACAGATAATAAATCAAAGGATATAGCTGCCAGGAACGTAACTGTGGCAAACTTTGATGGTTGAGAGGCAAAGGTATATATTCAGCCAGCATAACTTCAAACACATATTAACCTGACCAGCTTAACGTTGAAACTGTATTTCTAACTAGTCGTATAAGGTGAAACTGTTTAATTGGATGTACAAAAGTTTGCGAGGTTTCGAGTTATGGAGATCGAAGTTGCAGAAACCTTAATGCAGTGCATCACTATAATTCCCCGTACGGGGAAAACGCTTAAACTACGCTAACTACTCCTCAGAATCGTAGAGCAGAACATATCCACTCAATATTTGATAACCGTTTGTGGCTGAACTTATCTGTTGTAAATACCTATAGCAATAATGATGTTTTATTACTTGGCATCTCTATCACTGGCTGAAAATGCCTACGGACCATTGTTTTGAAGTGAAGAATAATTTTAAATTAAGAAAATCTGTCTGTCTTGTTTTAAAAAAAACAATGATCTAACAACTGAAAGTAGAGATTTAGCAATAATATCTATTCTGGTAATAAAATGATCAAACTGAGTATACCTAACCTAGTCCTAAAACTAGCTAATCTTGCGATTGTCTGCCGGGCGAGTTAAAGATCAACACAGGCTAAGAATTTAAATTTCAATCGTTTTACTTAATATGAATAGATTACCAATAGCGTAAGAGTTCCGTTATAGTTAAGTTAACGTTACGTAAATTATTGACGCAATACAGTCAGTAAATTTAAATAAACCCAAAAATCCGCGACACGAAGGTATACCCTTTCTCAGAAATATGCTTGGTTTGTAACTTTGTATTTATGTTAAAATAGGGAAAACGGTATACGGAATGACGAAGCCGCAATACGTAAGGACATAATACACTAACGTCCCTACTTATGTTACAAAGCCAATCAATCTCAAACAAGGTCGATAACCAAAGCATGTATAGCCGACACAATGCTTTGATATAATAGATACGTTGGTGCTACAGTTATTACGTACATATTGTAAAATTAAATCATTGAGCTTTGATGTAAACGTCACATCTTCCCACGCGCGTTCACGTTTTGATACGAGTTCGACGTCAGGCCACGAAATGTGTGGCTGAGAGATTGAACAATCAGTTAGCGTTAAAAGATTTTATGAAATGTCGTCACCATCCCTGCATTCCTTAGTGTTGGCAGTAGTGAAATGACACTCAATGGCATTATTCCGGAATGCTCATAAAAATAGGCAAGAGCAAAATTAACGTCCGCAATAATTGTCTGGTCGATATGAATAGCCTAGTCAACTTAGTCAGTCGACTCACTACGATACCAACTGTAAAGTTATACTAATGATAATTTAGTCGAGTGGTATCCTACGGATCGTAGACTCGACATTTAATAAAAATGTGAAATCTTTGTAGATGCCAATTAGGGTCGCAAAGAAATTCGTATTACTAACCTTCACAAACAATTTTGGGCCACGACTCACTCACAATTGACCTCTTTGCTTCACAAGCTCTTCGGATCTGCTTTGAGCAAATTCCACAGGTCACAGCGCTTAAGTCCTTAGACACGATTCCTTTAGGAATTTAATTGCCAGAATCTTGTTTGAATCAAGCTAAATTTAATCATTTATCTAACATAGGTACTTGTTCAGATTCCTTAAAAGCGAATGGTCTTGAATAGTTTATTTTGAATAAGAGCCTATTATTATTTTTATTTTCTACCGTGGACAAGTTAAATATGTTTTGTTTTGTTTATTAATACACGCCCGTAATCTTTGAAAGGGTAGGCAGGCATGTTTTGTGCTTTATCACAAATGATTTTCGCATTTAATTAACCCGAACCCAGTTTTTAAACGCCATTGTTGGCGGCACCTACATCCGTTTGCGCTGGTGTAACTTAATCCCATTGAGTAAATGAAGAGAGACATTTCAGCCTCTACTAAAACTGACGAAGCCATACACATCTTCCCGCGTATTCCATGGCCCGCCCCGAATGTATCCATAGTAACAATGACGTATGCCTACGTTGCACGGTATAATAAAACGTGTGTGTTGCGAAACTGAGGATTTATTCCCGGACCATTATTTACGGGACTTTCGGGTGAAATTAGTGCGCCACTTAAAACACCCAACCCAGGTACCGTTAATGATTAACAAATGTAACTATTCTTAGAATTAGATGGGTTCATGTTATGGGCATAACATTACATGCTTTTGTTATTGTGTTTTTAGCCACTGAATGTTTATATTTTGCTTGAAAGACAAACTTTGACACAATTAGTAGAAACACGTATTGTGTCCATCTAAATTTAGTCATACTGCAAAAAACGGAACGTTGCACGTTGCTACGTAGGTAGGTAGATGTGTTATTATGAATGAAAATACACAGGCAGAGACCCGCGCGCCATATTTGACAAATATTTATTAGGGGTTGTTTTTTCATTCTGGCAAATATGTAGAAAAGCCTCGAATAAAACGCGTGAGCTTTCAATTTAGACTTGGTTATATTGCGACTAAATTAGATAAGTTCAATTTACTATTGTTAATGTTTGAATCACGCCTTTTTTTCTACTATTTGTATAAGTAATAAATGTTAAAGAAAGTATAAAAACAAATGCATCCTTAAATAGCAATTAAACTCTTTATTACCGACGCAGTGGCAGCTGCAACCACCTGTCTGAACCACCAGAGAGATTAGATTGGAATCGGGCATCGGTCGCCGGGAACGATAAAATGATTTATTTTCTGTAATTACTTTTTTAGTGTTGTGGTGGCGCGAAGGTCTTTGTGTCGCTGTCATATGCATAAGGTTGCGGGTTAGTCTAGACAAATATGAAGCGGTTGGAAGATTTCAACTTTATAAATAATATGTAACTATTATTAAAGTCTACACTCATGGAATTTTGGAATTGCCCTACCGACGTGGTAATGCGTTTGCCCTCTATAATTACATTAAGTAAACACGTTTAAAACAAAATCCTATGGTATAAGTATAAGATTTTGTATTTTGTTTTAAGAACAGACTTTAGTTCAATAAATTCAAAACGCCTGATAATAACATAATAGCAATAAAACGACAAATGAGATATTCTTGCATTCTGTTCAAATTTATGTTAAAGACATTTTGCATTAAAATCTTTACTCGTATTATCATAAAACGTGCAGGCAATTTTTTTGGGTAGGATTTAACGCACGGAGACGAAGATAATTATATATTTTTTTATCTATATGACTCGTATCTTCTTTGTCGCAATTTATTGTTCGAATTATTCTATAAATGCCTGGTATTGGTGGGATTATCATTTGACGTCAGAGGTCAATTCTGAATCGTCAGACAAACAGAATGATCTGAGGCAGACAACTCCTTAGAGAAATCAATCCATGCGCAAGTGTTCTGTCTTTAAAACGGAATGACAAGTTTACGTTCTAAAGCCAATTAGGTAAGAAACTGATATTGTTTTCTCTGGGAAAATATAATCCTCCTGAAAACACACTATTTTCACCAAACCACGCTGAGTAGATTTCTCTTAGAATTTATAACTACATAATATTGACACTGACAACATCTGAATATGCGTTCTTAGAACACAAACATTTACAAAAAAACAAAAAATTCATAAAATTTGAATGTACTCTCTACGTAATCATAACACGCAAATTTAATATAAATTATACATTAACAAGCACTCTGTTATTGCAAACACGCGTACTTCCTCTATTTTGGCATAATTTAAAATGATTTATGTGACGGATTGATAATTTGGCGAACTTTCACATAAAAACTTGCGTAGGCACTATTAGCTAAATACAAAAAAAAACATTGAATAAAAAAACTGTACGAAATGTGTATCAGTAACTACAATATTTGTCTACCTAGTTACTTTTAAAAGGTTTGACAGCTCTTTGACAGTTATGCTTTAAAATACTACATATAAAAATAACATAAAATTTAAAGACAACAATATTGTATTGAAAAAATATAAAACATCGAACGTTTTACTATAAAGAACTACACTTTTATAAAGTCAATAAAAACGTATTACCTTTACTATCGGCTATAACTTGCAACGATCTAAATGGCGACCGTTTTTGCGTTGCCCAAAATAATTCAGCTGGAATTGGTATTGGTAGATACTTATAATGTTTTGACGTACTAAGAACCTAACCAAAATTGTAATTTGAAATGGCTCACTTACAAATAAATTAATTACAATGCTTCATTATTCAATAATGTTCTTTAAATTCACAATTAAAATAAAACAAAAGAAAGTTTTGCATTTTCGCGCCTCACATCGCCGGTCGCATCAGTTTTATATAAGGTTTTATATAATTAATTGTTACTTAATAAATCAGTCGTAAATAATAGCAACGATATTAATCCACAAAGAAAAATAAAATAGACAAAAAAACAATTCCGCCTCTCTTTAGATTTTATATAAATATTCAAATTTCCAAACTTTACAAATTAATAACAGTAACCCTTAGAATATAGAACCAGTAACCTACCAATAAATATTTTCTATTTGAAAATACTTTTTGTTTCGGATTAAGAACACGTTATTAAATTATGACCATTTTTTTTAAGTTTTAGTCGATTAGGAATTAGAAACTAGAGTGCTGCTTCAGTCTTAATTAATTATTTAAATATAATCTTAGCTAACTACACCTATCAAATTATATCTATAGTAGGT
Organism: Abrostola triplasia; assembly: GCA_946251915.1. NCBI lineage: Eukaryota > Metazoa > Arthropoda > Insecta > Lepidoptera > Noctuidae > Abrostola > Abrostola triplasia. Next base: position 10,126,054 of record OX276441.1, on the reverse strand, counting down.
TACTAATGAATATATCAAATTCCATTTGTATAAAATATATATTGTATACGTCAATATACAGTGTACGTATAAAAATAAAGATAACAAAGCTGAAGACTTGATGCTTACCTCAGATACCCGAAAGAATGAATGAGTGTCTTAATATAATACCTTGCTCTAGAATCGAATTTAACATTAAAATATAAAATGAACTCACCTATTTTCGTGGTTTTATTATTTCATTTAATTTTATTTTCCGATTCACGATGCAAGTTTCCATCACAAAATAAATATTGTTATTTTATAATACCTATTAATCTGTTCTAATTTTAAAACTTGTTTATAATATAAACACCACTAAAACTTTAGTCGATTTCACAACACACTTAATCATTCCATAACATTATTTTAATCGATTATAATTCTGTTATTTAATAAATGCGATTTTATTTATACCGTATAATAAATTATAGTAGCACTGGTAGTATTAATGGGAATTTTGTTTTATAATATAATATTTTCAGTTTTATATGTACGATTTGTGGCAGTAACAGGTAAACGATAGGAATGTTCTATTGATAAGTTGCTCACACGCCGACTAACCAATAAACCGCCTGTATCGGGGTTGGTTTATGCACGTACATAGATTATTTGTGAGACTGGATACAGGTGGTCCTTTTTCTAATAACATTTTTTTAAATTAACAGAACTATCTGCTAAATATTGAATTTGTATTTTTTCAGTTTTTGCATCTGAAACATCAGACTGAAGTCAGCCTGCATGAATAATACCTTTAATCAACCTCCCATGAACTCAGCCTACACGCTTTTACCGAGCTTTCATGTACTACTTTACAATAAAGATCACATTTGTTACCACATGTTACACTCTTACTCAAATATACCTACTGACTGGCCTTTGAATAACATTATAGTTAATTAGTCAATAATATCTGACTGCTTAATCTGACTAGATTTGCCAAACATGTATATTTTGTACACTATTTTTTACTTGCGGAAAAGGTGATTCTTGAACTTTAGTTAGGTGTCTCAAAGTCTGGTTTTCATTCTAAAAGTAGAAAAATCAGTCGGATAGGTACAAAAGTATACAATTCTTCACATCCACAATCTTTGGCCTGTCTGGTCTAATATTAGTTGCGCGTGCGACGGCGATCGTTTCGTATCAGTTTTAGTTTTTATTGTACGCCGCGCCGCGCGCCGCCGTCCGGTGTATTTCGGGACTACTCGGCTTTATGGTCGGGGAGACCGCGCTAGCGATATGGACTCAGTTCACACGAATTGTGATAGATATTGCTGATGTCATGGAGTTTATGAATTGATGACTTTAATAGTGGGCCGTGTGGTCGCCAGCTAAGAATAGGTAACCCATTTTACTGCCGTGGATGTCGTAAAAAAAGGAATAAACATTGTTTGATAGGCACTAATGTTCACCTGTGTTTTGTTAACGCTGTTGTGATCACTGATCTGCTTGCGACCACACTTTATTAATTTCCGTGTGGGGCTAAGACTGATTAGGTTTCGTTCAACTGCTCGGAAGAAGAACGCTGAGCTTACCTTGTTGACGCACTCATAGAGATCTAACTGAATCCCAACTGGTGCTCAACAATAATATTGGCATTGTGACACTTCACAAAAATATGACATTGTTAATCATAAAAATATATGCATAGTCGACAGAATCATTCATATCTTCATTAGGTACCAATCAATAAGCATTGTGCCAATATGTCAATATTAAAAACTTGTGTTCACGTTAATTCCCGTGTTGTAATTTAATTCACATTCTTGACAGTTATAATTATAATTTATTGTCATAAACTGGTGCCCGAAATAAAATTCTACTTACATATTTGCATTTATTGCATCCAAAGTTTATTTCAGCTCTCTCAGTTGTAAAGGTAAAAAACCGAAAGAGACGTTGACGTTGCTTCATGAAAGCGTCTAAAAGTGTTAATAACGACTATTGACATTATTCGAACAGAATACCGCTTCATTAAAAAATATATTTACACACAATATACAGAGGCGAGCTTAACTCCGCAGCAAACCTTTGGAAATACCTGTAACTTAACTACTCTTGTAAAAGCAAATACAGGCAGTATTTGATTTTACATAGGTATATGAAGTCAAGAGTATGTTCCAGGAGGATGTGCAAAGATTAAACGTTTAAAAAGGTTTTGTAATCAGTATCAAACAACCACTCATACGTAGTTCCTACTGTTTACATAACAATATGTTTATACACAAGTAACATTTAGTACTATTGACTTTGATCATTAATTAATTCTAATTTATCGGTACTCACACACTCTTATTAAACAACTAGCTGCGCCCCGCGGTGTTACCCGCTACATTTTTTCGGGATAAAAAGTAGCCTATATGTTAATCCAGGGTATAACCTATCTACGTACCAAATTTCAACCAAATCGGTCCTGCCGTTTATGCGTGAAAGAGTAACAAACATCCACACATCCATACATCCATACTCACAAACTTTCACATTTATAATATTAGTAGGAAGTAGGATTAGTAGGATTTATAATATTAGTAGGATAGTAGGATTACAATTAATTATATTGCCTTGAAGATAAATCTTAGACAAAATGTTTTTTTACAAAGATTGTTGGATTAGGCAACATACTAACAGGGTTAACTCGATTGTATTATGATTTTTCCAATAACCATAATAACCTTTAAGATAAACAAAGAACAAACCGATAATAAAATTCTGGATCACAATATACAATTTTGTTACCTAAATGGATCGCACTATTCCCCCGTTAAACTATGTATTACCGAAAAACGAGTTTATTATCGGGAAATTGTTATGATTAACGCAACATGTCGGGACAGATAAAAGTTCTCCTGTCCTATGTACCCACAGTTCAGCTATTACTCAAACCCGTTTGATATATCATATAAATAAGAGAGCCTCGATGGAACGCTGAACGAAAATGGTGAAAACTCTATTTGTGTCGATCGCAAAACAAACAGGAGTATATCTCACGTCGTATTTGTCATTATTATCGATTTATTTTTTAGTTTCACAATGGTTGGAAAAGAGAAAATGGTGAAAATAACAACTTCTTGAGGGTCTTTTTAAATTTTACAGATAATGTAATGTGACAGTGATTATGTCTCTGTCCTTGACTTTATTAATTTTGTGCTCCTGCGTTCGAATACAGGTCAAGCAAAAAGTAATTGAGTTCCCCTTGAAGTAATTCTCAGTAGCAGTACGGAGTCTAGATTTCTGCTATGTTTATTTACATAACATCACGCCTGTATTCCCCGAAGGGGTAGGCAGAGGTGCACATATAGTAGACCCACATTTCGCCAGTTATGTTTTTTAGGTCCCAATGCTATGTTTATTTATTTATTGATTTTCAACAGGTACACCAACAGCATCTATATCACACTTTGTAATTTATATAATTATGTTAATAGCAATAAGCTCGCGACTCGCCCCTATTTACTTAACCATCTATTACCTTGACCTTGATTCCATGAACAGATAACTTTGGCCTTGAACCGAGTCGTCAGTAACACTTGTAACAACATAATATTATTTTGTTCTGTAGATTCACCCTATAATGGAACAGTAACCGGTGACATTCTAATTGCAGTGCTTGTTTAATATTTAAGAATACTAAACCAATAACTTAGAATTTCTTGCCGGTTCATAATTATCATCGTTTATATGAAATATGAAAAACATTTTGAGTTGAGTTGAATTGTTTACCTTACATAGTTTTAACCCGCCTGGTCATAACTACAACTATTTTATGTAATTCAACAAGTAATAATTATATTCATAACTCGTATTCTCATCGGAATACATTGTAGTCTATTCTAGAATTAGTATCAGTATTGCGTATATATCAGTAAAATATGTGGAAGAGGAATGTATACACTTAAACATAATTGTGAGGGAAATGGAATGGTAGGCGCTAGCAGATGCTACCTATCTGTCACTGTCTTCACATACTTGAAATCTTTGATGAAAGCTTATTGGTGTGGCTATGGAAAGGCTACTATAATATATGAAGGAAGGCTCTTTTTTATTATCCCAACGTCTAGGTTGACGAGAACAATAATTAGTTATTTTCTAGCGAGTTCCACACAAAGCTTAATGAATGTTGAATAAAAAAATTCAGCAACCTAACGAAAAGGCGTTCATACCAAAAAAATATCAGAAGATTAAAATAAGTACTACTGGTGAGTATTTTTCAATAATTCATAATTAGTTAGTGCGTTCAATTTGCAATACTATGTTTATTTTCGGTTTATAGAGAAAATTCACACAGAAAAATACTTTTTCATCAAATTAGTTATAATAAAATATAACATTAAAGCCATTAAACATTTTTTTCATAAAAATACTATTCAGAAAACAAACATTTAGTATTTTAGTCGATTATTTGTAGTTATCCGAGAATATACGCGCTCCAACTCTAGTGACTCTAACTGTCAAACTGGCGCTTAAGTTCCCCCGCCCTCTTTCCTCTTGACATTTGTTCAGGACGAACGTTTATTTTTCGGCATCACACGTTTCGTGTCAAAGCGACTTAAAAGTAAGTGAAATTTCTAAAATAAATATGTGATTATGATATTAAGTGTTCCATAAGTGTGTGGTAAAACAATAATAGTTCGATGATAATATTGTCTGGGTGATAAACTTAGATTTAGATAGTCACGCGACTATTGTCAAACTTGTGCATTGAAATGGCGGTAATTCAGTGTTTTGTTAAGTTTTAGTACTTGTTGGTCCGTTCCATTACTATTGTTGATAGTAGTTGATGTTGATTTGTCCGTAAACTATCGCTGCATTCACAATAACTTACTAAAACTTTACTTGGTAGCCAAATTAATAACCTACCATGTGTTGTTATTTTGTTGTAAGCATTTCACTCTCCAGTACGTCCAATTTGCCCCGTTACCTTTATTTTTGAGTTAGTGAAATACTTGATTTCATGCATGTGTATTTTGTTTCCAACTAAACTACCCAAGCAACTTAGTTAAATGTAGTGTTGTTTTCATAACCTCAAATACATACTATTATTTGAACTCGTATGTTACATGCCCGCTGTTATTGATTATGCGTGGATAATATAGATAACCCGTTTTATGATTGTTTATTAGCTAGTCAACATGGTCCTAAACTAGTTCCATGTTAACTTAAAAAAGTAACCTACCATAGACTTGTTATGTTGTAGAATGCGTTACGTGGCCGCGTATTTACTGGCTGTGCTCGGCGGCAAGGTGTCCCCGGCAGCAGCGGACGTGGAGAAGATCCTGAGCTCCGTGGGTATCGAGGCTGATGCTGAGAAACTCAAGAAAGTCATTGCTGAGCTCACCGGCAAGAATGTTGAGGAGCTAATTGAGCAAGGTAGGTTTAAGTACTATCATCTCTTGACTGTCTGAAGCAGTCATATTAGGTTAACAGTAACTATGTACTCCATATTGTCTGTTTTATTTAAAGATGTGGTTGGTGGCAAAGTGTGCAAGGATTTTAGTGACAATCTGGCAAATTATTGGCTATAGAATACTACTTAAACATCACATACACATACTCGGGACAAATATCTGTGGATCATACATATTTTTGTCCCATGCGAGAATCAAAACCTTATGAAAACTTTTGTCACTTCTTGCACACCCTTTGCTACACTGACTGATAGTTTAAGTTATTGTATGTCAAGATAAATCTGTTATTTATTTAATTATTACCTTTAGTGGATTTTTTGTGCTATAATTAATTTGTTGTTTACTCTATGGAATTATAGCACTGTTGAATTGCCTCCTTTCAAGTTGTCCTGGACATCATTAAGGTTGTTGTGTATGTGTACTAGCTTATTTTATCTTATATGTCTGTCCAGGTCGCGAGAAGCTGTCCTCCATGCCTGTGGGTGGCGCTGCCCCCGCTGCCGCTGGAGGCGCCGCGCCTGCTGCTGCCGCCGCTGAAGAGAAGAAAGGTATGTCCTACGTGATAGTATGCATTAGTACACCTGTTGTAAAAGTCAACAAGACTGTATTATATTGAGACGGGCATTATGGCTTAAATACATAGGATAACTGGTAAAACTGTTTTTTGTTGTACTTACACTGTAAATCTTATGGTAGTTACTTGAAATGCCATCGATGTTTTTATTTACTAGTATATTTTAGTGTGATAATGTTCATGATGATTTCCAATTTACACCATCTTTCGACTGAAAGTCTTTGCTGTTACTACATTAACTGATGTAAATGTTATTGACCACCAACATAAACCATTTCTATTTCTCCACTAACTTCTGTTGTCTCCTTTTGCAGAAGAGAAAGAAGCTAAGAAGGAAGAGTCCGAGTCTGAAGATGAGGACATGGGCTTCGGTCTGTTTGACTAAATGCACTTCGCAGGTGAGTTGTGAAATACATTTTATTTTACTTGACGTAATCTTGAACAATCCCAGGAATGTCATTGCGATTAATTTGGAATTACTATTGGAAATAGCCACTGCATTGATCAGGTTCATATTACAAACCTATTACCTACTACACTTGTTTGTTTTGTATATGATGATTTCAAACAACACCATCTTTCGACTGAAAGCCTTTGCTGTTACTTACCCTAACTGAAGCATACAATAAACAACTTAAATCATCTACAGAAGCTGGCAGTAGACAATAATGGTGTTTCTTTTGTTACAGTTCGCGCGGCGCTGGTCGTTATTCCATTTTGTATGGTGTAAGCGTAATATGTCAGCATTTATGTTTCTATGAAATATATTGCTAATAAACGTTCTTTGATCTTTTATTTCTTAACAATTGTTGTTCTTGTGGAGAAAACGCTGATAAAGATTATTTCCTGCCGTTTGAGTTGTATCTAATTTTTTACATTCATTACAGTCTGAATAAGTGATTACCAATATTATTACGTCTTATTTTAGTCTCAAATGAGTAGCTGCATATTAGTACTTTAGTCAATAACACCTAAATCTAACTAGGAAAATTTTAATAAAACAAAATTTTACAGTAGTACGATTTATATTAGATATTTTATTAACCGCCATCTATCGGTACCAGCTCCCAATAAGTAACATTCCCAAGCAAGTAACAAAGTTAAATAATAGATGGCGCTACTTATATCACAAAGTAATTTACAAACTTAAATCTACAATTAGAATATCTAATCAATTTCCAGTTTCTTGAAGGATCCTTCGACACCGCCGAATATGTCTGAGATAGTCTTCGGCTTGCCCGGCCGCTTCGATTCTACCACACGCTTCTTGTTCTCTTGTAAGATGAAATCCTTGTTTGCACGCAATTTTATTATCATTTCATCTGAAACGTGAGGCGTAATTTAATATACTTATTTGCATACTTACGCGATGGACACAATTTATGAGACTGGATAGTTGGGTTTTTTATTAGCAAGTATTAATGTTACCCTAATTGTAGAGTTTATTTTGCAAATGTTGGTAAAACTTGTGTATAAAACAAATAAATGCACAGACCATATTTTGGGTCCAAAAATACTTTCATCGCTGTAGCTATAATTTTCTGTGGAAATTGATCCTTAACCGGTTGAATTAAGCACATAGGTACCTCTGAGCTCATCGAACGTCTTGAACTCTCCACCGGCGCCCTTGGGCAGCCCCGTTATCGGCACTTGCTTGTCCAGTGTCTTGGCGCCGATCTGGTGGATCTGCAGAACATCCATCAGTTCCTTTTTCATGAACGGCTTGATCATCATCATGAGACGGTCCATGAAGGATGGGGCGTTCAAGAAGTGTAGGCCTCGCACTTTTACTAACATAGCTTCCTGAAAAACAAAGAAGTAAATTTTGCATTTGAGTTGAACTGTTCTACACTTCTACCTATGTCTGGGTTAAGCACAGATAAAGATTAAAATATTTTTATTACCTACTCATTTAGGTTTCTACTGCATAATGATGTTAATTGCAATATTATAATAATAATCTTTATTTGTTCTCACAGTATAAAACCTTAAGATTAAATAGTTACAATATTAACAGTGAACGTGGCTTTATAGTCACAGTACGGATCGCAACTGGCATCTTAGCTAATAATATTCTGATGACGATACGATGATTAAGCAAGTAGTCCTAAATAAATAGCTACAAAAGCACTTAAGTATGTACCTGCAAATAATAAAGGAACTGTTGAATGGACTGCACGTCGAGCCTTGCCAGATGTCCCAGCTTGAGGCCGTCCAGGTCGAAGATGAGCACGAACCCGGGCCATGTGCCCTCCTCGAACTGCCACAGGTCTAGGATCATCAGCACTGACCTGGTGACAATATTATGTTATACATTTCAGTCAAGCAATGGGCACACACTATCTACCAGTCAGGCATGACACATTTTTGTTGCCGTCTGAACTGACTAAAGACATACATATATCCAGACTCAATTATTATGAATGTGAAAATAACTGTCTGTTACGCCTTCACGACTAAACCGCTGGGCAGATTTTGATGAAATTTGGCATGTATTAAGTTTAAAATTCGAGAAAGGACATAGACTACATAACGCGATAAAGCCGTGGACAAAAGCTAGCTGATCATAAAGAACTAGCTATAAATTTCCATAGACAACTCATTAATAATATCCAAAGATTTACCTGAGGGACTTTGCAAACTCGAAGTTCTTGGGTTCGTAGTCAAGCAGGCGACAGTAGAGCACAGCGTCACCCTCTCTGGACCGAATCTGAAGAGGTTGCAATAACCTGGAAATATTTAATGAAAGACGTATTTTATGTACTGAGCGTAATAATACCCTACCTAAATAGATACTAAATTACCTACTTAGGTATTACAGTGCATTTTGGCCACCACGACACCGTCTATCACATTAAATGAGAATCAAGCTATTAGGTTCCTATGTATGATTGGCATAGGTTACTAGTACTTTGGTACCTCAAGCATCTTCAAATGGATAAATAAATAGGTAGACGATGCGGCTATATAGGTAATAAGACTGATTTCATTCCACAGCTGTTTGGCAAAATGTTTGGTTTACCTAGTTATTACCTATTCCTAGGTACTTATCAAATGCATTTTTAATTCAAATTCAACTGGTAGTTTTAATCTGTATCCTGAAGGAAGACAGTGACCGTCATTTTGTTGCATGATCCTTCGTCAATCAATAATACGTCATCACCCAATAAACTTACACATTATGCAGGTTGCGCTCAACCTTATCATCGACGACCCGGTCTTTGAAGAAGTTGGTGAAGAGCGTCCGCAGCGTGTAGTGCAGGTCTAGCACCTGCTTCGACACTTCGGCGCTGCGGTCACAGCAGTGGAAGATCAGAATCAGATCCAAGTCTGGAAAGAAAGAAATATATTTATTTTGTAATCATAGGTAGATAGATGGGCCAATCATTTCAATATTGGTAAAGATCGCCTTGTTAGTGGTTGCTAAGTGCGACTGCTGAACACGAGGTTCTGGGTTCGAACCCCGGGTCGGGCAATGTTGTTGGGTTTTTCCATTAGTAAATTCTTAGTAACTGCACGCTGGTCTGGCTTCGTGCCCGGTTGATGGCAATAGGCTCGCCCCCAATTACATTGGGACCTGTAAGTTATAACATAACTGGCAAAACGTGGGTGTAATCACGACGTGTTCCTTCCACGTTATTTTCAAGGTTGCTGAACCCGTGTTAGCCTGATAAACGGCAATAGCCCATGTCTTCTACACGGGCTAAATGGCACTTTTGATAGACGGTGAAATGTAGGTTTTTTGACTCAGAAGATTCTTTAGAAGAATTAGGTAGATATTTTGTATATTAAGCAGGCACAAGTAGGTATTTACTTTTGGCATGATACCATGTATAATAAATCGCAGCCGACATTAAAGAGCGTTATCCTCATTAGCCATACATACACAATATGTGTACAGACTTCTAGTTCTAGAATACTGATCAAGTTGATAAATTGTTCCACGCCTAGAATACTAAACACGTCGGGCCTGTCTATCGCTTTAAGTGCGGCCTAGGCCGTCTCTTACAGGTGGAAGACCTCGTAGTGAAGAATGTACGTCGAATTCGGGTGAAAAATATCTGAATCATTTTTTACCTTGAACGACGGAAATCATCATCGTGATGAAAGTCAATTAGACGGAGCCGGAGGGTGGGTTTTTCGGTTTACAAGATCTAGATGAAACTCTGGGAAAGGTGAGATATAATAGGGTAGATCAATAGAGTCCTAATTTACACCTACCAGCTCACTACAAAGTATTTAAGTATTACCTATAAAAGTTATAAAACTATTTACAACTTACGTCTAAAATGCATTAAAAACTAATAAAAATAAAATGGACCATCAAAGTAACGTGCCCATAAGACTGGCAACAATGTCAAGTTGAATGGCAATGATGATTCATTGACCTAAAGATAAATCAGCCCAGTGATCTGAACTTAAGTCTCAATTTTGTTCTTGTATATAATATATTTATTTGCAAGAGTACAGTTAAGGTGTGACAGAAATGTTGATCCATAATATTCTGCCGTTTTCGGCACACAAATGTTTAGGTAAGATAAATAAAAACACACTGTGTTGTATTACACACAAACAATAAGTTACAATAACAGTTACATTTAGATAGTAACAGAAAACATAATATCACTAATACAATTTCGAATTTCCACTCCGGTTTCTCATTTAAAAAATCATTTATGAAGTAGTAACATTTACGTAATAGGAATTTGAATAATTTATCTTTAAACATTTCTATGTTCATTTCTTTAAAGCAAATTGGTAATTTATTATGGACATGTATTGACTATATATTTTATTTGTCGACTAGCCTTTTCAGCTACATCGTTGTGTTTCTCAAATAATATGTAGTTTTTATGTACAAAACCGAAATTTCATAAATGTAAGTTGATGGGTGTGGCAAAATTTTATGTTTTTGGAAATGTGGCATACAACTATCTAGCTGGTGCAACCCGCGTAAAGTTCTTATGCATTTCTTCTGTCTTTTAAACACTCTAACGGAGTCGACAGAGTTACCCCATATTATCAACCCATAACGTATTATTGAGGATACATATCCATGATAGGCAGAGAGTGCTGCCCGCATATTGGCAACGAGTTGGCAACACGTCTTAAGCGATACAGAACATAAACAAATTTATCTAATTTAGTGCATAGGTTGTCGATATATACCTATGCCTTCCAGTTACAAAATATATCTATGGTTATGCCAAAAAATATTGTGTTTTCGACTTCAACTTAGACATCATGAGTTATGTGCCTATTGTAACATTCAAAACTTTATTAATTAATATTTAAGATGTAAAATTAATTCTAAAGATAATTTTAAGTAAATAAATATTTGAATTTGAGACAAAAAGCACTAAGAATCTTGCAACGGACAAAAAACCAAATTAATAAGGTGTTTGGAACAGGCTTTTATTAATACTTAATCCTATTTAGACAAAATAATATGTAGTAAATTAATTTAATAGTTTCTGTTTTGCCATCAGGTTAAGTAACTACCTATTAACATATATATAAATTAATTTCTTTTATTTGAATTCGAACAAAAAGTGTCATCGTTTTTGTTTGTAAATCAGACAGGTAAAAAATGTGAAGGTTGTCACTTAACAATCATGATAATGGCACCATACTTAACAGCTGCAAGTGCTAATTAGATTAATTCCCTTTGAATACAGCCTGTATTATAATCTACAACGCACGTGTATCTTTATCTAAGTACTTAAAATGCAAACATAGCTAACTAGACGAGTAATTGCTCTCGTCAGTTATACTAGATATTCTGAAACACTAACATCAACTCGCTTGTCACCTCGCTATGCTCTAGTGTCTTCGATCAACAATATACTAGATGAAGGATTAAGATGTAAGAACAAAATCATATCGCAAAAGTAGAAGAGAAAGCTTAACGTAAACATATATATTTTCCAGAAACAAATTACAAAGCCCTAATGACGACAATTGGACTATAACTTCAATATGACCAAAAATTTATTTGGCGTCCTATTTCTCTAGCCGTTTTTGAAGCGTTGGTCGGTAATCTAGTATATTATTGATTGAAGGCTAGTGTCGAACTCACCTCGGATTTAGAAGCGAGTTCGTAAGTGATACCTTTAGAATAACGACTGATTCTTACGAAACCTTACTATCATATTACTTGAGTGTAATTTGCCTCGTTAATTATATTATTAAAATGCATGACAGCATGGCTTGATCCATGGTTTAATTGTTAATAGAGTACCAAGTGTAACTAGCTGTATTATAAAAGATACATATTTGTTTGTTTGGTTGTATATAGGGGGTAATGTCCGGATCTATCCGATTTCCAAAATTATTTCAGAAATATTTAGACTGGACCTTAAGACTGGGCATAGGATAGTTCAATCTGGGAAAGACACAAACAAATTAACGCAGACAAAGTCGCAGGCAAATGCTCGTTAATAATATACAGAGTAAAATGCTAGCAGGCTTTCTACTTCACGTACGATAAATAAGAACTTAGTCAAAAGGACCAACACTAATGTGACAGTATAAATAAAAAAAAAGATGAAAGTGAATGAGGTCTAAGGCAATGTCAATGTGGGCGAAAATAGCAATATTTGATCTCCGTTTACCATTCCAATAACCTGGTACTGAAGCTATACCCGACTACAGCACATTATGATTTCAAAATCGACCGTATTATATTATACCTACCGCTATCTACACCCCATGTATGCGAAATCTCACTATCCTACGAACGCGCCACATGCAGGGTTAACTTCAAAATGTATCTTCTGATCATGCGTCATCGCCGAAAAAAGTACCAAAAAAGCGCAATTTCGTAAGCTGACGCTGTGAAGCAGTGGAGACTGGTTTCGCCAGTTTCAAGTCCCGAAGAGGACTCGAAGGCCAGTTGTCCAGTTATTACCTCATTATAAAGAATACGTCTGTACAGCAAGTTCTTGGCACGCAACGTAGTAAAAAGGTTTTACAATTAGAGTAAGGTAGCTCAAACGACTTGAACTCTCGGCGCTTTCCATACAAAATACTTTCGTATTTGACGCTCATTCCTTATGGCGATTACACAAAAAAGCTAAGTACATGTTCTAAAGTTCTAAATTCTAATGTAGCCAACGCTTATAAAAGCAAACTAAACTAGGTACTGGTTTTATAACAACAATGAAATTCGTGGGATACCTAAGTATGTATCATCTGTGCTGTCTGAATTACGACGAACATATCCACATACTTAGACTGTTAAACACATATACCCTGTTTAAGGCCCGGCCCCTCCGGCTTTTTTGCCGTAGTCGGGTAAAAAATAGAAATCTATAAGCTATGTTCTGATGCATACCAACAGTTTTAACAAAGATGAATGACTACACAATATCACTCCGTTATCTTCCGTCTACTCCTACCATGAGTTGCAAAAATTGGTAAATAACGTGAAGTTTTAACGGGTCAGCTGACAGTATTTTGACATTATTTGTACTTAGAAAACTGTCACAGAACGTCGCGTAATACGTACTAGGCAGATGTTAGTTCATCGCGCAACTCCAGGGGGTATTGTGCGCATTGTCACAGAAGTACCAAGCGTTTTCAATAGTCCCTAAGTTAAAAACACTTAAAGTAAACCACAACTCGTGGTAGATACCCTGCACTGGTTACACCTCGTTATACTATGTATAATTATTAAATCAGATAGCAATAATTTCAATCTCAAGTGATCCGAAGTCAAGGTCACGCGTCATTAGTACCGGCCTCTAATTAGATGGTGTGTGTTGACTATTGTTAGATGAACCACTTCCTCGTGGTGCGGCCAATTATATGTATTCTGTTCAAATGACGGAAACTATTATCTATTATGTTTACTAGTGCAATGTTTATTTATCTCGACAATATTATCATTAAATCGTAAAGATTATAGTCATGATATCTGGGTTTTATTATTCCAACGTAATAATATTTTAAGAGGTAAAGTTTGTTTTGATGTAATACGTTATCTTTGAATCAGCCCCCTTACCGTGAACTCTTTAAGAAGGACAGATTACGATGTGGAAGCGAGACGGTGCCATACACTGCATGTAGCGGCGTCTCGCTTCCACATCGTTAACTGTCATGTTTGAAGAGTTCATGGTAAGAAGGCTGTTTAGTGTTCATTATTCATTCAATTTCACAAAATATTTTACCAATTATTTGGCATAACTCTTCAGGGTGGACATAGGCTACTCAAATCCCAGAAAAGACTCCGCAAAATCTACACAGACGATGTCACGAGATGTTGACAGCATATTAAACGCTAGGTACATACTGAGATTCATGAGGCCCGAACAGCTTCAAGATACTAAGCTCTCACCTGTGATGTAGTCTCCAGGCAGATGTGGCTGTGTGCTGAGCCATTCTCGTAACTTTTTGATGTCCGCGGGAGTGACGCCCGTGTTCTTCTTATACTCATCTTCTAGACTCATCTCTTTCACAGACATTTTTCTGGAAAAGAAGATTATTTTCGTTACAATACCAACCTAAACTGCAATAAAATTTGTGATTATATTCATTTGTCTTGTAAAAGAGAACAAGAGTGAGAGTAAGTAGGTACCTATATTTATACTGTTGGTCTAGGTTCTATGCAATTTTATTTAAAATTAAACTTTATTTTGAGTCTAGACCGTCCGACAGGTACCTGCTTAAAAAAACCTTCATCATTCAATCTTCGACGAAACTTCTTGCTGGTTATGTTCAGCCAAAACTCAAGTTGGTTTAGTTTTTGTGACCTTTATAACTGTAGGATTAAAAAACTAATGGATGTTTGGAATCCGTACTTATTTTTGTAAGCTGTTGCGCTATTGCGGCGCTCAATCACGCGAGCACAGACAGTGGCCTTCAGTGTCCTAAACAGGATCTCTGATTATAATATTGTGTTTTTGTACGTGAGCAGAATAACCCAGATGTTTCTAGACTAGTTATATCTTAAAAAGAGCTTCAGTGACAGATCTTTTGCAGTAATTATAAACGCAAAAGTCTAACCTGAAGTCCTACTCAGCTTTATCTATCGTATCACCCAGTAACTGGATTGACGAGTTAAATTGGCAATGTACTAGTATATCTGGTTAGCTTGGTGCTGACTCCTTCAAAGTTGGAGTGCAAAAGACTAGGTCAATAATAGTAATAATAATGTGACCAAATTTCAGTCATGACGACCTGTCTCATCTGAGACGAGCCTACTATGCAGAAGATAGTGCACAAGTATGCGGGCAAACACAGGTGCTCACGCTAATTCCTCACTCTTATAATCCAATGGGACGGTAGACCAACACGACTGGAGAGAGAACGCGCAGGAGCTGCTTAAGCCTTCTTGAGTACGGAGGGGTTTTGACATATGACAACGTTCACCCAACACAAGACTGACCGCGGCGAGCCCGGCTTGACTTAGCAGATCGACTGATCACACAAGGCCGATGTATGTATCTATATAGTCATCAGTAAACACGCCTATATTCACAAAAATGTAGGCAAAGGTATGACAGCATATTCTCATTTGCCAGACAGTAGGTACAATAAGTTTCTTATGCACTAAAATGCGAGTTTTTTTCTGTTCATTGGGCATCATAAAAAGTAATGTAGCAGTAAAAACGTAATGTTTTTCACACACTGACAAAATAACTAACACAGCCTTGAACTTCAGAAGCTAGTCTGAGAATGCATCAATGCTTCCGTAACATAATGATTTGGTAGTTTATATTGACAGATATAAAGGTGCAGTTTTGCACCTTCACAAAAGCTGAATAAATACAACGCATATAAGTCGAGCTGCAAGGTTAAGTAACACTTGATCAGTCCTAAGAAGAGGTGCCGTTCTTCTTGTCTCGTGATGTGATCTTATTCAGTTCATTTTGGTTTTTGTGCCATTTGATTACAAGTGTGAAGGAATAGAGGATGTAACCATGGTTACCGAAATCAATATGATATTAATTAATTAAACATTCCGACTTCAAACACAACAGTTCCTTTGCTAGGAATTTCTCCTGTATCGTGGGTGCGTTTCACAAACATGAAATATGATAGTCGGGATAAACATCTGCAGATCACATAAATTTTTGTCACGTGTAGCAATCGAACCCGCAAGCCCTAGCACAGCAGTCCAAGCGCTTAGCCACTGCGCCAATCAGGCCAATTGTCGCCTTCTTAGAAATAATCTTGATCTATGTATTTTCTACTCTATTATGCCGTTTGAAACACAAGTCACATGGACAATGACTTCTTAGGTACATATAAACATTCAACTAATATATAATAGCACTGTGATGATGACAAACATTTATATTCGGCCGCTAAATACTTCATTCACTGCACCAAAGTGACAATCCACCTATATGGCAAGAGGCCTCAATGCAAAATTTACTGAAACCAGTCCTATTAAGATTGGCTGTAACTAAAACATTGCTAATCATCATCATCATCAGCCGGAAGACGTCCACTGTTGAACAAAGGCCTCCCCCTTAGAACGCCACAATGAAAAATCATTGCTAATGCACTTTTTACTATGATACTATTTTTTCTGTAAGTTTTAAATTTATTATAATCTTTTATCAATACTAGTTTTTTCCGTTGCGTTGCCCTGTGCTTCCGTGATTTTTTGCACCAGAACTGCAGCTTTTTTATTACTTTTTGTACAAAATTGCAAAAACTTGAACAAAAAACCAGCTGACCCGGCGAACTTCGTACCGCCCTCTCGCTTTTTTAAACCTTCCCTGGACTTCTACGAGTGTTTAAGACTAGAATTGGCCAAATCGGACCAGCTGCTCTCGAGTTTTAGTGAGAATAACGAACAGCACTTCATTTTTATATACATACTAGCTGACCCGGCGAACTTCGTACCGCCTTCTCACCGTTTAAACCTTCCCTGGACTTCCACGAATAATTCTAGACCAAAATTAGCCAAATCGGTCCAGCCGTTCTCAAGTTTTAGTGAGACTAATGAACAGCAATTCATTTATATATATATAGCAGATATTATTCTGAATAGATTAAGTCCGCTACCCCCTTACTTCTTGATAAAAGAACAAACTATCGAACAGACTTGTACATTTAGATACTACGAATGATTTTATTATTTCTGACACCTCTGACATAATAATTATAGCTATTGAATAGTAGATAATAGGTTCGGCCCCTATTATTACAGGTTTAATTATCAAGAACAGTATAGTAGAAGCTTTCTTACTAAATGCAAATGAAAAAAGTTCCATTCCCGCTTGAGACAAAAATAGTTAAGGTTTGTTCCTTAACTCTATCCAGCTGGGATCTCTATCTCTAGCGAACTCAACTCTATTCCATTGAAAAAAAAATGTTTGCGAAATATCTGTAATTTTTAATCTTTAATCTATGACGACCTGCTTGGCGCAGTGCCTAAGCGATTGGACTGCTGCGCTAGCGGTTGTGGGTTCGATTACCATACGGTATAAATTAATATGTTCTGCAGATATTTGAAATTTGTGCGGAACGATACAGAAGAAATTCCTAGTCTGGGGCGACTGTTTTTTAAAAGAAAAAAATGTATCTCGCCTCGTTATCGTATGGTTGATTAACAACTTGGTGTCAGAGTTTAGACTGCCTGTAGGTCTCTGACATGGCTTTACACACTTTACGTTGCAAAATCTCAGGTGTGCTGGTTTCCTCACTATGTTTTCCTTCACCGTTTTTAGCAACTGATAACTAATTTATAATAAGCACATGAATTCTAAAAGACTTTGGTGCGTGCCGGGATTTGAACATGCGACTTTTGACTTGAGTCTAACGGTCATACCACTCGGCTATCAGTGCTATCGGTTCTCGTTAAGCTGATACATAAACTAAATCATTGATTATGTAATTAATCTTAGCTCTATATACTTACCCCAAATTGAAATATTACACTGTATAATATATGTATATTTATGGTTTATTAAATTCCTATATTGTCCATTACCATAAACACAAAAACGTGATACTCACAAACTATGTATCACTTAAACTGGTTCCTTTAATTAAAGTGACATCAAAACGCGTCCACTCCTTGCGCACACGCATACACTACTACAAAATTGCTTTACGTTTGCTCCAAGAGGCTTTGCTACACGCACTGGGCGGTCAAGAAGTGGCGGTAAGTTGTCATTTATACATAACGTGTTATATTATGTATATGTATACATTATGTTTGTTATTATAACCAATCAATCAAGTATGGTTTGGACTTCGGTTATATAATTAAACCAATGACCTAGAATTTATAACGAGAGGGAAATGTACTAAGATAAAAACGTTTTAACAAAAAGTTAAATTGCCGAAAAAACTTAATAGCAATTTAATTTTTTGTAAAAAGATTTTATTTTATAATTTTTTGTGGCTATAATCTACTAATTAGTACATGCTTAGTTTTTGATTATTTTAATTGCAATACACAGCTCGGTATTAAAATCAACAATAAATCACCCCTATTTTTCTAGCCTTAGCGTAGGATTTGATTTCAAATTATCAATATATGGGACCAACTTCGAGGTATATACTATACAATAAAAAAATAATGATCAAAATCGGACTACCCTATAAAAAGTTATGCGTGATCTTACATAAAAATATGCGTCGACTTGAGAACCTCCTTCGTAATTTTCGTCTATTAATAATAGCACAACGATGAATAAGTCGTTCCTTCGTCACCTTACACTTACTATCATACATATAACAGTTACTATCATAACATTAGCCATAAAGGAGTATACAATCAATGTATAGGTAGGTAGTATACATATACAAAGGCACATACTTACTAGATTTCGCGCATTAACATTACGCCAACGATAGAAAGTCATGTTCTACAAATATAACTGAATCTACTTGGTATTTACAATAACGTTATGACATTAACATCGATGTTAATCTTAAAAGACATCTAATTAGACAAGCTTATTGTTTTTGTCTGAAGAAAACTTACGAAATAAATAATTACCTCTCTCTCTTAGACTCTCTCATTAATTAGTTCATTTACATTAGAAAACACGTAAACATTGCGAGATTTCAAGCTTCTATAGGAAAATATAAGCCTACATTTAAGTGTTCGGCCCCCTTACCATGAACTATTAAAGCAGGACAGTTCACGATGTAAAACCGAAACGCCGCTACATGCCGTGTCATGTGGTGTCTCGCTTTAACAACGTTAACTGTCCTGCTATAAGGTTTAATCGTAAGGGGGCAATTAGCAAAATTTAGGTCATACAGTAGTGGTCTTCTTCTTATCGTATGGTTGATGAACAACCTCGAGGCAGAGTTTAAACTACGTCTCTCAGTAGGGGTTCAAAGCTAAGTTTAATTTACATACAATTCGGCAGTTGTCAGCAGCGTTTAATGTAGATAGTGCGTAACAGTAACATGTTAGACACGTCATCTAAGATTTTATTCGCGTGCCGGTACAAATATATCTGTCCTACAACATTTAGATGTGTGACCAAAACGTATCAATTTAGCATTAAGCAAGTAATCGAACTTGTCAAACATATATCCGTCTCTTTTGTTGCCGCAATTGTTAGACGGAGGTAGTTAAACTTACACGATTCACGAATTAAGGTTTCATTTTAAAAGTTTATGTCTACTCACGCTATTTTCGGTGATCCGTGGCGCGCGACAACCGGTTTTGGCACTATCGGAATTTGAAGGTAATGTATGTATATAGATATTCTCACCTGTGTTCCCCATAAGGAGACCCTTACCATGAATTCTTAAAGCAGGACAATTGCCGTTGTGGAAGCGAGATGCCGCTACGTGCCGTGTAACGCGGCGTGCCGTTTTCACAGCAGCAAATATCCTGCTTAAAAGTTCATGGTAAGAGGGCAGAAGTATGTTATCGCAACCCACATTAATTGATCTGTCAGGTTTGTTAATTATGTAAAAATACGCACTTATTGCTATTTAAATGGCCCAAAATAAAATTACATTACGCCATGCCTACCTAATATATATTCCCTGAAAGGGTAGGCAGAGGTGTGCATACTGCATATAATACACCACCATTTCTCCAGATATGTTATAGGTCCCAAAGAAATAGGCGGCGAGCCAATTATCATCAACCGGACACAAGTCCGACTCCGTGCTGTAAACCCAGTAACCTTTCCCGACCCGGGCTCGAACCCGGGACCTCATGCTCAGCAGTGTCTCTTAGCGACCACTAGACCAATAAGGCAGTCAAATTAAAATACGTAATATATTATTATATTTATTCATAAGCATGATCATCTATGGTATGGTCAATGGTCATTGGTCATCAACCTACAGCCGGGTCCAAGCCTAATCTTTGCTTCCGTCACTTCTCTGCTTCTGGTAAATAAGTTGAAACAATAAAAAAATAATAAACCTATACATTGTCATAAACTGTGAATCGGCTTAGCGTCATTAATATTGGTCTTACAAAGACATTGAAATAATAAAAAAAAAAACAAATAAAAAATGTTAATCTAAACATATAAATTGTAATCCATTGATTATAATTTATTAATAATATTTTCTTTCATTATTAATATTAAAATAACATTTTGTTTGAGCTTGCAAAGTTAATATTTACTTTATTAACTAAGCCTGTCTAAAGCAATTTATATAATACATAAATTAATCATTCAAATATTTTTTCTTGAAACCAACCTGGTCTTCGTGTTATGAACGCTCACCTACCTTACTGATTCAAAACAATTATTATTCGTTCTTTATTTGGGTAGGTACTTAATTATGTACCTACAATGTTTATAATATTTTTATCTAACCATCCAAATCATAATTTAATGGAATCTTAGAAAAATTATAGGCAATGCTCTTATATTCATTATTTCTTGGGTTTGAACCTACGACATATACATAGGTACCGGACGCCTGCTCTGTCAACTAAGCAAATGTGCAGTTACTTGGTGCCTATGAAAGGTTAAGTTTTTCTTTTGTTTCATGCTTCTTAACGAAAACGCCTGTCACTATGTGATAGCAATATAAAAACATAAAGCATCATGCCTGTATTTCCCAAAGCAAAGGTGTTCCTATAGCACACCCACATTACGCCACTAATGTTATTGGTCCCAATATAATAGACGGGACCCTATTGCCACCAACCGGGCACTGGCCAGACTCCGTACTGATAAGAAGTATTTAATGGAAAAACCCAATAACACTTTGCCCGACACGGGATTCGAACCCAGGACTTCATGCTCAGCAGACGTATTTAGCGACCACTAGATCGAAGAAGCAGTCACTAAATGATAACCAAACTCAGCCTTAAATGTTACAACTATGAGGCACTTAAAATATAGTTATAACACTGACTTAACTTGGTACCTGTGTGTCTACCATCAGAAACGTATGTTGTTTCTATGGCAACGATATTTGTTATTGCCATGGCAACGAGCACGACGCTCCCTAGAGTTACCTCGATGAACTTAAACCTGCAGTAAATGCAAACGTAACGTTTTTATGATAGTTTGAATGAAATTTGAATATCACTGTCAGCTCTCCCGCGTTTTTTAATCTTGTAGCTCATGGTAGACAATAGACATACAGAGGGAGGTTTAACTTATAAGTAACCATCATCATCATCAGCCGGAAGACGTCCACTCTTGAACAAATGCATAGTAAATAAAACCATATAAAAGAATTGAGTTATTTTATCACACAAACTTATAACTTAAGAACCAAACAAAATAATTTTAAACTATTATTTTATATGTTAAGTAACATTTGAGCAAACTGGTAAACATACAAACTACGGATATACTAACACTGTAGAGTCAAAAGCAAAAATATAAATACGTACAGCTACACTCTCTGTCTCGTCTTGGTAACTCTACGACACTGGCTAAAAGAACTAACTACATTTATTCAACTCAATTCATTGTTTGTCTATAAAAATCACGAATTTTGTGCAGAAATGCGTACGCATCTATTCTGTATCAACACCATACAAAACTGACGTTTTCTAGAGATGAAGGCTGTATTGAGCTGAATAAGTGTAGATATCTAATCCTGTATCTGATGTTTGGAATGGTTTCAGACATTGATAACGAGCACGCCTGCCGTATACATGACTTATATATGTTATGTCTAAGTACTAAGCTTCGCCATACCCTCACACCCGCCCCTACATCTGAGGGTGATAACATATCGTTTCACAAAAAAATACTATGAAGCCAAACGTCTTCACCTAAAATGCCCTATTGGTGTACGCATTTTTTGCCTAAGACTACACAGCCAAACAATTATTATGACCTAACAAATAACCTTGAACCTAGATCACATCATCAGTCTATCTCCAGCTTCTTGAAGGAGCCCTCCACGCCCCCGAAGATGTCGGAGATGGTCTTCGGCTTGCCAGGCCGCTTGGATTCCACCACGCGCTTCTTGTTTTCTTCCACGAAAAAATCTTTAGTGGCCTTTATTTTCGCTATCGCGTCATCTGGGCGAAAGAAAGTTAAATATGATGTTAAAATATAATATGAAATTAAAACTAGTTAATATTACCAATATCGTAATGTAGATAGAATGTAATGTAGGTTACCGAAAAGATTGCAAATACATCAAATCCCTACGTTTTTAACTTCTTTTGTCTCATTCAATCATCACCCTTAAATTCATCGTACTACCTCGTTCGTTTATAAGCTCTTTCTCTTGTCGGTTTTGCCATACAATCCTTTACAAGGTATAGAGAGTACACCTTTGTCATGTACCCTTAGGCATTATGATTGTCATCTCTGATGAAATTGAGTAGTCTCAGTTGAAATTGGCTGTTACCGAAATTCGGTCAAGATGTCATAACTAGTAATAAGTTTAGTACTCATATTTCCTATTTATTGCTACCTACTAGGTGCGAAAAATAAAAGATGGTGGACTAATATTACCTCTGCATTGCACGCGGGTCTTGTACTTGCCACCAGCGTCTTCAGGCAGGCCCTCAATAGGCAGGAACTTGCCGATGGTAGTGGACCCGATCTGATGGATGTTCAGAATATCCATCATCTCCTTCTTCAGGAACGGCCTGATGAGCATCATGATCTTGTCCATAAACGAGGGCGCGTTGAGGAAGTGCAGCCCTTTGATCTTTAGTAACATCGCTTCCTGGAACGATAGAGTACGTTTTATTGAGCAAGATATAAAAATAAGAGTATTGGGCGTGGTTCCTAAATTAATAAAGCTTGGCACGATTCCATTTAGTTATGTAATATAAATCACACACTTAGTATAAATTAATTAGGGTACATAATATTGTCCAATCAATAAGCCAATGCACTAATCATAGTTATTCATTGAAGTAATTCATATTTTACACACACTGGTAAGAATAAGTGGCGTTACATCGTACCTGCAAGAAGTATAGGAACTGTTGTATTGACTGGATGTCCAGCCGGGCGATATGGGACAGCGTGCAGTGGTCCAGGTCGATGATGATCACGAATCCAGGCCACGTGCCTTCCGCGTACTGCCAGAGGTCCAGCACCATCAGACAAGCCCTACAAATTGATGAAGAAGAATTTTAAGAGTAGTATTAGATGTTACTTACATACTGATAGATATAAAGATATACTGAACGCAAAACATAATAATTAAGTTAAGATAGCACAGTCGTCTGCAAACAAGGGTATACCTGACAGCATCAGCGAAGACGAAGTTCTTAGCGTCATAGTCCACCAGCGCACAGTAAATGATGGCAGCGCCGTCGTATGACCTCGCTTCCAACGGGGTAAGTGCACTGGGATTACACAAAACAAAATCTTATAACCAACATGTAAATTCTTCTCCATAGGAATGAATAATTTTGTTTATAATTCTAGAGTTTTGCCTTTTTTAAGCACTTTTTTAATTCTTAATGGAATAAGGACGTATTGTGTTGTATTATGAAGTAACTTCTGTCTACGACTTTGTTTACATGTAGTTTTGGTTTAAGTTGTATGGCTGTTAGTTTGTTGGTGTTAGTATGGCTTACAAAGAATATATTAATGTATGCTTTGTATAGCAACAAATCAATTTGTGTTTTGTTTTTAAATAGCTTTTCGCTTGCTTCAAGTCATTGCTGTAAATATTCAAATTCTTCGCTTTTACACTAACACCATTTCCACCTCCCATTCCCACACCATCACCCAGTACTCATACATTCCCATTCTTAAGCTACAAATACTTACTAAAAGCTCAAAGTCTTTAATATCTTCTCATTCACTATTCTATCCTTGAAGAAGTTGGTAAAGAGGGTCTTGAGAGTATAATGCAGGTCCAAGACCTGTTTGGCCACTTCAGCACTTCGATGGCAGCAGTGAAATGTGAGGATGAGGTCCAGATCTGGAATTTGAAGGGTCTTTATCAGTATGAGGTTTAATTAACTAGTGAGTGCTGTAGTGTTTGTATTCGCTTGGTTTTTGGTGTTTGGTACTTTGGTTATCATCATATCGTACCGAGTACCTAGTTGGCAGGCCTTCCACCCGGTGGGAGGCCTGCCGACGCTGCGTCTTCCGGTTTGTAGTCGCTACTCGAGAACTTTTTTTCCTTGGCGGTTATCGGTTATTTGAACAATGTGGCCTGCTCATTTCTACTTCAGCTTACATATTCTTCGAGCTACGGATTGCTTTGTTGACTCCCCAATAATATTACTTCTATTGTTTGTACATTAATACTTAAGCAGGTAGGAATATTTTATTCTGACTTGGACTTGAATTCTGCATGGTTTAAAAATAGGTACTTATTCTCTGTCGTCTGCAGCCGGTATAACTTATAGTATAATATATCTCTAATTATATTTATATTCATATTAAGTTGTATCATGCTCCCAATTATTTTTTGCTTTGATAAACAGGTAATCATCGCACAAAATCCCATCAGGCAACATTTCAAAGCCAACCATTACAGCTCTTAGATAATAATGTAATATAATTATTATTTGGTGATTGCGAGGATAATTTGGTTTTGGACGGTGTTATGCTGTATTACACTAAGAAGTTATAAGATTATAATTCAGCCCTATTGATAGAGTCAGGCTTATTCGCCCGCAGGGGCTCAAACAGTAGGGAACAGTTATCGAAGAAATGAAGAAAATGCTTGTAAAAGAAACCTGTAGTTTTAAGTTATGCCCTAAATAGTATTAGATATACCAGCTAGGTGTAGCTCGCATAACTAATAAGATCTCTTTCGAAAGAAATGTGTGAAATCGCGTTCGCTTTAATCTTAGGAAAACTTTCCTAGGTGGTCCCTGCAGCGCTAATGTCTAACCATAAGAATGACTAATCATTATAGTAATGCCATCACGGTCAAGATTATATAATAGTCGTTTATCCAACACACACGCTATGTAACGAGTGCCAATCAACTGAAGGTCACTACTACTATCAATGTCAGTGCTAGTAGCCCATCATATATGATCATAGCGCGTGTTTTCCCTATTCATCACAATTTCCAAGAAAAGATTTTCCCATTTCTCGATTTTTTTCGCCGGATATGACAAGTAGATGTTCATCATCAGCCGGAAGACGTCCACTACTGAACAAAGCCACGCCTGCCTGTGAGGGAGGGGGGGGTGGAGGTTGCCATACCACAGTATTTGTGGTAAAGTTACAGAAGATGCTGCTGCTTATCCTCTGGATTGTTCCTTATTCGCCTCCTTTGACATCCAATGGGAAGAGATGGGGATGTGCTATTCTGGCCCGGCATTTCCTAGGTAAGACGGTAAATGTTAACGACTAAAATTGATCCGCAGATATCTGCCCATTTTGCTATAATAAAAACTGTACTGGTCCTAATGATTTTTAATTAAACTACATATTTTGAAACAATTAAAGCAGATGAGAGAGCACACGCTTGGATCGGAATTTCCAGTTTAGAAAGTCGGCTTTAAATTGAGTAGGCCTTTTGGTTAAACACGAATACACAACGTGGAGCAGAACTTCATGGCATCAGATGATGGGCATTTCATTAGCGGTAATTATCTCCGTGATTGAGGAAGTATTTAATTACGGTGAATGACAATAGCACCATTGAATTGATGACTTTAAATTAAATGAATGACCCTGCTATTATTGCATAAAACTGGAATTACTTCTTCATTATAACATTAGAACCTCTTAAACCTTATTGTCTAGTAATGGTCGTTCGCACTGCATTCTCTCGCAACGCAGAAACTTAGCATATTCACAAGTGTCTGACACTTTGGGTGGTTTAAGGTCACAGAGCGATGCTGATGCTTATATTTTGCTTGTTAACGAGTGCCGTCTTTCTGACGGTCGGCTCTTAATACCTAGATATCCATTTATTTACCTATTTACAGCAAAATTTCCTACAATATTGTACTTAGATAATTACTCTTTGAAAATTGATATTGTGGTGAGAAAAATAAATAAATTGTATTATAATACCCGCCCGTCTGGACTACGACCACCCTACTGACACTACTGAAAGTGACCAACTAAGCAAAAGAAGATTGACAGACAGCGATAATGAAGTGTTTTTCTTCAACTTGCATTGACAAATCTTAATTATTGGTATCACCTATTTTGCATAACAATCAATTGACTTTATAGTTACTAACCAGTAATATGTTCTGCAGGCAAGTGCGGCTGCGTGTCCAGCCAGAGCCTTATCTTCTTGATGTCTTCTGGCGTGATCATGGTCTTCTTCTTGTACTCTTCTTCCAAGGAGAACGGCTGCACTGGACCCGACATAGTGCTGAGGAGAAGCGAGACACTTTTTTTATTATATGGGTATTGGGCTCTAAGCTTCATTACTCTTTAATTATGAGCTTAAATGCATTTTCCTCTTACTGGCCAGCTTTATAATCGTGTCTAAAGTCATTGGCGTAAGAGTAGAATTTTATTTTAAAAATTAACCCCGATATTTTTGGTAAGACCGCTTATCGTATAATATCCAGCATATATAACAACAATATAACAGAAAATACAGTTTTGTTGGTGTACAATAAAAATAAATCTAGTTACTCATCTACCTACATCAAGCAAAAATGCTTTTGCGTGTTTGTGTAATACCGTCGTCCCAGGAAAAATATAGGATCCATTTTGCAGGAACTACGCGGCTAAAGTCGCGTGCAGTAGCTAGACTGATTAATCTTGAAGCTTGATTAACATCAAGGATATTGATTGTTCTGGTGTTTTCTTTACTTAAGTGTTCGTGTCTCTGTGATAAGTGTAAATACAATGTGTTCGTATATAAATATCGGCTCGCTTGCCATGCACACCGACTTAACATGTTGACTGTCCGCTAAGTAGACACAATTGTTAAACAATCGCAGTGTACCTTAATATGTGGTATACTGGACAGTTAAAGGGTTAATCTGTGCCTCACTGTTAATAGCTCTCCAGACCAGCATGACCGGGACGACACATGTCAGTGATACATCATAGATTGATCATCAGCCAGAGGACATCCATTATTGAACACAGATCTTCCCCTTAAAACGCCACAATGAACGACAACTTGCCATTGCATCCAGCTGTTGTCCGCAACTCTGACGATATCGTTGGTCAACCTGGTGGTAGGCCTGTCAACGCTCGAGAACCTTTCTTCCTCAGCGGTAATCGGTTCTTCGAACGATATGGCCTGCCCATTGCCACTTCAACTTGCATATTCTTTGAACTGTGTCGCTGAATCTAGTTTTTTGGCAAATTTCCGTATTCTGGACCCTGTCTTACTTCGAGTATAGCTCTCTCAATAGTTCATTGAGTGACTCTGAGCCGCTCCAAACGGCTAACCATTAGCGACCACGTCTCGGAGCCATACATAGATTTAAGATAAAGATTTAAAATTCCTACTAGCTATTAACTACATTGGTTAAGTAAGGCTGAGAGATTATGCAGCTGCACGTTATTTGTTGTTCACAGGTTTTAAAATAAACGCAGTAAATATTGGTAAACTGATAACTACGTAAAAACTAGTAACAAACATCATTACCCGCGGTTTTACAATGACAGTTGACAAAAACCGTTTTTATATAAAATTGCATATATCCGCTGCTTAAATAATAAAAAATGGCTGAAAACACTGGTTGTAATGGTTTACTTTGATATGGAAAATCTAAAGTTAGGTAATCATCAGATTTATACAAAAAAATATTGAAAACTGGTAACATTACTAAAATAATATAATATATGTTTATAAAAAAAACCCAACCTAACGTATTGTTGGTGGTATAACATTTAAAAAGTAATCATCCCCCTGTAATTAACCTAATGGAAAAACTTAGTCACCTTTTGCCTGGCCCGGGATAAGATAAGTGCGGTTGCTGATCATTATGACCCATGTTCAAGACCCAGGACCTCATGTTAAGCAGCCGCATTTAGCAACCACTAAGCCAGCGAGGACAAAGTGTAGCTAAGAACTTAATAAGGTGAATCACGGAGAAAACAAACTGGCACTTTCCGCAGAGTAGACATTTAAGGAAAAAGTGTATACTTCTAGTTATACCTACTGATGTAAAACCATAACATTGCGTCACGCGGTCAGCCGGTTTGCCACGCAACGCTACATAAACACGGACCGACAATAAAGTCACTTTGCTACTTATGTGGAATGCATCAAGTACACCGACTATTGATACCTTATACTTTTACATAGATACGTACTCGGGACAACTGTTTTATAACAACATAAACATAACATAACATCACGCCTGTATTCCCCGAAGGGCAAGGCAGAGGTGCTCGTATAATACACACATTTAGCCAGTTATGTTATAGATCCCAATGTAATAAGGGACATGCTTATTGCCATCAACCGACCACAAGTCCGGATTCCGTGCTGCTACTGAGAATTGCCTAATGGAAAAACCCAGTAACACTTTGCCCGACCCGGGATTCGAATCCAAGACTTCATGCTTAGCAGTCGCGCTTAGCAAGCGCATCAGCAGTTTACTCTCAGGTGCACTCTCTTCCCTCACATTAACGTCCGATGGGCAGGAAGACAAGCCCGGAGCTCTCTCCGGTCCGATAGAGATCAAGCGCTGTTAGTCAAGCGCTTGATCTTTATGAAGCGCTACGCAATGAAGCTACACATGCTCTCAGAGGCACGCAGGGGTCTAAATGTTAGAAATATCGCCACTTAACTAAGAACTGACCTTGTCAAACGCCTTTTACCAAAGTTGCCCTGTTCCATGTTATTAAGCATCAGTGACAAGAGTGAAAGCAGATCGGCACTCCATGTCCCCTTTCTCTATGCATATTTATCTTAAAACCTGTATTATATATGTACATAATGATAGGTTAGCATATCGCTATCTAAAATAATAACTATATACCCACAAACACCCTAAACACCCTAAACACTCTTACTAAAAAAGAAAGACAATTTAAACATTGAACTATTATAGCCGTCACTGGCTTGCATGTCAAGGAATAGACATCTCAATAGACTTAATCCGGGGTTTAGTTAATGCTGGTGTGATCCCCGTTCATGAATAAAAGGGAAAATGTACATCGAGCCCACAACGGGATCGTCGCCTTATTTCCGGTATCGAAAGGGAATCTGGTATTGGTCGCAAAGCCCGATCGCTAAGGTCGGGTCCTGAGTTCGATTCCCCTGTCGGGTAGTGTTATTATTTGTTTTCTTAACATGGGTGTGTTATATTTGTATAGTACAGTCAGCAACATAAGAAGCTGAACATGTTAAGACACTTGTCAAATAATTGAAAGAAACAAACAGCTATTCAAGTTATTATTTCAAATTACAGGAACGTCCCAATGATCAGAGAATATTTTTAGGACTTTTTACTATATAAAAAGTTGTTCTTTTTTTAATACTTTATTCAAGTTGTTCTTTAACGATTAGAATGTTTTATAAATTAAATGTCAACAACTTATGATGCTGGCTGTACACATCTGCCCTCTTTGAGGACTCCAAGTGTCGAGTAGATTGTATAATCCAATGACAGTGTGATTGGAAACGAACCTGTTGACCTTACTATGTCCCTTTATTTTGTTACCTGTCACACTAGTCTATTTTTTTATTAAATTTTAATATGACGACCTGATTGGCGCAGTGGCTAAGCGATTGGACTGCTGCGCTAAGGGTTACGGGTTCAATTCCCGCACGAGGCAACCATTTTTGCGAACCACAGATGTTTGTCCCGAGTCTGGGTGTTTGTGTATGTGAGATTTCATGTGTGTGAAACGCACCCACGACACAGGAGAAATTGCTAGTGTGTGGCGACGTTTTTTTAAAAGAAAAATGTAGAAAAATTTAATCAATTATAAATGCGAATAGTTTATTAGCACTCAATGTTTTAATTTAAATTCTATGCAGCATCCATGGGTGGCTAAGATGTGATCTAATTGTTACAACTAAGTAGTTAAGATATTATGTAGTTATGTACCATAAATATCTAGCTAGAGTCTTCTTCTTCTTTCTTTAACCCTTATGGCCTGTTGCTGGCGTATATGACAAAATATTTAACTTACTATAATAACTTTCGAGAGTGTTATCCATATTATCTATTATATATACCGGTTATACATACGTCAAGTTTTGGACTCTAACGGAGCCCTTATTAATGAACATGTAACGCGGCGGGATCGCGAGCCGAACGGTTAGAGTCCGAAACTAGTCAGGCATTCCCAACTATCGACGTGAGTATAACCGGTATATACAGTAGAAGATATATAACTACTGACAAAATAAAATTCATTTGTAACCGTCTAGCGGATACTAGAAAATTCCAAAAAAAATTAAGTTACATTAGGCCTAGTTTAGCAACACCAAGGCTATTTGCTAACTTTTTTTGCACAAACTGTCACAATGACAAATTATTTTTCGCATAAATCCATACCGATTACAAAATCAACCTATGGATAAAAAAAAATTAGGCATACTTACAATATTATATTCCTATTATTTCGAAACACAACACGACACGAATTTATAAGATGAATCACAAATATATACACCAATAGTTTAATATTATTAAAAACCCTAAGGACACGTCCGCTTCGCACCAGCCTTCGACACTACTGCCTACGTCGCAAAACAATTCACACATAAAATCAGTTCGTGAATATAACTGGGGCTTTAATGACAAGGACTGCTAAAACAATTATATTTTTGTTATAATTATATATATACCTACTCTAATTATTTTTTTAATTAGATACACAAGCGGATAAAGGTAGGTTATAAAAAAACGCCTAAAACAATTGCCAATCTTACGGGTAAGGTATTAATTAATATTTTTTTCTCATTTTTACAAACACTACTCGTATAAAACGTCAAATTATGAAAATTTCCTAACTTTGAAAAGAAATTGCGAAGAAAACTTAGGGGTCAGTGTCTTTGTTTAAATCCATTACAGTGGTGTTTAAGTATCCCACTGGTATGCTTCAACGAGATCTCTCGTCATCTAGGTACGTCCGACGTACGTCGACGTCCCTGGACGGTCAACCCTGCTACAAAGACTTGACTGTGCAATCTCTACATTACTGCATGATATGTTTGTGTATTGCGACTATTTGCTTACGTCAATACGAAAGTGGATTTTTTTGCATATATCGTATAGCAAGGACATCCTCTCCGCCATTCTTACCCCCATCCCTGGCATCCCTAAAAAAATAACCAAACCTTGTCTCCTATGAGAATGTAGTTTTGATCTATCTGGGACCTAGGTGTAGTACATTTTTAATATGATTCTGTTTTCTACATACATACAATGCATACGTATATTATGTTCCACATTTCTAACCCTATAAACATAAATAACCAAGTACCTAGGTACGTGAATAGAAAATAAAGCGGCCAAAATTCCACAACTATAACCTTTTGTACTGACACGTACATAAACCAGTTTCATCATAACGGTATGAAACATCCGCATCGAATTAAAAGTAAGGAAAATTACCGTATCTGGTCCTTACCATGTATGGTAATTTACCTCAAGCTGACCCTCGGAACCTGTGGAGAATAAGCAGATCAATCAGCTGTTAGTGTCTTAATTATACAAAGTTGTTGGTGAAATACTTTAGTTTTTCTAAAATAAAAGTATTGAAGAGAAAGCCTACAATATTAATTGTATATAAAATAAATAAAATTACAAATTTACGTAACCCCCGACACAACATAAATTATTGGTAATAACCATCTTGATCACAATAGATTTCAAACAAAAAAAACCGCAGCTACACTGCCACAGATTACACGTCAAACTCGTAACACCCCTATTTTTGCGTCGGGGGTTGAAAAGAAGTCCAGGGAGATAAACGTAACAGAATTTCATGTAAAAAGATATGCTCCAATTTCAAAGGTCCCCAATGTAGTCGATTCGTGGTAAACTAGCTTTTAGCCGCAACGTAACAAGTAACAAAAATATTACAACTGCCTTCAAAAAACACGAACTTAAAAGTGTTAAATAGTATTTTATTAATTTCACTTTAAAAAGTCAAGTTAAAGTCGGTGCTAAATCCGATAACTAATTCAGACAAAAACGAACCCACTTATGAAAATCCTCTAATTTTATTAACATAGCGAACGCATAGGATTTGGCACCGACTTCAACTTGGATGTAAAGTGAAGTTAATAAAATATTATTGAACACTTTTAAGTTTGTGTTTTTTGAAGGCAGTTTTTATTTTTTTATGATTTTTTATTCGTTGTAGCCTTATTGGTATAATCACACCAGGCAAACCTAGAAGGCGATGGAGGGACAATCTGGATACCTTTGCGGGAAAGACATGGCCGGAAATGGCACTGAACAGATTTGTGGAGAAATAAAGAGGATGCCTTTGCCCAGCTGTGGGACACATTACAGGCTAATTAAAAAAAACATAATTTAAACTCTGTACGGAACCGTACCTATATCATGCAACTCGATAGTTTATAAGTTAGTCTTCCTTCATTGTCTAACAATGGCATATAACATAGTCATAATACACGAATTAAAACCATAATGAAGTTTTGGAAGGTGTTAATGAGGACCTGTTATGCCGGTGTACTTTTTATAGCTATATTTTATGGCCACAAAATACAGGCCGCATTGTTTTTACATTTAAAAAAACTGCGGGTGTGGAGGTTTAAGAGTTAGCTTCTCAACACAGTAGGAAGAATCTTATACCTTAATAAAAGGCCTTTCAAAAGATACCTCACACGATAAATTTAATCTTAAAAAGTGGTAGGGGGTGTGATTGACGCACCCCCTCCCCCTAGTTATTTTGTATTGGCTTTGCAGGAGTGCTATCTTAAGCTGGGGTTGTGTTCAAAGCGGGAACAAAACAATAATCTACTACCGAGCATTCTTAATATGAAAAACGATTATTTTGTTTTAAATTAAATACTTGTGATGAATAACGTATTTATTTGGATAAGGATTTATATCATGTTTATAAAAACACCTTCGCAAATAATGCATTCTTTTAGAACATAAAAGAGGTTAAGCCAGTCTTAAAAGATAGACATATGCTGTCGCCGACTTTTTTTTAGAACTTTTAAAGGGTAACAATTCTATCATACATGATTATTACGAAACTTTAAAAATGGGTACTTAATAATAGTTATACCAACCGAGTACCTACAGAGTTTCAACAACATGGTACATCTATCATGCCATCAGTAGGCACATAAATTATTATAATTACACAAAAGGTAAATTGAAATTATATATGATGTCGCAATACACGAGAATGATAATATTCGGGTTCCGTAACTTCTGTAACATCAAAAGCACAAGTAGACAGTACAAGTTACAGACAGAAAGAGATATACTTAGTATCGCTTAGCCACTGCGCCAATCAACCCCCTTACCATGAACTAATACATAACGTCACGCCTGTATTCCCCGAAGAGGTAGGCAGAGGTGCACATATAGTACTCACATTTTACCAGTTTAGATGAACTAATAAAGTAGATCATTTTCTGTTAAATAGAAGAGACGCTCCTACGTGCAGTGAATAGCGGCGTCTCGCTTCCACATCAGGAAGTGTCTTTTAGGAGTTCATGGTAAGAAGGCAGATCGCCAATCTCATTGACTAACCTTTTTAGTAGATTTGTATTCATAAGGCGTTTCGCTTTTTATCTGGAGTCCAGGGATCGAAATGCGGAATACTGCCAAAATTAATCTATGGAGATAAAGTGCTAACAATCGTATTTCTCATACCTAGTTGTTTTAGTGTTGCTTTGTGTCTAATTAATATAACCTTGCATTACCACATAACATTGCAACGTAAGGAACTCTTGCGCAAATGTAACACGCACTTGACCATAATTTTTTATTGTTATTTTAGCGCAATTTTATTTTTTAAGATAAAATCTAACCTTCGAGTTCCAGTTAATGCTATTTTTTGGCCCCATGTTATTTTAAAAGTCATATTTTATAATCTACACTGCTGTTTGTAGAAGTTTATTTTATAGTTAAGTTCTCGCTTGTTAAATGTAAAGGGTTAGGCAGAGGTAGTGATGCCAGAATATCTATTTGGTTAAAATCTCGTTTCTTCTCTATGAAACCCCTTTGCTTTGCAGTGGGATAGAGAAAGTTAGGTAGTTATATTTTTTTAACTTGTCCATAAGCAATACGAGAAGACCATACAAACATATTCCCTTATTGATTCCCTGGATAATGATGTCGGACTGTTATTTTGTTGTCTCGTGCCGTTGACCACCCCTTTTCGTCTCGTGGAGAAAGAAGACAGAGAAAGAAAGAAGAAAACAAAAGAGACAAAAATTAAGGGGGAGCCCTTTGTTTTTCATTGGACGTCTGATGATGATGATGAAGCGTGAAGTACTCTAGACTGTGTTTCTGGCATAATGTAATGAGGATTGCCCGTCTACCGCTTCTGAGAATTTCCTTAAAAAAACACTGGCCGACCTTAGAGCAGACTACCTCCTAAGCCCACGCACAATCGCTGTACCAGTTTTAATGGCAGAAAAACTCGTCCGCATAATTATGTGATTAACGTTTAATTTTGTTACAAAAACTTTTTATTATACATACGAAAATAATATTATATTTTTACCAACAACCTGCCTGTCTGTTTAGTATTAGCGTGGGTATTGAGCGTGAGATCCTGGATCAGGCAAGGGTTTTTAGTAAATCTCAGTAGAATCACGGAGTATTTATTCTCAGTAAAAGGCAAGGCTTGCTTTATGTACCTTTCATCCACCTCTGCCTACCCTTTTGACAAAAACAGGCTGTCATGGTATGTTATAACAAAATAAACAGCTTTAGTTTTAATATCAAAAAACACGGCGCTTGTATTTATTATCACAACATTAATATGTTTATATTTAAACGGAAAAATATTGTTTATCTTTAAGACAATCAAAGTAATACACTATAAACATAAATTTAATTTATTAGTTGGTTTTACTTAAAGTTTTTTAAAGCCTTGATCTTTGGTCTTGTCTGAAAGCAGGAAACTGGCTCCGACATATTCTATAATAAATGCAAAAGATTTTTTGTTAGTTTTTGCGAAACCAATTAGAATTGCAAACGGAAAGTAAATATTGAGATTGGTAGTTTTAATTTATGACAATTTGATTGGTCAATCTTATGTTTAAAAAGTTATACTTATGTAACGTGTTCTTCTTTGTCGGTTTAAGCTTTAATCTCTAGCATTAGGTGCAACATAATTACTAGGTTATGCTGTCTTCTTCTTATCATATGGATGATGAACTACCTGGTGTCGGAGTTCAAACCACTTGTAGACCTCTGACATGGCTGTACACACCGTATATAAAAGCCCAGAATTAAAATAAAGAGAATAATAAAAATAACTATTTATATAAATATGTCAAAAATATATTTTTCATCATATTTGATATTTATTCATTAAACGTTTTGCCTATTTCGCATGTAGGTCTGAAAAAAAATAATTTTAAAATTGATTAGAACCAAGCTAAATGTCGTGGTAGCCTACTAGTTGTAGGTTCAAACCCGGGCAAGTATCACTGACCTTTTCAATGTTTTAAATACTTTATTAGTTATTCTAAGACACCACTGACTAACGGTGACGGAAAACATCGTGATGAAACCTGGATTTAATTATCTGTAATCGCCAACCCGATTTAATGACCTCGGTATCCATCCAACATGTATCGATAACAAGTTCATCCAAAATGTTTTCTAACTCGCTGATATTTTTTCTGTTGCTTAATTAATATTCATATAATTTAACAGCCAAACTGTCCTACAAATTGCGTGGTACGTTATTCCGGTTCTACGCTCAAAAGTTGGAGTGTGTGTGTTGTGATGTGCTACTCCTGTAACAACAAAGAATGTTTCTAAGAGAAAAAGTTGGACGTCTCATAAAAATGATGGTAATCTCGGAAAATTAGCTTGATAGTAATTATTTTTAAAAATGGTTCGTGGATCCCTGACTATGTGTCTCGAGCAATGATATTTCAAAATAGTACAGATATGTTATTAGCTTTTATCTATGTATCTCGCTCTAACCTACACTGTACTAAGATCTTTCTGTTTCGCACAGCCAACCTATAGTACTATTTGATATTCGAAATCTATGGAGTATATTATGTAATGGGTTTAATCTATTTTTATTAATTTATTTCATTTCTAATGCATTATATAAAAATATTAGCTTTCTGCGGCCCTTACCCATATAATCTTTAAGGGTTAAAGTATACTATTCCCGCAAAAAAGCTTTTGCATGTGCTCTCGTACATGCTTGTTCCACGAGATGGTGACAACACTGAGCATGTTGACAATTTGACACAAACAGCCGCGTGCGGCCGACGTCTGTCGCAGACCTCGGAAACGGCGCCATACATTCTCGTGGAAAGAAATGCACCTTTAGTACCTATGTTAGGAAAATTCGCGTAAAACCACCGTCCCGGATCAATAGGATTCTGTTTCAGATCAGCTATAAAGCGATTTCCCTTTAGCTCTCTTTCTTTAATAAACAAACTATGTTTGTATTATGCGTGTAGCAACGCCATCTATCGATATGAGCTGAAACTGATTGGTCCTTACTTAGATTACATGTGAGATAACTTATGTCTTGATTATGTTACGTTACTCTTTGTTTTGTGATGATAGTACTCCAAAATCTCGTGGTTGAAATGTTAAGCAAAAGCTCTGATAGTAAAGATTGCCGATCAGTGTTGGGTTCAATATCGCGGTTAAACAGAAGTGTTGTCGGGGGTCTAGGGTAAATATTAAAATACTGTTGGGCCTAAAACCCCAGCAAGTACCTACAAATAGGATTTTTGAACGTTTAAATTTTTTGTCTCGTCTTAAAACACCAATGACCGATTATCTAACAATTGTGTATGTTTCGTGGACAGTGAAATTGTTGATATGGGTTATAATTAAACAAAAAGACCTTGATTTCTCTTAGGTTATGAGTTAATGCGAGCTGAGATCCCTACCAGGCATAATGCATTATAATGCAGTAACCACAAAACAGAACTTCGAGGAAGCCTTAAAATATCGCAGAAATAGTTTCTTAGAATTACATTAATTAGAATACAAAGGCAACATGACTCAAACTTAATTTCAAGAACCTTAAACTTAGATAAGTATTACAATTTTAAATTCAATCAACCATTAGATCATAATTTTTCACCATTCACCAAATAATTCCTTATAGAAGCCATGACCTTTGCGCGGCACATTTCAGGAAGTAGCATCCAAGATGCCTCCATCCAAAGTCACATGGGGCAATTACTGACGTGATGCAAGACACGCGTAATGGTTGCAGAGCGGGATCGCCCGGAGACAAGGTCACCGAGATGCGCAACACGTCACTGTGACGTAAAAACCCTTACTTTTTGTCAAGAAGTCACTACTTTTAAGCAGCGTGAGTTAAGTCACTTTGTTCTCGAACTTGTTTGTTCGAAGTTTGAAATACATTTGACTTAGATGTGAACTATTTTGGATGGATAAAATTGAATTTTGATATCATCTGTTTCGTTTGGCAATAAGCAGTTTGTCTTGTCTCTTCATCATCATGACATATTATGTTGTATATAACCCATATAATTATGTAATGAACGAATAATGCGAAATAATGTAATAATTTCTCAAACACAACTCCTACGAGAGATTAAAGAAAATGTTGTCCCTCTACGAATTTCCATTGAACCTAAGTGTATTCGACATACACGAAATATATCATGCACAAACGGTCAAACTTTACGGGCGTAAGTTGACGTGAAAACCTGATGGATCTGACAGCAATGGTAACTTTACTACCTCTAAACTAAAACTTATCAATTATCCTTGCATCACACGCTACATAGTACCGTTGTGTGTGATGCAAGTAGCATTCAATAATGAATGGATGTGAAGTGGGAACTAGGCTGCCCCAAGGCCGACTGTAAACCTTCGTGAGAATCGTGATAAAAGGTACACTGACGCGACAGCTATCAATGTTAGTATCTCTTCTTTTTACCAGATTTTATTTAACTTGCAATGTTTGTGTTTTTTTTTAATAGAACCAATAATCAAATTATGTCAATTATTAAAATTGTTATTTATTTTTACATGGTGGCAATTTTTTTTTACTGTTTAGACTAGGCCATATTATTTTATCCTAGAGTGTGCGTATTTATATCAGGATCAACTAGTTTGGCCTAGCCTAAACTGGTCTGCCCTATCGGGCCCAGGACAAATTAGTTTGAACTAGGCTAAACTAGTTCTTCCTATACGCGATAGGATTAACTAGTATAGCCTAGGCAAAACTAGTTTGTCCTGAAATCGGGTTTGGCCGGTAACATATATAGTTAGACTGTAAATTTTGCATACTTATAAAAGTTCGGTGACAGTACAATATTACGATAGGTACGAATGAGCTGGCCTGATGATACAGTCAGAAGGTGGTCATAGGCACTCAGTAACGGAATGACGCGGTCGCATCGTGTTTGCTAATCGCAATAGCATGGTTGTATAAATTTTTCGCGAGGGATGATAAAAGCCCCTGCTATGAGCTTATTCTTATATGAGGTTCTTCCAGCGATATGGCCTGCCCATTGCCACTTCACCTTACATATTCTTTGACTTATGTCGGGGACTCTAGTTCTTTGGCGAATTTCCGTATTCCGGATCCTGTCGCGCTAAAAAACTCCAAGCAATATTTCGATCACGCGATGAAATATCGTTTCGAAAGGAATTATAATTATTTACTAATATATTACTTTTCAACACCATAAAGTGACTGGTTTTAAAGGGTAGGTGAAAAAGATTGGTCACTAACGTAAATTATTTACATGTCACATCATGCCATCTATACGCATATAAACTAATCGAGTTAGTCACTTCAAAAGTTCTAACTCAAAGCGAAATGTGGACGAGATTTACAACCGTAGTATAGCCTCAACGCTACCAATTCCAATTTCAGCGCACGAACCACTCAATGCCCTTCACATAAAGGCTAAATTCGTTCACCACAGCACCAACACTTAACATTGTCCCAACAAAGTTCTCGAACAAGACCCGTTCATTCGTTCAAAGTGAATGGTAATTTATGTTCAGTCGGTCAGTCAGTATCGTGCATTCACACGAGCGGTCCTGTGTGGTTACGGTCACAGAAATTAAAAAAAGTGAGTGAACTTTTTGTTACCTATTTCAATTGTTATTGATATTCTTGTTTTGTAGTATTCTTCTGAGGTAGCTTCTGTAATTGTTTTAAGTGTATTGTAATATTTGCGGTTATGTTGTGTGTTGTAATAGTTTTTAAGTGTTTGTTATTTGACGGATGTCAAACAAATAAAAACACTAAATTGTTATTGTTATAGGGTCTAAAGTATATTACGTTTTCGGTTTTACATACGAATATCAACCAATATTTTATGAATTAATTTTCGTTAACTTTTGCTCATTCAGAAAACGTACTCTTGTCTTGGAGATCCAATTATTATGAACTAACAAAGTACTGGGTTTACTTTTACTCCCCTATAGTTAGGACTGGCATTTGTATATTTGTAGATAAATAAATATTTATGCCTACACTTACAAAAAATACTTCTTCTACTTATCGCATGGTTGTTGAGCAACCTGGTGTTAGAATTTAAGTGACCTGTAGGCCTATATACCTTTTACACACCGTTGAAAAATCTCTCAGGTGTGCCGATTTCCTCGCAATATTTTGCTTCACTGTTTTTAGCAACTGATAACTAATTTGAAGTTCGCACATGACTTCGAATAGACATTGGTGAGTGCCGGGGTTTGAAGTGACAATCTTAAACTATACTTAAACATTTGACGGACCTTTTTCAGGTTTATATTTAAATAACTGCCAAAATAAAACAGCCTTATATGAATAGAAAATGCGATATTAGAATTATTGATATTATTGATACACCATTTTCGAGTAGTTCATATTTCGATCAACAATACACTAGATTAAGAACAAAATCATATCTTATTACTGGCCGAGAAAGCTTTACGTAAACATTTGTGTTTCTTCCAGAAAGAAGTTATAGTCTTAATGTTGGCTACGATTGGAGCATACTATCTTGAAATAAGAACACATAATTCTGTTCTTTTTTTTAAACGTTGATCGATAGTCTGATTCATTGTTGATCGAAGAGTTCATAGAAATAAATTCAATGTAGCAGAGAGCTGTTACAGTTCATCCCATCAATCTTGGAATATAAGTAATTTAAATAAACGTTGTGAGGTAATTTTGTTTTATAAATCAAGAATTGATTAAAAACTATAACAATTGCAAAAGGCACAAGCATTTAGCACATTTAACATAATATATGTTCTTTACTTTTAGTATTGATTATGTTATTAAGTTTTTATAGACCAATTTTCAAAAATTCATTATATCAAAAGTAATCGAGTGTTCCAAATACAGATAATCATTTTAATTGATACAGTAAATGGCTTTCGTTTTAATTATTTTAATTGAAACGTAACAAATCACGTTCACACAGTGGTCGATTGTCGGTCCATTGTGTGGCCTTACACTGTTACTTAACGTCTCAAGGATTGTATGTATGTCTAATAAGCCTGCCACTGTCACTACGACACTTGATTTAAATTGTTAGCGCCTTTTCTTTCATAATTATTGACCTTAAGGTCGCTTGAAACATGTGTCTTTTGTGGTCGCGTAACAGTATTATTGTATGTTGCATACGATTTCAGCAATGAAGAGACCTTACCTTACAATTTAAGAACCTATATGTATACATGGTGCAACGACATAACTGGCGAAATGTGGGTGTACTATATGTGCACCTCTGCCTACCCCTTCGGGGAATACAGGCGTGATGTTATGTTATGTTTTATACTTGGTTCAACAACACAACTATGTTTAAAACAATATAATATAAGTAGTATGTGTTCTCGTAAAACATAACACCATCATTTCCGTATTCAATCTCAATTTTTTTATTTATATCTTTTGACAAACATCTTCTTGTACTTCTCTAAATCAATTGATCATGCCTAGTATGGATATTGAATCATTCATAAACTAATTGTTTCCTTAACCAATCAGAATATTAGCAAAAGTGATATCTGCCACTTCAGTCCTCAATCTCTCTAACCACGAATTAGGTTCTCGAGAAAAAATAAAAACTGAAAATAAAATGCCAAGCAAACACCTCCTTAAATACAGAGAAGATTTATCATTGCAATGTTTGGTTATTAATTCATCTCAATTAAGTTTTAAACTAAGTTAATAACGAACTAATTACAAGCCAAGTCACGAATAGCAATAACTAGTTTAATACAGATGTGGCGACACAACGTATCGATGTATAAAGCTGGTTATACGTGTATGTTTTAGGTAATTTTTAAAACGTTACCTTGCCTTTATTAAGTCAATTTTTTTAATCAAATTACAAGGCAGTAAGACTCTTGATGCGCTTACACCTGGGTTGATGGTTGCCAGGTGGTCGAAATCCAACCACAATTATAGTAAAGTACCTCCTCCTTATTCATAAACGAGGATCATACCGGCATTAACTAAACCCCGGATTAACTCTATTGGCATCTCTATTCTTTGATATGCAAAGGACAAGGGCACGTATACTTTAATCCTTGGTATAAAATTTATTTTTTTATAAATACGCGGGCCTAAGTATAAATTATAACTTTCTACATTTCTTCTTCATTGTAAACTTTACCAAATCCCACATGGGAGATATGTGGGTCTTCTATGTCTTCCAATATTCTTCAGAAGTATTCGCACTTTACGCTACACGTTTTAATAAATTAGTGACGCCAATACCACAACGTGTGATCTTTAAGACTTGATTAATGCAAATACTAGATACTTACCAAGGATTTTGATCAGTACTGTGTTTTATTACATACCCACAACTCAAGATACTATGTAGTTCTGCGACCTAGCATGACGACGTTACATGCTACATGAGCGAAGCCAAGTTCGTTTAGTTTCGCCGCCGGCGTGGCCTGCGCTTTACAAACGCAACGTGTAGCAACATTTTTTTAACGCCAATTTTTCGGTTCGCCAAATAAATGCTTCAAATTAGCATATACTGGTTTGTATAAATAATGTGTGATCGTGTTGATATCGTTCATTAGCCAAGGTCGGCCACAAGTGAACAGATTTACGTAAAGGTGAGCCGCGCATCCGGCTCGTTGCGACACGCTCGCATGCTAGACCACTGCTGCTCAAAGTTTGCAATCGTATTTGTTCACTTGCAGCGAATTACCAGCCTATAAAAAAGACAGATTTTACATACCCGCATTGTTTATTTCAATAGTAGACTAGCATCTATATTCGTTATTTTTATCCTTTAACATGAGCTATACGTTAATGATGGTCCATGCCTTGGAAATAGATGAGACAGTTAGCAAGTTATGCGAGGCTGACTGGTTAGGATAAGTCATGCATTTAAGATTAAGCAGGCGTGTCGATCAATATTCGTTCCTTCTGTATCCAAATAGAAGCCTAAACTCACAGTAAGACACTAAGCAACGCAGCTTATAACCATAGTTTATCAACCACAGGCCTAAATGATGTGGAAACATTGCACGAGTAACCTGTTACCCGGACTGTCGCCTTTCTCGTCTAGCAGTTATTAGCGCCAGCACACTCTTGTCTATATAAATATGCTTTCCTTACAAACCGAGCCTATCAGTAATTTAAATATTCTTGATTTATTTGCATACTAAAAGCCTTTTAATTTGCAATTAAAATACCTCACGGTAGCATAGTGGTTTGATGCTTTTAAGTCTAAATGTAGGTAGTAACGTGTCTTTACTTATGCCTGTTGCATTTGTACCTTGAAGAAAAGTACTTCTCTATAAGAGATGACGCCTTTGCCCTGCAGTGGACCAGCTATAGGCTGATATTATCATTACCATAAACCTGAAATCCGATTTTAAAGTAACATTTGATTTGTAATGCCAGCAAAGAATATGCGTTCAACATTGAAAATTTTTCTTATATCAAAACAAAACCGTATTTTATTTTTAAGTCGCTGCAAAAATATATTTTAAATTTTATGACGACTGCGCCCTTACAATATCAAATATCTTGAATCCAATAAACTGTAAAATAAAAACTAACGACAGTCGAGTCGAGCGACATCAGGTAAAACCCAAAATATCGACTGACAAGACCTCAAAAGGACTAATGTTTGACCTCATAACAGAGGTCATTGCTAATAACAAATGTCACCTTAATCATATTATATTATCTTCTCGATCATAAAGTATTATATTAACATTATTTTTAATTAAAATCAGCTTTAGTAACACTTCATTTGGTACAACACACATTTGCTTAAAATATCTACCTGACGAATTGATTATGTTTTTTTGAGTTAGCATCAACCGGACACAAACCAAGACTCCGTGCTACTGAGAATCAATCTAAAGTAAATAACCAGTAACGCTTTGCCCGACCCGGGATTCAAACCCAGGACCTCATGCTCAGCAGTCGCACTTAGCAACAACTAGATCAACGATGCAATAGTTTCTATTATCTACTTAAATACAAGTCTAACTTTAGTCTTATTGGTTCATATTAAGCGGCTGTAATTGGTCTGTGTGTAATAAAATCATTTGAAGTTCATTGGTGTAGCTTTCTCCTGCTGTACCAAATGTCATCCATATTCATCAAGCTACCCTGCCGAGATTGAGTAATGGATATTTACTTAATTACTGCAAACCTTCAGTCTCGGTTTTTTCGCTATCATGCTCTTATTTCTCGTCGGAGACTATAAAGTAACGGTTTCAGACTATTACAGTTTATCAGACAGAATTGCGAGTTCGATGCCAGCACGGGACAAAAATATGTGCCATCCGCAAATGTTTGTCCCAAATCTGCGTGTTTGTGTATGTGATATTTGAAGTTTATGAAACCGCACCCACAATACCTAGGTACCTACTGCAAAATTTCTAGTGCGGGGCGACGTATAAAAAAATCTTTCCGAAAACAAGTTAGTATATAAGGTTTTTCAACAACATAGTTTTAGTTTTTCAATCACATAGCTGAAAAAAACCTGTTATATTCTAATTATTGTAATACAACTTAATTCAATCACCGATAATATCTATAACAGAACGTTAAAGTGAAGCGCACATCATAAACTCTTCTCAACAGCCGTGGGAACAGCTTAACTGCTAACTTAAAATTATTGATGTAGAATCAAATAAAATAACATATTACCTGTGCGGGGCAATTTGTTCTAGCGCTCATAACTGTAGGCTCTCGATCATTCCACTCTAGGGCTGGCGAAAATTGTATTAGTATAAGAAATAGAGATGATTATCATTCGAAAACGTGATGCTATTTATTGCCATTGCTGGTATGTACTTCTTTTATGAAGTACTTGTCTCTCTTGGAAACTCTACACAACGAGTCTTATTGAGAAAATCTACTTTTCTCCTTCCCCCTTGAAACTCCCTTCTTCTTCGTATCAACATGAGCCATTACCACATGGAAATAGGTCATGCTGTTGTCTAGAGATTGGTCAGTCAACAAGGATGGTAGCGAGGTTGACCGACCAGGGTGACGGACGTACTTAACTATCATTACTCGTGAAGGCTCTCTACTTGCACCCTAC
Organism: Abrostola triplasia; assembly: GCA_946251915.1. Classification (NCBI taxonomy): domain Eukaryota; kingdom Metazoa; phylum Arthropoda; class Insecta; order Lepidoptera; family Noctuidae; genus Abrostola; species Abrostola triplasia. Next base: position 10,081,102 of record OX276441.1, on the reverse strand, counting down.
CTTACCTTAACTCTCCCTGAAACTAAGCGATTGCTACTTATGAGCTTATTATCCTAAAATGCTAAAACTGACTCATCACGCATACATTCTAATCACAAAACATTTCGTAACCACACCGTTTGTATTTTAATATTTTTGTGCACGACCTCACCATATCCTCCGTACATCAGACGTATAATTACGGGCAGGTACCTCTCATCATGAGCCACGCTCCCGCTGCCCACGTTCCCCGCAGTGGTTCGTGATGCACGTGACAGATGGCCCTATCTGCCGTCATTATCTTGATCATACACATGTAATTATTCGAGCACGTGGTGGTCGTCACGATTCTCTACAGATCACAAGGACTTTGATAATATGTGGAATTTTAAAGCTTCTTCATTAAGTTGATATTGAAGAGCTGAACTAAGTCCAGCAGTGGACTGCAACGGGCTGATGATGATGAATTGAAGAGTTAGGGTTCCTACAAGGTATCAAGTAACTTTAAAATTTGGTACAAAACATTGGTTTTCCGAGTTTTGGCCCTAGCGGTGGGCAAAGACCTCCCATTTCATCTTCTAAAATACAAAACAAAACATGACACAACATTAGCTCAGTCAAATCTAACCGCAGTGGTAATGGTAAAAAAGCTTATCTTCTTGCGAAAATGAGAGCAAATTTTCACTGTGTTGAAAACCTAACTTTATGCAATTTGAGGAAGGAGCATGGGTAATTAAAACTTCGCTATAATTATATAGGAAGTCTCCGTCACCCTCAAAGAGAAAACTTTCTATAAAATCATACCTGTATGCATTTTAAAACTGTATATGTCCCGGAGACTGCCTCCATCTGTCATGTGGATCATGAACCACTTAGGTACGCTACTTGAATATCAAGTGTCAAGCGTCACCTAACATACATAAAATAATGAAAATTATTGAGTTTTCTTTTTTCTTCGGCTTCGCTCGCGTGCTCAATTTTACAAAAGCCTTTGTCACTTCCTCTGCCTTATAAAAAAAACCACCCATTAGGCCTACGATGAATAGATATTAATAAAAGTATAAAGAATATCCCTGCATTTTCATACTTCCTGATTCTCTGATATTTGGTAAAGACCTGCTTCTGACGATTCAAATAATGTATTGTCAATTTACAAGCCGTGGATATTTTGCTTTAAATCTGGGCATTTATATAAGTTTGCAAAAAATATCTACAATACACAAGCAATAGAGCCAATTTTTTAGAATGACCAAAGATTAAATAAATAAAAGACTGGCAATTTCAAACAATTTGATATTTTGCCTACTCGAAACTCTTCACGTGGCCGAAGCAGCGGCCTCAAGTAACTCATAACTCCTATCAGCCCTACACAAATGATGCGCAAAAATGGCCGCCAGAGCGGATCGTTGCCCAACGCCGTGAGGCAACGCCGCCACGATATCATCTAATACGCGTGTTGCAACTATATTGTGCGCTTGTTTTTTTGCACTGCAGTGTAGCCGGAACAGAATTAACATTCTTCGGGGAAAATTTGCTTAGGTGTTGTAGTTATGAGGTTATATTGTAATAGAGGCTTCGGTATCGGATATTTTAGCTCATATACATACATTCATACATAACATCACGCCTAAATTCCCCGAAGGGGTCTCTATAGTAAACCCACATTTCGCCAGTTATGTTTAAACGGGTGAGCCACAATTTTATAACTAACATTATGTATGAGAAAAATAGGTAAAGCAAATCGTAGAGGCTTGCTGTCTTTAATGTAGGGTTACCGAAGATAAACCCTCCACAAAGATTTGCGTCTAGGTAAAATTATTCAAAAATAGCAAAGAAGATCTTTCCTAAGTTCGACCACTGCTTCCATTGGACCGCTGCGACCTTATCCGACTAGTCCAATGCTAGGACATTGGACCGTTGCCATAAGCCTACATAATGTAAAATTAAACCATCTTAGCAAACAACTGTTTCGCGGTCGAAAATTCCAGAGTAAGTAGCTATAGGCTTACCTACAACATAATACGTAGTGTAGGTACTATTCTTATACGGTTCTGGATCAATCTGGTTTTAGAACATTGCGTAAGTGCGTACATTTTGTGGAATACATGCGTGAAGACATCCAGGGCCGGATAAAGCATGTCGGGACCCCTAGGCAATTGACGTTTCGGGCCCCTCGGGACCCCTTTACCCTTTTCAGGACTTCTCTAACATCCTAATGTTTTTTTTTTAATATCACAATGCCATTTAATTCCCTTTCCGCCTAATGGATAATCCGGCCCTGATGACGTCATATTCTTTCCTAAAAAAACTTATACATAAATTCGTCAAATTTCTAAAGTTAGTTAACACATAGTAAAGTTTATAGATGTGACCCAAAGCAAATCAGAACAACATTAAATAATCTGTATAGAAAGTGGGCTCGCCCACCTGTCTGTCTGTTTGTCTGTCACGGTTGTATGTTAATGGTACGCCCATCGCACACAGTAGGATGCGCAAGATTCGTCATACTAATGAATAACACATGTTTTGTCATTGATTTACATAATGACACGTAATAAGGACAAATAAGTGTAGGATTTTGACTAGTATTTCCTCTTTTTCTTATCGTATGGTTGATGAACAACCTGGCGTCAGAGTTTAAACCGCCTGTAGGCCTCTGACATGGCTTTAAAAATCCCTTAGTTGCGCCGGTTTCCTCACGATGTTTTAATTCAGCTTTTAATGATAACTTTACTATAATAACTTTCGTGAGTGTTATCCATATTATCTAATCTATCTATATTATCTTTTCGTGAGTGTTGTCCGAAACTAGTCGGGCATTCCCGAATATCAACGTGAGTACAACCGGTATATATAGTAGATAATATTTAATGATAACTACTATAGCGCAAACATCGCACATGAATTCGAAAATACAGTGCGTACCGGGCTTTGAACTTACGGCCTTTGAATTGGAAGTCCAACGGTCATACCACTCGGCTATCAACTGCATAAGCATATACCTATTTTATTTATATATTTTTTCCATTAGAATTGCTATTTCTGACATTTAACACTAAATTCTCCTTGAAACTAATGTATGCTTCTTGGTATAATATTGTTAGATGGTCATGCCGTAGTGTAGAGACAGTTGTCAACAAGGATGGTAGCGAGGTTTACCGTCCAGGGTGCGCCGGACGTACTTATCCTCAAGTACCTTAAGTACTGTATCCTCACTTTTGTAGGCTCTCAACTTATCCTTCGTTTGGTTCACTCGAAGCTTTGTTAATCTGCCTACTTAATTTACTGAGTAATATTATTTAACATTTAAGTATTAATACAATATTGTTCATTCGTTTCAATATTGGCCTTTAAATGGTACTTAGCTTAACGGGCAATAAACTAGATATTTTATTACAATTGTTCGTCGAATATATTATATAGGGAAAATATTGTGCCAGTATTAAAGGTTGTCGGAATCCTATTCATATTTGGTTTATCCAATATTTACTGTTAACGTTAGATTGAAGTTCGTTAAGCTTAGTGTACAGAATATTTTATTTGCTGCCATAAAATATATAGGTAATCAGTTTTTAATCAAATAGTTCCTCATGCTATCATAGGATGGTCTCATAGTTTCAAACGCAACTGCCGAACTGCCAAAATAAGAATTAAAATCGTTCATTTCCTTAAAATAATGGTGTTAGAAAAATTTCTTATCAGAATAGTCCACATAAATTGCGCCTACTTTTGTCAGCATGCAAAAACAAAATACACATTAAAGTTAATTTGACTAACGCCTACTTTGATTCCTATGCTAAGCCAAAAAGTCATTGGTTTTCTTCGCTCCCAGCCTCTTCTTAATTACATGGTTACTTTTTTAACAGTTAATCTACATACTTACTTTTTTAACAGTGGAAGTACATCACTGCCTTCCGTTTGATTTCTAAACAGGCGTGAATATTGCATCATATGTATACTTGTCAATTACAGTAAACGCACCCACGGACATCAGCTATTATTTACAAAAAAAAACAAGGAAACACAATTAACGAGCCGCTCCAACTCCCAGAACGGGTTACGAGCGTGCGCCCACGCACGTAAATCACGTAATTTTACGTTTTAAACGTTAACATTACGATATTAAGCCAATTAAGTGATTAAATGAAATAAAACGTGCATTCATTATGTCGGACTAATTAAACGGCTGTCGAAATTGTGAATTACTTGGATATTAATAATGATTATGACTAGGTGATATATTAGACGTCTGAAATGGTTCATTTAACTTATTGGCTTTTTTTTTACGCACTTAATTTAAAACTACTTACACTAAATTTTACTTAGGCAAGTACTTGCTTTAATATTTTGACACTGTGCACACTGAACTTCAAACAAACAATTAAATATAGTAAGCAGCCCTTAAACCTCGTCGGTGTAGTGGGCGCAAACAGAGGATTGTTGAGGATAAAGTTTTAGATTTGATTTTCAGACCAGATAAAGTATTACTGAGCCTGTCTGTTAGCAATTCTCTATGGACATATACACAGTCTAAACTTTGCAGTAGTACCAGATGCCAGTAGGTCCGGCCCTACTTTTCCCTAAGGTACTTATTATTAGCGAGGAGTGGCTCTTAACAGCTCACTTCTAGAAGAAATATAAAGCTCGATAATACACCACTGGATGACCATAGCATCAACAGTCTCATATCATTTTATCTCCGAAGCCTACAGTTTTGAGGACAAATTACCTCACTTTCGTCCTAAAGCGGCCTACATAACCCTCGTATATCATTCAAACAATAAAACCACTTGACTCATTTAGCTAAGAAAGTTTGGCCCTGACTTTGTTTCAGAGGCCAGTCAGTTAGGAAACCCCGGCGCCAAGCTTTGGAATTTGCTGGCGTGATTTTTTATTACGAGTATGACAATTTATTGCCTACTATCCAATATCAATAAATTACATTTTATTAATCCAATCATTTAGCGATTTATAAGAAGCTTTAAATAATTATGAATAAAGTTTTGATTTCCTTATATAAGGTTGTTAATATACAAGGTTATTCGGCTGAAAGTCTAGGTATTTATAGTTTGATAATGATAGACTAAATTGTTGTTGCTAATAAATTTTCTTTATAAAAAACTTAGTCAGACCTGGGAAACAAACCTTAACTTGACAGTTGCATTTCGATCACGCTGCTATAGCTCTTGAAGGGTTTTCTGCACCGAAAAGGGGAGATCTTTCAAAATCGCTGTTTTCTGCCTAGTGTGGACCAATTTAACTAAGACAAGATTTTCTAACTAAATAAAAAACTTTGAAGATTCTATTGGATAAAACTATTTGAGATTAAATGTTCACTCAGCAGTTTATTAAGTCCCACGCTCCAATACTTCCAAAAAGTTGGTATTTGTTCATTACTGAAGGATATCCGCTCTAATTGTACAACTTAATGAACTGCTTCTACTTCGGGTGTCGTAAACTGTGATCAAGGAAAAGGTACAAAGGATCTAACAGAGGAGCACTGTACCGCACCTAGTAACAACAGGGCTCTTACAATGAGCTAGCTTTGCAGTACAGTTTTGCTTATGGAATTGAGACGCTATGTGCATTGTAGGGCAGCGTCTCGTTTCCTCAACGGATCCTGCAATGCAAGATTATATTGGATTGGATTGGGTAAGGCACATGATAATTGTATTGGATCCCTTTTGATAAAGGTCAGTGGAACTGGTTTCGTACGAGCCTAATGTCATCAATCGGACACAAACAAACCCTGGTCTCATCTAAACAGGTAGATCGCAAACAATAACCTTTTGACTTCCAAAACATTGTTCAAGAACATTTGGCGAATTTTAAGTCTTAACCACAAAACTTCCAATTCCAGCAAAGCGCATGTGCTTAATTGGATGTTTTGGTTGTATATGTTTAGAACATATGTGTCATATTTTATCATTAGAAGTCTTTTGACATCTCTGTTCTTTGACATGCAAACGACAGTGACAGCACTGTCATTTTTATAAGAAAAGGGGAGTTAGACAGTTTTTGATTTTCATTATTCGTGATTCTCTTATTACCTACTTCACCTTTGACAGCTTCGTTCGCTACGTTTCAATCAACGAAATCTTTGTTTGGTCTTACAAAAGTGTTGTCTATCAGCTGGTCTCAATCGAATCGCTAACAGTTTCAATAGCAGCGTGTATCTCGGTCGAGTGGCGCAACGCAACTGCCTAGTCTGCTGATCTGTTACGGATACAAAGCGCAATTGTTGCATACACAACCTGTGAATCGATCGCATTACGATATTAGCGAAACATTTTGTGTACATTGCTCTGTTTTTTAGCCGCACCTTTCTAAGTTTATAAGAAGTCCAGCAATGGTTTGTTAGGCATATAAATATCGTTTTGATTTTCTGTTACGTCGATATTATTATGTGTTTGTAACATGTTGTGGCTGTCCATAGATTTCTTCAGATCTAAATCTAACACCTTCAATGAATGAGAAAGTGTTTGTTTGTACAAAACGTTATTAAAAATATATCTATTGATGTCAAAATCAAAGATCGTATCTCCGTAATTGCTTGCGAAATTATCAACAATGGTCTTCTAAAACGGTTTAGTATCATTAATTTCGTCTTAAAAACGCAAATCTTTTTAAGAGACAGTACAATATTTTTTTGACCCTTTCTAACTTAATTACAGTTTCCTTGGCAACCTAAGTTAAAACATTTCTTAAGTAGTGTTCTGACATCTATCTTTATGAACACGTGTGAAACAAAATTTCACGAAAGACGTCGACCGTGTGTGACTTACCCCTTCAGCAACAAAGTTAGGTACATATTACGACACGAGCATTAAATTCCAATCACACGTTGACCACTATTATTAATCCCAAGTCCAAAAACTTGTTAATATATATTTCAAAGTTATTTTTATGTCGAGCTTGTGAAGAAAAGTGAGTGCCATGCGCCCGCGCACCGGTCAAGGCCGCGCCGGCCAACTGATCTCGATACTGTGCCCAATTGTCAGCGAGATGGACCGAGATATTATTGGATTATAAAATTAGGAGCAAGATTTTTTGCTCCTTCCAGACGGGTACATTAATGGCCGTCTCAGGTTCAAATTTACGGTTCTGAACGCAAGACTTGTGTTGATCTATTTACCCAGCTAACATGTGAAATCTGGCCTCCGTTTTTTCAAGCATAGGCTATTCTGTTTTTTTATTGTCACATTCTTAATAACAACATGAGTTACAAGTTATCTCGAGTAAATAAAGTTGTCCCTTATTATTACCTCAACCTGCCCCAACAGGATAATTATAATTGTTTGTTCTTTTTGTCCCTTTTAATGAATTGTCATTGGGCACGTAGCAGTTAAAAAAAGAGAAACACGTGCTCGGAATTTCTTTCTCGGAGCGCAAAAGAATGAAGGAAATCCGCGTGTTAAGGTTACCGCTGCCAAACTTCACGATATCGAGGCTGTTCACTATCGTGTTGTGAAAAACTAATATAAGTACAATTATTGGGTATAAAGTGAAATGTAGTCCTTTGAATTATGTTAATGCTTAAAGGTTGTCATTGACATCTAATGAGTCTCAAATAGGCAACAGATTTAATTACCCGTACTGACTGGACCTTGCTTTTTATTTGTGCATCGCATAGCGAGTCTGACTACTTAGTGATTAGTTATTACTGCCTAATAATAATGTATTGGATAACAGTATATAATGATATGACACACAAGTTAAATTAGTCAATTACCAAGTAATGAGCTCATACTCGTGATCAGGTGTTCCCAAAACCTTGTTTGCAGAGCCTCAAGGTCGGGTAAAGCCTGATTATTTTTCAAGCTTGTAACTAATATTAAATAAAAAACTTACTGTAATCAATTTTATAAAGAAGGCAGTCATTTACTGACAAAGACAAAACAATAACAAACATTGGCTACCAAAACAACAATTTATCAAACAAAACAGAACCGACATTGATGAAGTCACAGACCACTAACACTTAATTAAATTTATAAGGCTCTAAATCCGACGATGATGGCATACTCCGCAGTTCCTGCAACATTACCATAATACCGCGAAGCCATTAAAATGGTGCGCAGTTTACTGGAGATGAAGTTATGGCGAAACAATGGCGCATAAGGATGTGGTCTCAGTACCATCTTACAAATAATATAAAAATCAATTAAGAAAATCTCAGAAGACAATACATTTCTTCAATAGCTTCCGCCCGCGACCTCGTATTTTTATTTTTATAGCGTTCCTCGATAAATGGACTATCCGACAATTATTCAATTCGAACCAGTAGTTCTTGAGATTAGTGCGTTCAACCAAACAAACACTATTAAGATTAGAAGAGTTCAACAAACTATCCTTAGGTCAATTTGAATTATTTAGTTATATTACCTAACGCAAGCGGCGTATAAAGATAAATAAAGATTAGCCAGATTAAGATAGATCTGGTTGAGGAGATTATTACCCAGCTTATCGACTACCTTCTCAATGAAAGACCTTCTCTTATCGTATGGTTGATGTTGATCAACAACCTGATGTCAGAGTTAAAACCGCCTGCAGGCCTTTGACATGAATTTACACACCGTTGAAAATCTCTCAAGTGTGTCAGTTTCCTCACGATGTGTTTTTTCATCGTTTTTAGCAACTGATAACCAATTTATGGTACGCACATAAATTCGAAAATACATTGGTTCGACCGGGGTTTGAACTTGCGATCATCAGTCAAACGGTCATACAACCTGTACAGTGGTCTGATCTTTAAAAAGATTTACTTTATAAAGCCAACATTATACGCCCTACACACTAATCGAACTATAACCACAAATCCCACTACAATCACCACGCATGTTAGCATGGCGAACGAGTTTGTCTTCGCCAAACAAACACAATAAATCTAAATTTTTCGCGCCTCTCAACTCAATGCATCTACAACGCAACACAAAGGTCAGGGGAACTGGTTTCAAACGAGCTCAGAGAAGCAAGATTCCTCTAATGTTGCTTACCTTATTTACGTATTAGTTATACGATTTGAGAAGGATTTGAGGAATATGACCTGTAATCCTGGGGAAGATCCTTTTGCCGTGTTTTGGTTTAATATTCTGCACTTTGAGCAGAATAATTTTAATTGAATAATTTTCTCCTGACCGAATTTAGGTCACCGCAGCCTGTCTCATCTGAGACCAGCCCAAGAACGCAGAAGATATTATAGTGCACAAGTATGCGCGCGAACACAGAGCACTCCGTATTCCCACACTCTCATAGTCCGATGGGACGGTAGACCGACACTACCGGAGGGAGATCAGGCGCAGGACCAACGGCTTAACATGCCTTCCGAAGCACCTTAATCGCATATTCGGTGAAAGCAATTATAATATAAAAAAACTTAAATCCATAACTTTATCAGTCTACCAAATATTACCATTATCAAAACTGCACATACCTACATAATATCTTCCTATACATATTTGTTGCTTGTCATGTTATTATAGAGGTTTATATTATGTTATTATATTTATCCAGGTGTACACCTACCTGCAATGGTCATCAATATACCTTAACCAACAAGACGGTATTTTAAACAAATCATTTACCTGTATCCTAATGATCCGTGATTAACTTATCCTACTAATATCCTACTAATATTATAAATGTGAAAGTTTGTGAGTATGGATGTGTAGATGTTTGTTACTCTTTCACGCATAAACGGCTGGACCGATTTGGTTGAAATTTGGTATGTAGATAGGTTATACCCTGGATTAACATATAGGCTACTTTTTATCCCGAAAAAATGTAGCGGGTAACACCGCGGGGCGCAGCTAGTAAAGAGTAATTCTAAAAAATATTTTTGTAGTTGTGTCCGTTTCCATGTCCTACGTAAACAAATGTGTGATCGTGACAAAACAAGCAATTAACAGGCTGCTAATTAGCTTATTTTATTATGCTCTTTACCCTCACATACTAGGGTCAAGATCATAATTAAATAGTTAAGTAATAAATAATGCTATAAATATTATATCAAATCAATTAACTAGCATAATTTTATTACTTACCTATTTTATTATGATTTTTACGCTAATTTGTGTATAAATTATACGCCATATTAATGTAGTGAACATTACTATAAATTATCATAAACTTTTATCAAAGGCATGACCTAAGATGTTAATCAAATGCCTAATTCTCGTATCGAAGGAAAAAATTTCCGTTCACTGAACCATCGGAAAAATGTCGGTACCAACATCTACTGACACAATACTTAAATTTTCCAGATGCTGTGCCCCACGCTGTTCCTGGCGACGCTGGCTCTGGTCAGCTGTGACGTGTCGCACCTCCTGGAGACCACCACTACGCCGGAGCCGCCGCCGAAGCCCTACGTGTTCTCGTACACAGCGGGCAGGTACCCTGGCCATGCCGACAGACAGCACACTGAAGTCAGCGATGGAAGCGGAGTTGTTAAAGGTAATTGTCTATTAATACATGATAAAAAAGAAGGAGAGAATAAAATAGAAAAAGTTATTATTGCAATGTCAAAGATCCTTTGCATGTAAGTATTTTGAACTATAAAGAAAGACTGGGATAAAAATTACACATTTTGACTAATTTTGGGGATGAAAATATATAAATAAACTATAAGGGGTCTTTTCACACGGACGACGTAGATTGTAGATATTCCAAAAAAAATGTTAATAGTATACAAATACCTAGATCATAACATAATATTTACACTATCAGAACATAGTTTGTAATTAGATTCGTTACTTACAATAAGAATAACTAACACATGTAGAAAAAGAAACTTTAAATAAAGTAATTATATCTCTGCATATATTATAATTAATGTCGTTTAGAAAGACTTCTCGTGTCAGCACGGCGCATGCGCGTCATTTACGACCAATAAACTTGAAGTCAAACGAACTATAAGTTGGACTAAAATCCATAATACACATAAAAGAAACAATGTAAAACTATAATTATGTATTTAAATAAATCAGAACAGTTAATGGTATCTGAACTCGTTATCAATAACACAGCGCACAAAATACTTGTATAAATTACAGACGCTCTAACAAATTTTATTACTGTTTGACCTTTGGGGATCAAAATGGCACAAACCAGTTATACGAGCAAAGCAGTGAGTAAGCGAAATTACTTAGTTATACAAAAATGTTAATGAGCGTGAAAAAGATAGACTCCACAACAACTCAACTTATATGGGCAATAAGGAAAGAATATACAATGCTTAAGTATGAAATGCTATAAAATCATCTTACTGGATATTGTATTTCTAGATTGTATAGCTTACTTGTTCTTAAGCCGTTTCCTTAGTGCTTCTGATGGTTGGCGCTTAATCACCAATGCGGCCAATGATATTTCAATAAAGTACAGATATGTTACTAGCGCGCTCATTTTGAATACTCGAAAAGAGGACAATTGTAGTCTTAGGTAGAACTATTGTTGTCCGATTTGACATAAGACTCGTGCAGTTCGGAACACTCTTCTTGTTCATTTTGTTAGCATATGACGTATCTATACTTTTGGCAAATCATTGGTTACAGCAGTATATTGTTAGGTTGGAATAGAATTTTAAATATCCAGTTGTTCGTTATGTGAATACGTTTGTTAAAAAATACCGTCTGCTTATTGGATATATTGTGAGTGAGAGAAGCATTATACATATAATTTAAAAAACAATCGTACAGATATTTTACTGAATCATAACATAAGATAAAAATAATTTATTCAACACGATTATACTACATTTTAAGTACTTTTTGAACGTTAAATTACATCAAGACAACCCCCAAAATGCCCGCCCGTCACTGAGAGTGCAGGCTGACCCAATCTTGACCATTTGTCACCACGTAGCTCTACATTCTAATTGTTATGTAATTGGTAGTACTTTGAATGTAATAATCGTATACCACTTGTGACCGCGCCCAGTAACAAAGGCAACGACAAACGATAACATCTCTACTTACGTTTTAACAATCCTACGACATGAAGCAATACAGACTTTCTACCGCTAAGATATTAACAAGGAATTTGCGTAAATTTCCTTGGTCTAGATATACTGATTTGATCTGCCGTATACCGCATAAGGAAGAGAAATCTTAGCTAAACTGTATTTTATGGCAAGATTTTCTCAACGCACAATTCTACACACGTACCTAAAGACCAAGACATGTCCTGACAAAAGGCCAATTAGGTTTATATACTGAACTGTATTACACATTCATGGGTCGTACATTCGTTGGAGTTAAACTGTATTATATTATAATATAGTTTTATATTCAACATGTTCACTTGTTCAGTAAACCATGCGTTTGTGCGTATATCAATGTTAAATCAGCAATTTGGTAAATACTACGCTAAACTAAAGTAATTTTGTTTGACAGAGACGTTTTCTTAAGGCCTTCATATTTTGTTTCCCTAATCTTTGCTTACTGCAGTACATACATCTATAATGTAGTGTCTGAAAACCGATCGTACAATTTTAAATAAAGTATAGTTCATTTGGTTTCAATACTTTAGGTAATTGGCTGCAAGCGTCCCCTTCACTATAGTTCGTTTTAAAGTTTTCTACCTTGATAATTTTACCTTGATTACAAAGTAACGACGAAATTCTCGAATTTAATTACTGTCACGTGTAGGCGTGAGGGTATTATACTTCGTTTGCTCAATCAAATCCTATCCAAAATATATATGGCAGAAACCAGTGCTATATTACGCGCATGACAAGTACCAACGTATTCTCAACTATCAATACATACCTACAGAACAAATACTACTTATAGGTTTAATGACTCTTATTTATACAACTCTTGTAAAACACTATTCAGTCTTAAAGGACCGAAAATAAAAGCTGTCCAAAAGACCAAAAAATACATCCAAAGTATTCTACTATAACAAGTTAACCTTAACTTTCCAGGCTCCTTCTCGTACGTCGATCCTCTCCACAAGGTCCGCACAGTGGACTACATTGCAGACAAGCAAGGCTTCCACCCGGTGCTGAGCGACGTGCCCCCGGAGCACCCCACCGACTCCGAGTCAGTGGCCCGCGCCAAGAACAGGCACTACCAGCTATACGCCAAGATCGCTGAAGAGCACGCGAACCCTCATCCTGAATGTAAGTATTTAGGAAGCTAATAATAGTAGGAACTCAGCAAATACTATGAGATAACTCATTTTAAGCATGTATCTACTTCCGTAAGTGGTTTTAATTTTTGTAGAGTATGTATTGGGACTATCGAAACTTGACACTTATGGGCAAACGAAAGTCAAACAAATACGCTTGGTGACTAAAGGACAAAGTACTGGTAATAGACAGTACAAAACTATTATAGAAGGTCATCACCAAAGTAAATATTTTGATAATAGAAGCTATCAGTGGAACCTAAAAAGAATTACTAAAGAAGAGCCTTATATATAATACTTTAATGTCTAAATTTCAGTGATTGCACCTCCAAGGGAATCGCAAGCAGTGGCAGCGGCTCGGGTGAAGCATGCTGAACTCTTCCGAGTGATAGCCGAGCAGCACGCACGGATCGCAGCCGAGAGGGAAGCACTCCTCAGGGAGGAGGAGGAAAAACAACACCTGCAGGAATTGGGGCAGTAGATAGAGTTGACTCCTTTCGGACATTTGATCGTCAAATATGGAATAGCAGACACAGTTTTAATATGAACAAAAAGGACTTAAATATCGGGGTGGACTTGATAGTTGAAGCTCTCAATCAGAAAAAATATTATGATGTTTATTTATTGAATGGAAAACAAGATATAATTTATAATTTCACGATGAATGTGTGTGGTCCTACTTGCAGCGTCGTACAAAACAGTATGGAAATATTGATGGAACTATTTGATCTTTAATTTACTTCATATTTCACTTCGTCTGAATCTTATCTTTTAATATATTTTGTTGACTGCTTCCATATTTGATTTAATGACTGCACTGATACTCTAATGCAAAATTGTTACATATTTTTAACTATTTATGTAAGTACATTTCTCTAAATCTTTTATCATTTTTAACTTTATTACTTAATCTTTTAAAGTGTTTTTTACTATGATTCTACAACATTTTATGTTATCATAAAAAAGTGTGATTAAGGACACTAAGTTAGATTTGCCTTCAATGAATACTAATTTGTTTCTTATCTTTTAGTAGATTTTAATTACTCTTTTTTTTTGTTTAACATCACCTGTTGTAAAAACAAAAACAAGTAAACTGTGTAGTTACCTTTCATTGTGAATAATGCCAAGTATATGTAAGATTGTATATAAAATATTAAATATAAGTATTTTAATAATACTCTCTCTCGAATTGCCATATTAAACCAATTTGATATTATTTCTAGTACTCGTATGTATTAAGAAGAAATTTTGTATTTTTTGTAATGTTTTATATGAAAACATCTCAATATAAAAAATGAATAGTTATAATTTAATCCTTTGTTTTATTATTATTATATCGATTAAATAATTAAATCATGAACAATTATCAACTGCGTCAATCGAAATTATTCGTTTAGTCGCGGGTTAGGCAGAGGATTTTTGGTCCTTCGAGCTTAACAAAATATGAGACAGCATACAATTGGAAATCTTTATAGAGGCAGTATTAAAATAAAAGAACAATTTAATAGGTTATTAACAGTGCAAATATTTATTCGTGAAAAAACATCAGCCAAAATCTTGAGTCAGTTTGTGGGTCAGGGGTCTATCCGCTTGTGGAGTCTGGAATGAATAAGAAAGATTTTATTATTAATTATGTTTTGTTATTAACTTTTACCTGTTTCTAGTATTTATTAATTATGGTTTTAATAAGTAATTTTTGGTAAACAAAACTTTTTAATTTTGACACTAATCATCATCATCAGCCTATATCAGTCCACTGCTGGACCACAACAAAAATCACTTTAGTAATTCTCAAAATTAACTCTAAAGAAGGTCATACAAATATAATTATGATCGTTTCTGTTAATAATGTATCTGATAACTTACTGGTAGGGGGTGGGCCAGGGGGCATGCCGCCGGGGGGAGGGCCGGGTGGGCCGCCATCACAACCAGCGGTCTTCGGACCTGTGCTCATGCCGCTCTGGAAACAAGGTCAACAAACTGTAGAATATGAACCTTGTACAAAGCCGTACAATAAAAACACCATACGTCAGCGCGAAACGAGACTAATTTTTAGCTGCAGCAGTGACTCCACTCCATTAGACGCGGACTTCGTCCAGAACAGCTACAAGGCAGCAATCTCGTTTTGCTCTGATATATGGTGTTTTTATTATATGCGATTGTACAATTGTAAATGACATCTACTCGCTACCTTTTTATTATAATGTAAACGCATGACATTATAATAAATAGGTTAATAAAATAATTTAGAATTATACCTAACATCACGCCTGTCACTAAGTAAGTACCTATAGTCTCCTATAGTGGGTGTAATTAAATACCCACATTTTGCCAATTATGTTACCGGACCTAATGTATAGGGGGACCTATTGTTATTTTGGCGCAAAACACCTAATGGAAAAACCCGATAACACCTTGCCCGACCCGGACTCAAAGCCAGGACCAGCTCAGCAGTCACGCAACTGAAGCATAGCGACTACTAGACCAAAGAGACAGAATTTCAGAGCATGCCTTCGAAAAGACTAAAAGGAACAATAAACAATCAAACTTACCACCGCAGCGAAGGCAATAGCCACAACAGCGAATAGAACTCCGAAAATCTTCATGTTTCAGCTCTTGATCACCAACTGACGATCCTCACTGCCCCATCACTTTATATACCAGAGAAAACCAGAAAAATTACCCACATGTGACAATTTGTTCAGCAGCGAGCAATTTAACAATAATTATTATAATTATAACCTTCATTTAGTTATTGTACTGTATTTCACGCATCGATGCAGAGAAATTATGACTTATGGATATAAAAGTATTGTTGTTCAAATGATGCTCATTTATTTATAGATTTTATTTGAAACGGCACGCGTTTTATTGCGGATGCATGCAGCCTGATCATTTTACATGCAGATATATTTGTTGACAGATAATGTGTATTACAATGTATATTAAAAATCTATTGTGTATGCTGACATTGACATGCTATGAATACATAATTAAACATGGTTTATTAGAAACCTATGAGCAAAGATCACTACTTAAAGTCATGACGTTTAAACCTTTTCGATTCCCGACTATCACACTGTATCAAAATTGTAAAGTTCTTACTGTTAGGCAGCTATATCTACTCAATATCACATTAAAACAACATAAAATAACACCAGTCAACCGAGAATATAAACGCACGATACCAAATGCATGTAAACCAGTTAAATGTAATACTACATCAGCTTGTAGACAGCATTATTACCTATCAACTTACATATATAATAAAATTAACAAAACCCTTTTAATCAACCCACTGAAAACTGCAGAAATCAAAACCAAATTAATAACATGGCTTCAATCTTTAGACTACAGTCATACAAACCGAGAGCGAGCTACAAAGAATATCATAATCAACAACCAAAATTATTTACAGTCATAACCCGAAATCAACAAACAAACACACACACACCTCCACACACACACACACATACACACACTCACACACACACTCACACACACACTCACACACACATAAATACACACTCTCTCACACACACACACACACACACACCATAAATATGATCTCATACATGCACTAAGTCTAAAGTGATTAATTATAACTATGTTTGTTAGTATTAGGACATAAAAGTTTATGTAACAATCTGGGCGAAGACACTGACTCCTGTAACACAGGTTATAAACCTAGCACGGGTGTCAGGATTTCTCAAAACTGTATCTACCTCTTTTTATGTCAATAAAATTTTTATTATTTATTATTAGATTGAATGGTACAAACCATCAAACAGAACATGGACTACATTAGAATCGAGTACCTTAGTGTTAAAGTTTTGTTAGGACCTGTTGCAAATTGTGAAAGGGTTTCGATATTGGTCCCATTGAGAAAGTTGTTAACTTTGATGACTTGTGCCACATCCTTAAATTTGCCCATGCATTTTTGATACACCTAGTATACTTAGGATTTCGTCTCATTGCCTTAACATAATTACTTAATACACCTAATTTATGTAGCACTATATAAAGACTATTTTCATAAAATCCTGATATATTAGAGTATATTTATGTAGCTATCCGAATTAATGGATTATTTTTAGAGAGATAGTATTTTGACGATTTTACGTTGAAGGATTCGGCTACCTAACCAAAGCCTAGTAGGCACAGGCACTTTTTGTTGAAAAAGCTTAAAACTATACCATTGCTGTATCTATAATATTATTTCATAAAGTCAAACAGCCACTAGTCTAACGAAGAGTCTGCCAAACGGTACCCCATTCTAGAATTTTCTCCTGAGTCGTGGTTACGTTTTACAAACATGAAATGTCACATACACAAACACCCAGACTCGGGACAAACATCTGTGGTTCACACAAATTTTTGCCCGTACCGGAATCGAACTTGCAAACCTTAAGGCAGCAGTCCAATCGCTTAGCCACTACGCCAATCAGGTTGTCGATACTAAGCGTGACTGCTTAGCTTGAGGTCCTAGGTCCTAGGGGCAACGTGTTATTGGATATTTTCCATAAGATCAATCTCAATCGAAGCCCGAAGTCTGGGTTTATGCCCGATAGATGGCAATAGGCTGGCCTATTACATCAGGACCTGTAACATAACTGTCTGTCACAGTGTCAGGCGGCCTACCCCTTTAGAAAATACAGGCATGATATTATGTTTATTTATTTATTCATCAAAATTAAAAGTTCCTCATGGTGTATTGTGGTCTTTAGTTAACTCATCTCATAATATAACATAACACATACTATTGTTTATGTATACATTGCCAAGTAACTCTTTTGTCAATGTATTTAAAGTTTTCCACAACTCCAAAAATTTATTTCAGCCTTATTATGAAATTATTTATTTTTTATTAATTACTTTGGACTCTTATTCTTACAGTACAAATGATTGTATGTATGTTAGCAAGTATAGTTTTAGGTAAAGAAAACGTCAATTTCAATAGTGCAAACATTTATTAATGAAAATCATTAGCCAAATTCGTCGGTCTCCAGGATCCACAGATTTGTGATCTAACCGGTCGCATCTGTAAAAAAAAATAGGATAAGTTTGTTATTCACAAGCAAACTACTGAACCAAGAGAGATATGTTCCTAGAACTGTATTCTGTGCTTCGGAAACCAGTTTAAGCCATTGATACTGCGCCTGTCTCTTCTATTGTAATGGTATGCTGACTTATGTAGCTGTGAGTGTATTGGGTTATAGAGTGCACATGTCTTTGCGTCACTTCTGCACTATAACATATCCTGAGTAGTTGGCTTGTCTCAGTTGAGATTGGCCGTTATGACTGAAATGCGGTCAGAAAATCCTGAGATATAATCCTATTTACAAATAACATAACATCACGCCTGTATTCCCCAAAGGGCTAGGCAGAGGTGCATTTAATATATAGTATACCCTCATTTCGCCACTTATGTTTTTAGATCCCAATGTACCTAATAGGGGGCGAGCCTATTTCCATCAACCGGGCAAAAATCTAAACTCCGTGCTGCTATAGAGAATAACCTAATGGTAAAATCCCAGTAACACTTTGCCCGACCCGAGATTCGAACCCAGGACCCCGTTCTCAGCAATCGCGCTTTACAACCACTAGACCATCGAGGCAGTCCTATTTAATGGCATTAAATATATTCTTACTATTCTGTATGCATAGAGTTCTCTTGGAAGTTACTTACTGGTTGCCGGAGGGGGAGGTGGCCAGCTGAAGCCATTACATCCAGCTGGCTTTTGGACTGTTGTCATGCCACTCTGGAATTAGGAATATGTCAATAAACTTTCACTCTAAAGGATGAAAGTATGATGGAAACAAGACGGCCTTATACCCTCAATACGCTATTGGCATTAAGACGAGACTACAACTGTTTTCTACATCTGCTTGCCAATAACCTTGAAATAGGGATCAGAAAACCATTGAAGTAAGTACATCAAATTTCGTATTCATATTCTGTAAATAGTTATGTTGTACAATAAAGATTTAAAGAATCTAGTTAGTTGGTATGTCCTAGGGAAATATTTGTCTGTCTTAAAAAGCGCAACGAATCAACCAGAAAAGCGGATGGATGTACCATATCCAATATAAACCATACTTTAAATCAGTGTTTATAATACCATTCTAGAAACTAATTTAAAAAAACCACTTCTATGAATAAGAACAACTGTATTCCACATTTGAAGTGAAACAATTGCTGCAATTGCTGGTGGGCCTATTCATTAAAATTCTTCTTAGAATCGACCAACTTTTCTCCAGCATACTAAGTACCTAATAAAAATCTTACTCACCACAGCTGCGAAGGCAACTGCCACAATAGCAACAAGTACTCCAAAAATCTTCATGTTTTAGTGTAGGGCCACAAACGTCTGAATGCTGCAGTACCAGAAATACTTATTTATACAATATACATTTAAGAGAACAGCAATTGACCATAATGTGACAATTTGTTCATCCGGCCGTTTATAGATTTTATAACAATAAATACATATTATTTTAAATATTTGACAATTGTGTCGCTATGCTGGTTTTAGTTGGAGCCGTGTGTTTGTCTGTTAGATGGTAAAATAAACTAAAATCAGCAGGTGATTCGGGACTTCTAATATTATTAAAAACATTAAGAACAATCGAGAAAGCAATTTAAAAAAAAATTAGACCTTTCATTCAGGCTTTCGTAATAGTGAAAAACAAATAACATAAAAAATATTTTGTCATAATAAAGTAAAAGTGTAGCATACGAAGGGGAAGGCCTTTAAACAGTGGACGTCTTCCAGCTAGTGATGATGATGAAGTAAAAGTATACACTCATATTTATTGGGATACATATCGTTTTCGTTGATATTAGGTATAGACGAATACTCATCATTTATTTATTCATTATCATCATCATCAGCCGGAAGACGTTCACTGTTGAACAAAGACCTCCCGCTTAGATAAAGAGGGGGTTGACATAATCCCCACGCTTACAGTATTGGTGGTGAAGTTACAGAAGACCCTGCTGCTCATCTTCTGGATTTTCCCTTAGTCGCCTCTTACGACACCCACGGGAGGAAAGGGGGTTGTCAATTCGAGGCCGGATATCACTCAGCACGAATGAACGGCAGAAGAATACTCGCCTTACGTCAACTTGATTAAATCCGAAGGGAGAGAAGACTCGCGGGGACAACCTAGTCATAAAAATACAAACAGCGATTACCTGTCCGACACCTAATCAAAATGTAACACTTGGAAGAATGTTGACTTAAAAAAATATAGTTGTTGATTGCTTTACGCTCAAGTTCGTCCCTAAAGTACGAGCAAAAGATAGCTAATTTAAAACTACTTATTGTACTTTAGGAATATATATTTTAAAACGCCTCACCATAGAAACTCCTCATTTGCGTTAGTGCGTGCGAAAATGAAGTATAATGTCATCCTCCGAACCATTCACCTCATAATTATATACCTTAGATAAGGTAAGATGTTATGTATCGAAAACCTAAGTGAGGTTTAAGTAGCAGTAAAAAATGAAATATAGAGAACTTAACATTTTCATATTTTTTAAAGCACTTAAGACTTACTAAGTTTCAGTTAAATAAACCACTTAAAAGGTAGAAAAGTATGTGAGTTTTTGACACAAAGGTGGAATAGAAACGATATAGGTAGGTAATTATATTGTTTATTGTGCATATTGATATACTAATAAATTATAAAGTGGCTTCTAGTATAAGTGCTTCATCCATGGGGCAATGAACAATCATGTTCGCTTTTTGTATCTGCATCTATCCACTGCTTGATGAATCTGTAAAAAAATAGGCTCAATTACTACAATAATTATTATCGCCTAATAATCAGACTTATATTCTTTTTAACCGACTATGAAAAAGGATGAGGTTCTTTGTTCGTCAGTGTGTATTTTTTACATATTTTCATCAATTTTCTCACTAATAAGAACTATATTAAGTCTTTTCTTTTTTGGTCCCTCCCCTCTACAAAGACTAATCCTATGGTACTCTAAGGTAGGTCTACTTACTGGTAGGAGCCGCAGTGGTTGCTGGTGGACGTGGTCTACCGCCTGAGTGACAGCCGGCCTGCTGAACATCTGCACTTCTGGCAACCTGTATGCAGCAGCAAAGATTCATTATAGTAATTCATACTAACTCACGATAGCGCTTAGTGCCTGGAATATCATCTATTATCCTGGAATGACACAAACGTAGTATCAATATTAGCCTGGAATGACACAAACGTAGGGGGAGCTTTTCCAATTATTTTAAGCGATTATTGTAGTCAATGCCTATAAATTCTTACGACACGTGAAGTAAGGTGTTGACAGAATTGTGGCCAAGAACGAGCAAGTGGAATTTAGGTCGTCAGCGAGATGGCTCAATGATATAACAAAGATTGCGGAGCGCATCTGTATAAGATTGGCACAGGGCTGCGGCGGATGGCATTGTTTAAGGGAGGCTTATACCCAGTGGGATATTAAAGGCTGGATAATAATGATGATGAAAAACCTTTATTACGATTCATAAGCCTTTTAGGACGCTAGAGGCTGTTTGAAGATGTTATTATAATTTATACATACAAGAGCTTTTAGTACTTACCACAACCGCAAACAATGCCGCCATCGCAACCAAAAGAACTGCAAATAGCTTCATATTGAAGGCTTTGATCAACATTCGACTGACAGAGGCACAGATAACCAACCTTATATGCCGACATTTACAGGAAAATATTTCCGCAGGTGCTAATACCAACATCCGCTGAACTATATAATCACAATCACCATAATGATCTACATGTCAATAATTTCAGTGCATCAGTCCGTGAAGACACATTTATTTGATCTGCGTAGTGTCATGATGAGTTACAGGCCCTTATATCTCCCTATTACATAAAGATATTGAAGAAAATAACACATATTTTTTTCGTTGTTAGTTCTTATAGAAGGATTAACAACGATATTTTATGTTTATTCACTCCTTTTTGGACTTAAATATGCAGTTGAACACTTGCCATTCGGGATCGCATATTCAGGATTAAGTTGTCTATTGCCTACCCTTACTTACTTGTTGTCAGCGAAATAAGTATTATTTTTGTTCATTCCTTGTCCACCTCTCAACTTTTCCTTTTTACCTACATCATGGAATGCAAGTAGAGTGCCTTCATGTGTGTCTATCTAAATACGTTTGGCGCACCCTAGGCTGTCAACCTCGCTACCGTCTTCGTTGACTGGCCAATCTCTACACTACTTACGAGATAGCTAAAACCGATACAAAGAAAAAGAAGACCTACAGCATGAGTACTCTTCAACTCTTCATAACACAGATTTGCTTCAACAGGTCCATAAATAAAACACCAGTTTACAACAAAGTATTTTTAATTCCTATCCCCCCTTCACCTAGTCTATATCTAACTTCTTGAAGCTCCCCTGCATGCCGAACTCCTTCGCAGCCAGTGAGGGTTTCCCTGCGGGCCGCAGTGCCTCGTTCACGCGCCGCTTGTTCTCTTCACGAATGAACTCTGAGTTCGCTTGCAGGCGCTTGAAGAGCTCATCTGAAAATAATTGTGTGATCTTGAGTTGTTTTTTGCAAGGTAAGCAAGCAGAAGAAAAAGTGTGGGAATGTTGGTTAAAAATAATTTTTAGAAGTATAAATCATTCGGTCAAGTGTATGTACCAAATTGTATACCTAGAAAATTGTCATCGTTTGATTAAAACTCGAGTAATTGAAGATGACTTATTTTAGGACGATAAATGTTTAACACTTTCAAGCATACCCTCAAAAAAGTTTCGAACACGAACACTAAAGGAATAGAATGATAAATATATGGGGTCGTGCCCCCTATAGTATTGTGCACTGCAGTATAGTGTTAAAGCTCCTACCTCTTATAGTACTATGAGACTTGTAATCTCCTCCCTCGTCTTTGGGGAAGGCTTCCTTTGGTATCAGCTGGTAGATGGAGTCGGCGCCGACCGGGTGCGTGTGCACGAGGTGCACCAGCTCCTTCTTGAGGAACGGCTTCAGCAGCATCAGCAGCTTGTCGATGAAGTACGGAGCGTTCATGAAGTGCACGGCTTTTAGCTTTGTAAGCATACATTCCTGGAAACATTTGAGTAAATTAAATGTTTATTTAAATAACATAACATCACGCCTGTATTCCCCAAAGGGGTAGGCAGAGGTGCACATTTCGCCAGTTATGTTTTTAGGTCCCAATGTAATAGGGGGCGAGCCTATTGCCATCAACCGGGCACAAATCCAGACTCCGTGCTGCTACTGAGAATTACCTAATGAAAAAACCCATTAACACTTTGCCCGACCCGGGATTCGAACCCAGGACCTCATGCTCAGCAGTCGCGCTTAGCAACCACTAGACCAACGAGGCAGTCATAATAATAGTTTATTTAAATATTTATTTTTACATTCCTTATTTACCTAGACTATATCCATCCGTAATCCTGGATAAAGGTTACTTCTCAAACGAAAAAAACTAGCATTGATCGCAACTTGCCAAATAAGGCCACTGAAATAATTCACAAAAAAATGTAATTAACATTTCTCTTTCCGAAAATGTTCATTTACACTGGTGACCCTTTAATATTTGAAGAAACATAACAAGCTTCAAACTGGTCACTTACTTGTAAGAAGTAAAGGACTTTCTTCACCACCATGATGTCCAGCCTCGTTACGTGACTCAACACACTTTGGTCCATGTCTATCAGTAATATGGCACTGGAAATCAACACAACTCATTATCTGTCTATAGGTACACACTTTTATCAATCTTCTGCTGAATCACGTGTTAAATCCAAACGTAATGAGAACGTGACGTGAACAAAAATATACTTAATAAACTTGTTTACCATTGGAATAAAACCTACTAATAGACTTGTACTTCAATGATTTTTCCATACCAGCAGAATGCTCACAATTCTTTAAATTAATATGCCTCGATATCTTCAGCAGTATAACGTTACCAATACTTTCTTTACTATAATGAATTATTGGTTTAAAACTTACCCAGGCCACGTGCCTTCTTCATACTGCCACAAATCGAACATCATCATAAACACCCTGACTACCTCCAACAGGTTGAAGTTCCGAGGGTCTGGATCTAGAAGACGAAGGTACACTACACGGTCGCCTTTATCTGTCGGGGTAGGCAGAGGAGCGAGTAATCTGGAAGCCAAATCATGAATTCTTTATTATCAGGAATAAATATTAAGCTATGAATATTCACTTCGCTTTTGCTTAGTGAAATTAATCATCAAGTTCCAGTAAAATAAGTCATCATGAACTTAATTACTATCACTTCAAATAATAATAATACCTACACAGTATCTAGAATAAATTCCACCTTCTTGTCGACGACTCTGTCTTTGAAGAAGGGAGTGAAGAGTGTCCGCAGCGTGTAGTGCAGGTCTAACACCTGTTTGGAGACCTCGATGCTCTTCTCGCAGCAGTGGAAGGTAATTAGAAGATCCACATCTGAAACACAGAAGTCGAGCGTTAGCAGCAGTCTTAACTAAATACTGTTTTGCAGTTATTTTCCTGCCGTGCTTATTTTGTTACAGTTGCTTTACTATGAGCTCTCAAAGAAGGACGTTTTCCATTCTGGAAGCAAGACTACAGTGCACTCGCTTCCACAACGAAAATCTTGCTGCCTAGAGCTCATAGTTAGGATAACGATCCTGTCTGATATAACATTCTTATTCTTGAACAACGTCTCCCTTGATAAGTGGTTGGGGTTGGCAAATTTTATATCCACCATGAAAACTGTCAGCCAGAGACGGGACGGGAAGCCTGCAGCCTGCAGTAAGCCTAAAGCTATATCCAGTCACATATTTACATTATTTTCAAATGCTTTACACAAGTCTAATTATATTTATTTTAATTTATTATATACTGCATAACGCATACCATTTGATTTTAAATACCAAGAATATCCGACGTCCGAGAGCACACTAACACAATAGTACTTTTCAAGAGCAGCATAACTTTATAAACATACTAGCTGACCCGGGGTATGAAAAATAGATGTTGGCCGATTCTCAGACCTACTCAATATGCTCCCAAAATTTCATGAGAATCGGTCAAGCCGTTTCGGAGGAGTACGGGAACGAACATTGTGACACGAGAATTTTATATATTAGACTAGCTGTTGCCCGCGACTTCGTCCGCGTGAATTTCGTGGTATGAAAAATAGATGTTGGCCGATTCTCAGACCTACTCAATACGCTCACAAAATTTCATGAGAATCGGTCTAGCCGTTTCGGAGGAGTATGGGAACGAAAACTGTGACACGAAAATTTTATATATATAGATATACCTAACTTTATTCCTGGACAACTAAGTTTCTTGACTACCAGTTGACATTAATAAACCATCAATACCAAGATAAACATCATAACCAGCCAATCATTCCACATAAGTGGTTCTTAAGAAACGAGGCGACAATTACAGGTGGATCTTGTAATTACACCGGCACTCTCCGCTTATCATCGACGACCATCAATCAATTTTTTCAAACCATTGCAAAGGTAAAAGGTCGATTAGGAGTTTGTTTTTGTAAAAATGCGCGAGTAACTTTTTCTGTCGAGTTGTTATATAGTGCAGTTAATTAAAGGGCACATGAATCAGTTCAAAGATCTCAGAAGATCAAATGATAAATGATTTTATTTTAGCAAATAGAACATAAACATGCCAGTACTCCCCGAAGGGGTAGACGGAGGTGACTGTAGAGTGCACCCACATTTCGCCAGTCCTGTTAAGGGTCCCAATGTAATAAGGGGCGAGCCTATTGCTATTTATTAGACGGTGTCGGCATTTCCTTATTGACTACCTCTGAGAAGAAATGCCGGAACAAACTCAGGGGTCAAGGTCTCTTTTCTCCAGACAAGTATAATGAAATGTAAGAACAATGGTCTGAGATGTGGTCTTTCGGAAGAAAGAACCTCAGCTAGTTTCAGTCTATCGGTCCTGCCAGACGTGATGTCTCATACCATCTGAAGGACACTTGCTGAAAGGGCTTGATTTCTGGCGACCGTGAAATGTCAGTGTACTTTACACTTTTACTGTCACCTCACCCTATCCATTTGGGGAATATAGGCGTGATGTTATGTTACGTCTATCATTCTGCTAACATATGTAATGTTAATCTAAATTAACTACACAACTATCTTCTCCATCAGTTTCCCTAACATTGAGTCGGTTATACAACTCAAAGAGCATTTCATTATGTTGAACAAATTTTCTATCATAACTTCCGTGACTGTCATCCATATTATTTACCATATATTTTTACCATACGTTTTAATTATACATCCATATTATTTATCATACGTATTACTCAAGTTTGCCAAACTGGCTGTATCGCCACTCCGCCGCGTCATCGGCTCATGAATAGAGGCTCCATTTGAGTTCGAAACTAGTCGAGCGTTCCCGAAGATTCACGTGAGAAATACATAACGAAATATACGTAATATATATAGTTAATAATACGTCTTTTAGTTGCCTATAAGAAAATAACAGATTCATACCTTTTAAAGACTATTTATGTGATTTTATACATGTATGCAAATTATATGGTGACCATGTATTTACATTATAAACAATAGATGTCGATATAAAAAATATCACGTTATTTCTGAACGTGCTATTAGCAAGTCTCGGTACGATACAACTGGCTGTTTAACGTTTAAAATTGAAAAAACTATGAAGGTTTCATGTTGAGAACTTTGCGTTTGAAGTTCCTTTTAAATACCTTATCTATAGGTAGATACTACATTACCAAACTCATAATATAACGATATAATCATAATGGACAACGGAGTGATCGTAATAAGGGGTCTGTTTTTGCCAATTTTAAAAAGGAGGAGGTTTTTAATTCGACTGAATGTTTTTTTGTATGTTTGTGATATAACTTAAAAAAAATCCAAAAATTAGTTATTGATGTTCGAATATTTCAATTATTCCATTGAAATCAGATAAAACGGGTCACCTTGACAATAAAGTATAATATATTATATATATAATCATCACGCGTCACTGACTACAAAAAATGTGTAATTTTACACAGGTACGTTATTTTTCGGTATTTTGTTGTTTTTTTATCTCATAATTAAGATGCCTAACTATAAAAAAAAAGCTTACCGACATAAGCGTTTTTAACTAACATAACATAACACGCCTGTATTCCCCGAAGGGGTAGGCAGAGGTGCACATATGTATAATACACCCACATTTCTCCAGTTATGTTTTTAGGTCCCAATGTAATAAATAGGGGGCGAGCCTATTGCCATTAACCAGGTACAAATTCAGACTCCACGCTGCTACTGAGAATTACCTAATGGAAAAAACCAGTAACACTGCGTGACCTTGGATTACAACCCAGGACCTCGCGCTCAGCAGTCGCGCTTAGCAGCAACTAGACCAACGAGGCGTTTTTAACTTTTGGGTGGAAATTATTATTAATTAAAAGTTTAATTTAATTTCATATTGGTATTCTGTTGATATTTAAGTTATGTGTACAATAAAGAATTAAGAATTTAATCGAAGGTGACTTCGTAGTCGTATTGGTAGTAGTGTACCTATATATAGCAATTATTACTATTTATAAATATCCTACTAGACTGGTTCTGATCTGGTTAGATTGTAAGATCATGTTTACTTCTGCGTAGATACTGAAAGCCAGGGCGCGCACAAATAAAAACGTACACAAGCATTAAATAAATAACTGCAAAAAATTATAACAGTTCGATCAAGATTCAAGCTCAATGTAGCTATAGTAATTACGAATTAAAACTTGAATTCTTTATATTATTCGTATCGACATGGAAGTGATTGTAACATAGGAACAGCTCATGCCGTGATGCAGAGATTGGCCGGTCTACAAGGACGGTAGCAAGGTTGAGCAGTTACTTCCAGGACTGAAGTCTGTCGGCGGCCTGATTAGAGCAGTGGCTAAGCGATTGGATGCTGCACTAAAGGTTAGATTACGGAACTAAAATTGAATAATCTGCAGATGTTTGTCCCGAGTCTGGGTGTTTGTGACTAGGATATTTCATGATTGTGAAACGTACCCATGTTATAGGAGAAATTCTTAATGTAGGGTGACGTTATTAATAAAAAGTTGTAAGTAGGTTTGTATCCTCGTGCGGGCCACCTGCCCCCATAGACTTCTTTCTTCGTTTAACTACTTTATAAAGTGACTGTTACCTGATAGATGGTTGCCAGGCAGATGTGGTTGCGTGTTCAGCCAGTCCCGTAGTTTCTTGATATCCTCTGGAGTGATGTCTGGATTCTTCTCATACTCCTTCTCTATCGAAATCGGCTTCACCACGCCCGCCATTTTGCTTCTGAAAAGCAAAATATAATATATTGAATAGCTCTCTTTCGTATCTTTATATCACACGCTAGGCATGTTATTTTTTTACTTATCATCTAGTTCTCAAAACGTACCCGAAGCTCTAAAATCAATGTACGAGTATGTGTGTTAATTTAGGTACAGTCCTTACCTGAATGTACTAATGGATAAGGTCGAATATTTAATATATTAATATCTAATGACTGTTTATTATGTTTTTTTTTGTGTTGTGATGTCATAACGAAACAAACTAACCTATTCGGCGACCCAAACTGAGTCCTAGCTGCTAAAACGTTAGCTCTCTACTTTGGATCATCATCATCATCATCAACCAAAAGAAGTCCACTGTTGAACAACGGCCTCTCCCTTAGAACGCTTATGAACGGCAACTTTGGATGGTCTTGCAAATTTCCAGCAATGTTACCAAAATTAAATGTTTTGTTGTATTTTTATGATTTTTTTAACTCTCCAATTAAACTATACTAAACTATACTTTCGCTTCCAATTAAACTATATTAAAAGTAATGAAATCGAAATATTTATGTACATATTTTAGTTACCTATATTTTTGACAATTTCCAATGTCCTTCAGATCATTACATTTATAATACTAAAACTATTATGATAATCACGCTGGAATCAACATAATTATTTTGATGTTCAAAAATTTAATGAATGTCCGACTTGATATCAAAAACAAGTCACTGTAGCGTGTCATTATTTATAATTACGTACATGTGTGCTTTGCATTACGCTCGTTCAATTATTGAATATATTTTAGAGCTTGAAGAAAGAATGTAATAATATATAATAATGTGGATAAGGAAGTAAGTTAAGAAATCAAAACCTGATTGCAAAAAAAATTGAAAAAACAAGAGCAGCATAATTATGTGAATGTTGGTAATAACATAGCGACTTTAACAAGCAAGAGCCATTAAATCTCAATAATAGCTCAATCAGGTTTCTTGGTTTCTTAAATTAGTTTTTATTTATTTTATATTTATATTGATACTTTTATTTTTCACATTAAGTTGTCTGGTCACCACTATATGGATTTTTGATGTATATCACGTATTTATGACACTCGCAAGTATTAAACGAATCCATATGGCTGATAAACGCATTACCCTTCTATGCGTCACGCAGTCGAGTAAAAAAAATCAAAATATTACGGTCAATAAGAACAATATTTAACAGTTTCACCATGGAACCCTAGGACAAAACACCCAAGTCATCAGACATGTTAATAAAGAAATCATTAGACATGTTAATAAAGAAATCATTAGACATGTTAATAATAAAAAAACAAGTGTGTACTTTATGTCTTCATCTTCAGCCAAGGCCACAAAAATTAGTACTGTTTAGTTAATACAAGTATTAATAAGTCCTAGAAAAAAAAACACTCGAAGTCACTTGAATTGTGTAAATAATTTATCACGACTATAATCAATCCAACATCTTGTATGCCTTAGAGTACACATCACTTGTCATTCAACAAATAATTATGTGATTTGCATAAATATACAATTATGTTTGTTTCTTCCAATAACTGGGACAATGAGAAAAATAAGACAATAAAATATTAAAATTGTTGTTTTTATGTTTGGTACTTCGTAACAATTATGTCAACTCGATGGCACATTAGATGGGCGCTCAACCTGCTGGGTATCATCCGCAGGTACAAAACAACCTATGTTCCATTCACTCAAATTCTAGAATAGGTCCCAATATCAGCCCTTGAGGAATCCTTTACCAAAATAACCTAAAGCAACTAAGACGCCTACCTACCTAAATTAATATCCATACAATTCTAATACTGTGCTTTATTAATTAATAAGATTTACATCAAATAAGCTTACTAATGGATCTTAAATTGTTATAAACATCATCTTAAACATGGTATTGTTTTTCAAAGGGCTCCCTATGTTCTTTATTTGTATTTGTTCAGAGGTGACTCAATGAATTGCGTAAATATAGAACAAAGCCGATGAATGTCGAGGCCTCGCACTTGGCTGGCTTTTCGAATCGCATTAAATAACAACAAGTGAAGATAAGGAAGTATTTACATCGTACCTACATAAAGGTCACAGTCAGCATGTAAACATGGGTAACAGGTTGCTAGATTGCAAAATTTATATTGTCAAAAAAAATACATTACGCATGTATTTCCTAAAGTGGTAGGCAGAGGACCAGAGGTGTATAGTATCTACACCTACATTTGGCCAGTTGTGTTATAGGTCCTAATGCAATAGGGAAGGAGCCAGTAATCGGGTACAAATTTAGACACCGTGTTGTAACTGAAAATTACCTAATGGTAAACCTAATAACACGTTGCCTGACCAGAGATTCAAACCCAAGACCTTATGCGTAGCAGTCACACTTAGCGACCACTAGACCAATCACACAACGAGTAGCTGTTCTTTTAACATGTAGGTATCCCGCATTTTTTGGACAAGTCATATATTAATCATTAACTGCGTTTTTAAGATTGCATCAAATTAGCAATTAGACGTGGTCATCATAAAAATTATAAGACTGCATCTTAGATGGGAGGTACGCGTTAATTAATCACTTAGGTATGTAGGCAAGTTCATAATTACAGGAGGTCAATTCTCGTAACTTAAAACGATCGCGCGCAGTGCAATATTCTCAATACGAAAAACATTGGTTTGTATCGAAAGCACATCGCTATTGCCCAGTCCGTATACGTCTTGAGTTATGAGGATTGACCTATAGGTTTCTATCCTACAATGTAAGTTAATGTTAAATAGGTTCTATAGCTGCGCCGGTCAGTGCATTGTATCGGCAAAACTTCCCAGGTACCAACAAGAACATTTGCAGATAATTTATTTTTAATTACTGGTTTTCATACTAGTGTTTGCTAAGCGACTGCTGAGCATGAAGTTCTGGGTTTGAGTCCCAGGCCGGGCAAAGTGTTACCAGGTCTTTTCATCAGGTATCTCTCAGTAGCAGCTCGGAGTCTAGATTTGTGCCTGGTTGATGGCATTAAGCTAGTCCCCTATTACATTGGAAATCTGGGACCTATAACAATACAGGCCTTACAGGTCTTACGATTTCGGGGAAAACAGGTGGGACGTTATGTTCCTGTTGTTATATTTTTTTTCAAACTAATTTACAATTGGCCTCTGACCGCCTTAAGGGACAGCTCGCAGAAGAGGTCTCTTGATTATCGTCAGTATTAATGAACACTGTCAGTGTGTGAAAATTGTTTAATTCAATGACAATGGTCATGACAATCATTGTTACATTAATGATAATTAATTGCCTCGTTGGTCTTGTGTCTAGATCAAGACTGAGGTCAATAAAATAAATAGGTGTTCTTGTAACTTTCTTATTTTTAGTTTTTGTCGGTTGCCTTATTAGTGCGGCGCGCCAGAAATATATAAGAAGGTACATAGGAAGTTAACAATGTTTTATATCAACCCTAGCTTCAGGAATTGCTATATCGTGCCTTGGGCAACACTTAAAGCCTTGGGTCCTCCTGATCTCTCTCGTGTCTTACCGTCCCATCGGACGACGAGTTCGAGGGAATAGCAAGTTCACCTGTTTAACCCACAGTGTGCAGACACTAAATATTCCCCACGCG
Organism: Abrostola triplasia; assembly: GCA_946251915.1. Taxonomy (NCBI): domain Eukaryota; kingdom Metazoa; phylum Arthropoda; class Insecta; order Lepidoptera; family Noctuidae; genus Abrostola; species Abrostola triplasia. Next base: position 10,049,040 of record OX276441.1, on the reverse strand, counting down.
TTTAGCTAATCGTTGTTCAATTGGCAATCACCAAGACACAGTCAAAATGATAACAAAATAAATGAGAATAGGTCTGTATTGGTAATAATCCGGAATATAGTCAGAATTATGACAGACAAACTGTGCTGGTGGGGAGTTTGTTGCGAGGTTTCTCCTTCCCAGCTACAGGACTAAGAAGCGGTGAAGGGCGGGCGTTTGAGGGTTGCCTTAAGTATCTACGACGATTAGAAAACACTACTTCCGTGCTACGAAAGGCACGTTAAGTCGTTGGTCCTGCACCTGACCTCTCCGGTCGTGTTGGTCTATCGTCCTATCGGAGTAGGAGAATGAGGGAATAGAGAGTTCTCCTGTGTTTGCGAGCATAATTTTGCACTATAATAACTCCTGCGTAGTTTCCTAATAGTGACCGCAACTTGGTCAGGAATACTTTTCTAATTGAATAAGTCTATATTTATTCATTAATTGTTTTCTTCAATACCACAACTCTTCCTACCGCTTAAAGGAAAACAGGCGTAATGTTATTTTCAACATTTTCCTGTAATATTCTTAACGACCTGCTTGATCGATAAATTATTAAAGTGCTTATACTAATTATAAATGAACATCAACAATGCTCTCGTTCATCTAAGGTTTAAAGATCAAAGAGGCTGGCATTTAAACATAAGTTAAATATAGGTACTTAAATGATTAATGACATATTTGCCGCTAACGCTTTAATATTAAAAACACTGGAACTAAGGAGCAAAAAAAATATATGCAGACGAATATAGAAATTCTTCCTTTTTGAAGTCGGTTAATTAATTATAATATTGCACTAAATTGAATTTATTTTAAATACAAAATAGGACTCACCAAAAAAATATCCAAAATTCCACAACAAAATTTAAAAAATTCAACAAAAATCCTTCGTCAAACACTCAAAACCATAATAAAATAATCTAAACTAAAACCAGACACAAAATAATTTATTTAAAACGAATTTACAATTATTTATTTATTTATTGGGCCGGAGTAGGTCTGACGTCTGCTCACAAGTACCGCGGATACAAATGAAGCGATGAAGCGGTTGTACCAACTAGTTGTGATCTGCTGACTGCAAGCGTTGTTGTAGGGGTCAGTTACTTGTTAGGTAGGTGTAGGTGTGTTGGTAGGTAGGCACGGCGACCGGATCAGCTGGGACTGCTGCGGTAAGAGCAGTTCGATTCCCGCTAGAGACAAAAATGTGTATGATATGCAATGTTTTTCTTTTTTTAACATGAAATATCACAAACACAAGCAACCAGACTTGGGACAAACATCTGCAGATCGCTCAAATTTTTGTCCCCTGCGGAAATCGAACCCGCAACCCTTAGCGCAGCAATCAAATCGCTTAGCCTCTGCGCCAGTCACATCGTCATTTGTCCCGAGTTTGTGTTTGTGTATGTACATATGTTATGTTATAATATCTGTATGGCTAATCCTAGCCCGCAACTCGCAAGAAAGTCCATTATATGCCATTGCCTTGCGCGTTCAACCCGGCACCTGCTCATACGAACTCGATACGTTGACCGCTTAGCTACTCCCCACTGTTTAATATTATTGCCATTAATAATACGCTTTGTGACACCGCATTTAATTAATAATACAAATCACTTAATGTGTCTGAATTAATAAGTTGTGTGCGTCATTGGACGGTTCAGTGATCATAAAATATGACGACTAGCCCCTGGAGATAAGTGGCGAAATGCTTGATGAATATAGATTGAATAGAATGAAAAATATATGGGTTCGACTTATTGTCATCGATAACATATTGCACATTATGTACGTAAAAGCTTGATTCAGTGGCCATAACGAAGTCCTATTTAACTGGTATCTTTCAATGATTTTAACGACTGCCTCGATGGTCCAGTGGTTGCTAAACGCGACTGCTGAGTTTGAGGCCCTGGTTCGAATAGAAAAAATATTTTTGTGTCGAATAGTCCGTTTATCGAGGAAGACTATAGCTATAAAACATTCGAAATACGCGCGGACGACGTCGCGGGCAAACGCTAGTATACTTAGCTACGCTAGTAACTTGTTTAGGATCTTTAAATAACCTTTAAGTACAACTCTTGCATACTTCACTATAACCCTTAAAACAATATACCCTTAACTCTTAAAGTGGGACAGTTTACGATGTGTAAGCGAGTAGCCGCTACGTGCTGTGTAATGCCGCGTCTCGCTTCCACAACGTAAACTGACCTCCTTTAAGAGGTCTTGGTAAGGGGGCAGCTGCTCCGATACAACCCCGATACGACTAGGCGACGCTGCGCTTACGGCTCGCCGGTCCCGAGGCGAGGCGTTTACGTTACGATTCCGATTAATGTGCTTTGAAGTAGGGAGTTTCATACAAAGAATACTGCACGGTTCAAGTTGATACGGCGACCCCTCAAGGTAAACTAAAGCTATCCGAAATATTTATTAATTAACTACATTGTTTAACTAACCTTAAAATAACTTTAAATTAAGATAGTAATAAACAAGTTTCTCTTCCCATCGGCGCAAATTGGGTATTGTATTTTTAATGATACCAAAGTATTCATTGGCTTGTACTGGTATATGTCGCAAAGGATTAAATTTAGCGATTCTACTATGTATGATATATTTTTCAATGGTTTCGTTGCAAATAAATTCTGAGATCAAGACCCTTTTAAATTGAAGACAATTATAATTTATGTTAGCTATAACATAACATCACGCCTGTATTATCTGAAGGGGTAGGCAGAGGTGTACAGTTCACCCACATTTCGCCAATTGTTATAGGTCCAAATGTATGCTGATGTAGTATGAGCCTATTCCCATTAACTGAGCAATCCGTGCTGCAACGAATAATTTTCTAATGGATAAACCCAATAACACTGCCCTAACTGGAATTGGAACCGAGGACGCTCAGCAGACACGTTTAGTGACCACTAGACCAAAGAGGCAGTCGGCTAGTCAGCTATATGGCTAACCTATATGGCATTTTTTTAAACGTTATCCTATAATTTATTCCTCCCGTATTTGTGTCGTGGCGAGTCAGCTAACTCACGTCGGAACGAATGGAGGAAAGAAAGGGTGGACTTTACACTATAGACGAGGATCGGAGCTGAAATAATAATAGCAATGTAGACTCAATGGGCGCAGTAGTCATGATTGCATTGCTGCGGGGTTCCGGATTCGATCCCATTCGACTGTAAAACGTATAAAGGCAATATAGGGAAAAAACTAATGTGGCCAAAATAATTAATATTACCGATGTTTTGAAAAGGAAGATTTAAACAGTGTTATTACTGCAATAAAAGATAAAAACCTGAGGATTATTCTTTGAATAAAATACTTAAATAAATGTTTATTAGTGCCTACTGTACGTAAGTAATTAAAAATCTAATCGTTGTCCGACCAAAGATCAGTATTAAATTTCATGGCACGTGCAACTCAAGTCATACACGGAATAATTAATGGATTATTGTTACCAACTAATTAATATAGGTACTGACGCATGCGCGGACAGATTCAACACGAATTAACCCTATTGGCAGATACTCAAGAATAGGTAGAGTGTGTGATATAAACACCAAAATTGTAGGTACTATACTCTTAGTAATATTTATTTTCTTTCGTGCTTGAGGCGCGAAGACAATTCGCGTTTTAACATATTTATAAAAAAATCTTTTACATACATATGTTTTTTTGTATCATTTTGCATGTTGCCCATGCTAACCTTGAATCTAAATTAATAAAGGAAACTTGAAAATTTATGGACAAGTGCGGTACTCGAACCCGATCAATTTAAACCCTGTAAATATTATTATACCTACTGTTACTTTTTAGCCTGTATAGTGGCAACTCCCCCTCTCGTCCCGTTGGGTGACACACTGACACAAGAGGCGACTGAGTGTAGATCCAGAAGATGGGCAGTAGGCCAGCAGCGCGAATAATGCGATCCCTAAGGCGCACCAGCCGACCCCCCCCCCCCCTTTGACGTTGATGATTTTTTTTCTTCCGTTTGAAGGAAGGAAAAACAGAATATTTATTTGTCATAAATAACCGTTTTGAAGACCTTATCTGACAAACAAAGTCAATTACGCCTCAATCATAAAGGTCCTTCAGAACACCCATCCTACCTAAAACTAAAATAAAAACAAATCAAACAAAATGCAGCAGATTTTATAAATATCTTAATGATCTTCTGCTAATTACATTGGGGTCCTTGCCATGTAATTTTGGACGATTAAGTACCTATGTTCAAAACTTTATAATTGTGTCTAATTAGAATCTGCATTGTATTGTAGGAGAATTCAAATAGTCTCATTAAAAAGAACTAGTTAGATTCTTAATTTAAGCTGCTTGGTGTTTACAGATATATTTTTTCGGCATGCAAAAACGAAATACACATTAAAATTAACTTTACGAACATACACATACTTATATCAAGTTAAATATGTATCATGATGTGGTTGTTTTAACAATAAATAAATTAAACTGAACATTTTAACCGACTTCCAAAAAGATGGTACTGTATTCGAACTCTATGTAATTATGTATGTTCGCGATTTTCTCAAAAACTGGTATATCAATGAGGATGGGGATTTGTTTTTAATTTAGCGTATTATAATGTCTACCAATTTGTCTCACTGGTCTATCTTTACTACTGCGTTTCATGGCCTTTAATGGATAATTCCATTAAAGACAATATAAACTGTTTATAAAGTCGTGCCTGATAGTATCAGTATATATCAGTAGATAAAGCGGTAAGAAGAAACCACAGATGTCAAAATTGATTACATTTCTAATGAAAGGAGTAAAACTACACAGTAGGTACAGTCGTCATACAAAATTAGATGCACCAAATTAAACAATCTATGCCCAAACAGTAATCTGGTCAAAGGCCAGTTAAAGTCGTTGTAAAAACCAACGACAAACAATTATTCTCGAAAAATATAATATAAATAAGTTTAAGCACATAAGAGATAAGATAAGAGATAATTTATTTGTTCACAACGTAGGTATGTATTTATATATACTTACAGGATGCAAGATTGTGAATACACAAAAAAACAGTAATTCTTAATTTTTACAGGGTCCAAATTAAAATGTTGAATACATTTTATTATAGACTGCCTCGTTGGCATATAGACGATTATGTCCAATTGTAATAATAATGGCTATAGCTCATCTAGTGCCAACCACTGCTTATTAATTAGTTTAACCTGCGTATAATGCAGTTGACTGCAACATTAACTATTTGTAATTTCTATCTCCATAAATAAATAAATATGGTCGACATATTTCTGGCTATGACTGTACCACATTATATTGTTAATTTGTTGGTCAGAGGACAGAGAAATATTTAACGAAAACAAAGTCAAAAGTACGTTTTTTTTTTAATTTACTCAGTAAACTCTGTAAACATATTTACTTAATTTTAACTGAATTTAAATGAGTATTATATTTAGTTTTAGACGATCATTGCCTAACTCACCTTACTGTTATTTTAAGATTTATTTTGTTTAAAGAAGAAAACGTGCGTGAAGCGCCTTATCGAATTTATAATTTGCTCAATTAAAAGGTTGCTATTAGTTTGTATTAGGCAAGATTAGTTAATTTTTTTATTACAATTGTAGGAATTGGTATGTATTTCAAATAATTTAAATATAAATATGCGTAAAAAGTTCATTTTTATCAAATAAATATCAAAAAGCAACTGTTTCCGCCCGGGATCGAACCGGGGGCCTTGTGCGTGTGAAGCACACGTGATAACCGCTACACTACGGAAACTTACTAACATGTACTGAAATAATAGAATAGTATCACCACATTAGAAATAGTATTATTATTTCCTTCTTTATTGATTCAATGTAATAAAAAAAATGATCACTAATCATGTAATCATAAATGTGGATAATAGTCATAAAACGAATAGCATCTGGCAATATTTTCGTGCAAAAACATTAAGGTACCTGCCAGACCGTTAGTGTTATACTAGCGTGAAGATACTACGATATTATCAGAAATGGTTTTTAAGGTTAGATAATAAGTAATATAAATTACTAACATTTAAACTACCGCGTTGCATGATTATAATAGAAAATAAGTTGTGTTCGCGTTAATTCCCTTGTTGTTATTTCCTATCATAATATATAAATTATCTTACAAGTTACGTAACAAGTGATTACGGTCAATCAAAAGTTGATTGAACGGTGTCTTAAAGTAAGAAGTGAAATTGGTAGAATGGTTTATAACTAGTCAGGGGAATAATTTGTCTTGTACGCATCGCCCACAGTAAGATACAATCTATTTATTTAGTTAACAGTTGCTAAAATCGAAGAAGGAAAATGGGACGAAACCGGCACATCTATTTATTACATAAATTTAACTATTAACAAACAACAAAATTATTTATTTACCATTACCTACAGCGCCATCTATTTTTTATAACTGACATCTTAATACAATCAGTTGTATTAATTTGCTGATAGATGTCACTACGCCAGGATGTTTACAACTTATTAGTACAATTATTTATTTTATTTTATTTGATAAGACATTTAAGAATTGTGTTGTGTTTTGATGTCACTTATTGTTTTATTACTTCGAAATAAGTTGGCCATTTGTTTTAAGGAATGAATGACCGGCAAAAAGTGTGTGTATAGACTCCTGATAAATAGAACACACCTGTCTACCTGTTCGAGGATTACGGGCGTGAATGTAACATAACATAATTCGTGTATTTCTCGAAGGGGTAGACAGGCACACCCACATTTCGGCAGTTATGAAGGTCCCAGTGTAATAGCGGGCGAGCCTATTGCCATCACCGGGTACAATTCCGGACTCCGTGCTGCTACTAATGGAAACCTAATGGATGAACCCATTATCACTTTGACTGACTCGGGATGCGAACCAAGAATCTCACGCTCATCAATCGCGCTTAGCGATCACTAGACCAATAAGGCATGATGTAGGCGTAAATGTATATAATTTAAAAGATATAACTGCGCAACCTACCAATTTGTTAACAAATATAAAACCTTATAAATAACGAAGCATAAGCCACTACAATACTCAATCATTTTTATGCAACAATTGTTCGTTCCTATAGTTCTCTACTGCTTACCAAACTGCCCATTAGTATAAGATTTGTGTAGGATGACCAGCCGAATTGAAGATCGAGGATTACCTATCCCTAAAAAACTAATAAAGATATCATCATCTTAGCCAACCAACAAAAATGTTATAAAAAATATTTATGTTGCGTAAAAATCGTCACGCCCGTTTTCTTAAAGGGTAGGTAGAGACCACGAGGAGCTGATGGTCCAGGTTCTAATATAGGCTATTTTAAATTTAGAAAATTTTAGGGTTCCGCGGGAAATAAAAAAAACGCGGGAAATCGCGGGTTACAGTTTCTCCGCGATGGTTGGACGGATTTTGAATGTTATAAGGAGTAACCTAAGCTACATTTGATTTTGAAAATGTTTAGGGTTCCGCGGGAAAACAATAATAACCCATAAAATTGTTAACAGATTCAAATAGATCTGCTTACGACAGGCAAGTTTAATCGAAATCCACGGGAACGAAGTCGCGGGCATAAAACTAGTCAACTATACAATAAGAAAACTAGGTTTGAAGCCAATTGTCCTAGAACCATAATCATTACTGTTATCCTAATAGCAACCGATATTAGCAGTATGGTACAGTCGTGAACTCTGCGATCAATGAAGCACGCCGCTAGTGATGTGACTAACTAATCGATAGTTAGTAAACATTGTACAGTGTACTATTGTGTAGTATCGAAGATATTGTTTAATGCTGTTTACATTGCTCACAATAGGTCAAGGCTATGCGGAGGAATGTCAATATTGTTGTTTTATTAAATTGTGTATTGACACGCTTGTACACTCTAAAGGGGTAGGGGGGTCTATGGTCTATACATCGACACCTGCAAGGAGTAACATTGTAACTAAGATTTAGCAACTTTAGAGTAGAGCGCGTCAAAGATTTAAAAAATTCTCACTGCTTTCATTTTAGTCTTATTGCCAACCAACTTTGAAATTGTACGTCAATGAGGGAATAGCTACACTTGCGTATGATTTTATTATTATATATAGGTATGTGTTAAGTATTTTTGTGAGTTACAATGAGAATCCACAACATATACTGTATAAAATGACATTGTAACTCAGACATACAATCGCATAAAGTACGATAATAGTCTTGTTCTTGAAAATAATAATTTTCAAGAACAAGAGTGTATCTTGTATTACAATGTAATATTAATAATGGTGAGCATAAACAATGATGATGATGATGTGTAACTAAATATACCCTTTTATTAACTACAGTTGACTCGCACTTACAATGTTTTTACACTATAAAAATCTTTACATAAAGGAATTTAGGCGCAGGTGTGAGTGCAGAAAAAATCTACGTTTTTTGTACAGCAAGAATATGATTGTAACTCAAAATTGCCTAGAACTGAGTTACGATGTTATTCCTTGCAGGTGTCGACATGTTCACGTTTTGCCTAAGTCCGTTTAAGTATAGTTGAGCTGGGTGGCCTTTTATCATGTCCAATTTTAAGCCAGACGGACAGAGGTTATACAGAGAATTTCACAAAAAAATTAATAACATTATTCTAACCTAAAAGGTAACACAAAACCCACCTTTATATTTGTATAGTGCAAACACGTGGCGCCTATGTAAAGTTGGACTGTGACGACTATCGATAAATTATCGATAATGGTACAGTAACCTCATCACTAGAGGTCGTGAATGTTGCGTCTGGCAGAAACCGAAAGTGATGCGCCTGCGCCGTGGGAACAGGGTCAGAGTGCCACATCATCTATTTCTTAACTAAATCGGCGCGCCTTTGTGCCAATAAGAGGATTATATTATTGTATCATGTTAATAGATATATATCTCAGACTTAACTGTTAGAAAAATCTACTTTACCTAACCTAATTTACTTTGAGTCGGATTTCTTCTTTACCACTAGCCAAAAGCTAAGAATATCTTAAACATAATTATATGACATTGAAAAAGTTTCATGGGTCCTTCTTTCCAAAAAGGCAACCATATGCATATAATTGTGATCTGTCGACCACTGGGTTACGGCAGTATAATACAAGTATCTCATGGGTGCACTGGTTCGATCCCGCACGGAACAAAATTTGTGCGATCCGCAAATGTTTGTCCCGAATCTGGGTGTCTGTGTATGTGATATTTCATGTTTGTGGAACGCACCTACGATACAGGAGAAATTCCTAGTGTGGGGTGAAGTTTGTTAAACTAAAACAAGTGACGAATGATTTTATGTTTGCAAATAGGTTTACGAGAAACACTTTTACACGTCATGCAAGATCAGTTGCAGTATTCACTATCTATGTTCAGGCCTCTCTTCAACATATATCAATATAAAATATTTTTATTAGTCTACTAGAGAATGTACATAAAAGTTTTAACCTTTAAATAAAGGATTTTTTAATTGTATCTAAGGTAAGTTGGCCAATATTTCATGTGAGTGTCACTCTGTCATTCAAAACAAGTCTCACTTAGCGGCGAAAGGATCGCCACATAAATGTCACGGCGATCATTGAACATTATAGCATCTCTGCTACTACATATGTACACTTACCAATGTACAAGTAATTCGATCAACATTGGTATATGCTTGACTAAAGTGAATATAAAAGTCACTCTTATTGGATTACGTAGATCAATAACGCAGACGCGACAACGACGTCTTACTTTCTCAACGAACAATGTATAAAGATTTTAGGGTAAGGGAGCTGATAGACGAATTGAGGACGACCGAGATGCATATATTAATACATACACATTTCACCAGTTATGTAATAGATCCCTTTGTAATAGCGGGCTAGCCTATTGCCATTAACCGGGCCAAAGGCCAGTCCCCGTCCCGCTACTGCGCTACTGAGAACTACTGAACACTATGTTCGAGCCGGGATTCGAACCCAGGACCTCATTATCAGCAGTCGCGCTTAGCGACCACTAGACCGTGAGACGTGTATATGCCTATATCGCCCTACCAGGATGAATTTAAAACTGGGCTTTGATATTATAGCACATTATATAGATTACTATTACAAACGGCGGCTACCGGAAGAAAATAGTGATCCTTCTGCAGCTTATTTAATCTTTATAATATATTTCTGAGTAACCCAAACCGGCCTAAACCAGGTAAATCAACGTCTATTCTCAGGCCACTTCTACTTCTAACATCACAAACAGCAATACAATCCGTATTACAAGCGAATAGAGTTTACACTTGTATCTTTATCAATCGCATTAAAAAGTGCAACTGTATTTATGAAACGCACACATGGTTTTATTGATATGTTTTAGATTTGGTACGGTCGGCAGAACTGCTATGCTATTGTGAAACATAAACATCATCTCGAAATTCTTCTGGCAAGTCACCTCGCTACTATCTCGACTGTCTTTCATGTCATTTAACATAACATAACATAATATCACGCCTGTATTCCCCGAAGGGGTAGGCAGAGGTGCACATATAGTACACCCACATTTCGCCAGTTATGTTTTAGGTCCCAATGTAATAGGGGGCGAGCCTATTGCCATCAACCGGGCACAAGTCCAGACTCCGTGCTGTTACTGAGAATTACCTAATGGAAAAACCCAGTAACACTTTGCCCGACCCGGGATTCGAACCCAGGACCTCGTGCTCAGCAGTCGCGCTTAGCAGCCACTAGACCAACGAGGCAGTCATGTCATTTGATTCAGAATAAATTCTAGATAGAAGTGAATATTCTCATTTATATTCTCACTCCGCGTGATTCATCTCATTCCGTCAAGACTTGGAGCGGCTTGTGTCGAATCTCACCGCGGATTTAGAAGTGAGTTCGTAATTGAATTCTTTAGAATAGCACGGCTGACTTAAGTGACTAGCAGACGCTTGGCACAACGGGTAGGTACCGAAGTTGGTGTTCTAAGAAGTTCCGGGACCTCCCTTGTTGGTTGAGACCTGCAGATTTTGAAAGTTGCCCCGAAATTTAAAAAACAAATCTGCTTCGCTGTCAAGCCTTCGTAGGGAGTTTTCATTTCCGCACATTAAATAAAGAGCACATAATTTCCCATTTCAGAGCAAAGGGTTACTCTCTTTTCACAGCTGTAAAGAGCTGGCAAAAACAAGTTCTTCATGAACTGTATAATCATCGCTCTATCTTCCTAATTAAATAGCTATAGCAACGTTATCAGTGCTAACGCTACAGGAGTGCAGGTCACATATGACGCAACGTGGAAAGTTGCATCGTATCACACCTGCGCGTACGCAGCGCTTATCAGCCGCGCCGCAATTATATAGAAAGGGCTGGCCAGTTTATGAAGACAGAAGTGGAGTAGACGGCTTGGAGGTGCGCCTGGGCACTTGCGTGTCTTAATCATGAGGTAAATATAATGAGTAAACTCTTATATGACACTGGGATATATTAAAAGATATTAATTGATGGTACGTCTCTCCCTGGCACGTCAGCCCCGACACCAACATACTGGCTGACGAACTGTGACCCGCAGATTTTTATCCCGAGTCTGGGTGTTTGTATCTGTGATAATTTATATTTGTGAAACGCACCCACGATACAGGAGAAATTCCTAGTGTGGGGCGGCAACATTTAAAAAATAGAACCAATATCACACCTGAACCCTTCATACTCGGTTCTAACGTAGCACATAAAGCTACATATATGTATGACACGTCAACTAATAACTCATATCCTTTCCGTATGTCTAATTCTTGGAATCAAATGCTTGTAGTAAGATTTCGCAACAACTTAACTTAGTTTCAAACAACTTTAGCTCTGCGAAGTGAATCACATTGACAAGTATGACTAGGTTTTTTAATTATATTGATTTGAAACTACTTTCGTGATTGCTGATAAATACAGAATTTGATCTTTTGTGATAATAATCGCAGGGTCAATTTCCGCGCAGGACAAATATAATAAGCGATCTTTTTTATATTAAGAACTAGCTTCCGCCCGCGACTCCGTCCGCGTGGATTTTGAATGTGTTATAGCCTTCCTCAATAAATGTATCTAACACTGAATTTTTTTCAAATCGGACCAGTAGTTGCTGAGATTAGCGCGTTAAAGTAAACAAACAAACTCTTCAGCTTTATAATATTAATAATATAATATAATAATATAATATAAAATAATATAATATAAGTAAGTATAGAATAGAATAAAGAAGAATAGTTAAAAAAACTCAATAACAGAAAATAAACTACCTACCGATAACAAATCTAAACTCAATAAATAAGTAAAATCCCTAAAAATTTATAAAATACCTATAATGACTAATCTTACCTAACAATATTATAAAAATTAAATAACCTACAGTCACACATAAAATAACGTACACTATCAAATATATTACCTATAAGTACTTTAAAATTAAAATCTATGCCTACGACTTTTAAAAATAAACCTAAATAACTTTAACTTGAACTGTACTTAATAAAAACTAAAAGGAATAAGAAGGTCGCGCTGAAAAGCACGGTTTAGAGTTGGGAGTATTTATTAAAGCATACAATTATAGAATGCTAATAAGACACCGAACACTCGCCACTCGACACGTCCGTTCAAATCAAAATTCAAAAAATTTATGAAGCTCGCGCGCTTTTTTTTTTCTTTTAAGTTTGTCGACGACCCCGAGAGGGGTCTTGTTGGACGTAACCGGACAAAGGTGAGACTGCATGAGCCTCCAGCCAGGACGCGCGCTCAGAGACCGTCCTTATATATGGTAGCGATCCAACGTGACAGCCGCGCGCCACGCGTGTGCTGCGAACGGTGCAAGCAAAATTCAACCTTCAACTCCACTTTTAAAGCATAAATTGGGGCGCAGCGCCTCTTAGTGAACTCCACTGCGGCCGGGCGACGTAACCTACGACAAACTTATTATTTGCGGTTGGTACAGTAATCGGGCCTAGGGATCGAACCGCAAAATTAAGTTTGTTTTATATTGTATATACTTTACCGGGATAAAAAGTACCCAGTGTGGTGCCCAGAATATTAAAGAATAAGTATACCAAGTTTCATCGTAATCGAACCGGTAGTTTTTGCGTGATGCCTGAACAAACAGACAGACAGACCGACAGACAGACAGACAGACAGACAGACAGACAAAAATTTTTTTAATCACCGTGTTGGGTTCAGTCTCGTTCTAGTAACACCCCCTGCCATTTATTTTTTTAATATTTTCAATGTACAGAATTTTCACTTCTACAGATTTATTATAAGTATAGATATGTTATAATTATTAGTATATGTTAGCAAATTTGCTAATTAATTATAATTAAACTGACGTAATAAAACATAAATTATTCCAAATATCTAATAAAAAATCAATAACCGATCAATAAGCTGTTAAAAATAATTTAAAGCTTTCTCAAAATATTCGCTTACTTATGTAAACTGTTACTTTATTTCACTTATAAATGTCACGATGACTTCATAAAAGAAGTGATCAGACATAGGGAGAAGTGAAATAGGAATTTGGAGTGCAAGTAGAGAGCCTCCACGAGTGACGATACTTAGTACGTCCGTCACCCTGGACGGTCACCCTCGCTACCATCCTTGTTGACTGACCTATCTCTACACCACGGCATGACCTAGACCATGTAGCTATTGGCTCATGCCGATAGGAACAAGAACAAGATTGCTCTGACTCAATGCTCTTGCGTTCGACTTACAACGAGCATTCGCAAGGCATTAGTCAAAAATTCACAACGAAAACTACTAGTCCCTACACTAATATACACACACAAACTTAAAGTGGCACGTGATTTCCAGTTTTTCTAAGTTCTTAAAAGGACTATTTCTGTAAGTTCAGTGTCTCATTGAAATTCTTTTTTAATTTGAAGGGTGCCTGTTTCTTCGAGAATTCCTTATATGCCAGAAATATAAAGACTTTTAGAAGTAGGCAATGGAGGTCTTAATTAACGAAAGTATTCATGTATATCATATTAGCTTTTCTCTTGAAACAACAGTAAAGAATCCACACGATTTCTTTAGCAGTGAATGAGGCAGTACAGTTATCAATCCAACAATCAACGCTTCCGTGATATCAAGAATAATACCACGATAATGTCTTCAGTCCATATTAAAGTGCATTAGCAGAGATAGGCATCTCTATCAAACAAATTGATATTGATTTAATGTAATGCAATGCAAATGGCATAAGGCTACGTCTCTAATACACGAGGGAAACGCTTGTCTTTGGTACGTCGCGTCGGTTACCGTCTTGGTTTTGTATATTTTTATTGTGAGCAATTATTTTAATTAAGACCTGCTTTGTTTTGAATGAAGTGCCGAAGAGAGATCAGGCGCAAGACCAACGGCTTAACGTGCCTTCCGGAACACTGAGGGATATCGACTCGAAAACAGTCACCCATCACAAGGCTGACCGCGGCGAGCACGGCTTAACCTCGCAAATCGATTAGTATAACACTGTTATTATAACACATGTAACCTTAAACTTCACCACAAGGTTTGCACAGCATGGTTATATCAATTAAAAATAAAGGCAACATGCTAAAATGACATCAAAAGTCAAATAAAAATAAACTTTCACTCGCTACCATTAGTCGCGTGTTACAGACAGAGCCTAATGTTCCCTTGGTACTTTGTTGAATTCCGTTCGCTCGTTCCATTGACATTGGTGCAGGCAAATACTATTTATATCCGAAACAAGCGGCTACGTAATTACAATGCAGTACTTGGGGCTTACGTAGGCGAATGTTTGTTACAGCGATATCCTTTTGTGATACTGTTATACTTGAGTATTTAAATAATTGTCATTTCTAAATAATTTACAATATTTTTCCACCTTAGTTGTTTGTCACTAAATTGTAGGAACAATGAGAAATCTGTGCTTCAGTCAAAAAGAGGCGCATTGGGGGTGCATTGCGCCTCTTTTGATAGTTCTACGAAGTGTTTTCCTTCTTAGTTCCGAACGGATATATTTATAAAAGTCGAGTTTAGTATATTAATAACGAGTTTTAGTTACCTAAATGTAGTTAAGTAACACAGTAAGTTCAATAGTTAGATGACGGGCTCACGTGCTGAGATTTATTGCAGACGCATACTTTGTTGTTCGTGAATCGTTCCGTTTTAATCAAGTTTGGGAATCACGGACAGACGTCACGACGTACATTCCCTTAATATTGAATTGTAAAGCACTGCATAGGTCCTAGATATAAACAAAAACCTAACTATTATAGACAACGGGATACAAATTATTTTTCAGTTATGTGTTCCGCAGCTGGGCAAAGGACTTTTCTGTTATCTGACCCCTCGCCATGAACTGTTAAAACAGGACAGTTTACGTTGTGGAAGCGAAGGCCACTCGTCTCTTCATCAGCCGGAAGACGTCCACTGTTGAAAAAAGGTCTTGCTTTCACAACGTAAACTGCCCTGGTCGGGGGCTGCACTATAAATATCTGTATTTAATCTCAAGGATTTTAGTACATTTTACCCAAAGTTTCGGTCAAGTATACCTACTTATTATTTCATGTATTATTATAGGGTGCATCAAGAGCCTACATGAAACTCCATTGTCTGTCCAGCGCTATCTAGGCGTTCAGCACAATTCCAGAACTAGTTTTAATGTGACGCTCATGTAGATGCGCTAGGAGCAGAAAAACTTACGAGACTAAACAGAAACAGCTTAAACTTTTTGTCACAGAATGCGTTCAATTGCGTAAAACAAAAAGTAAACTCGATGAAAGCGACAGTTTTTTCATTCAACCTTTACCTTGAATTGATGGGTAACTAATACCATAGACCTTCCTCCACGCTGATACTCAAGCGTGAACCTTTTTATTGAGTTCCTGTACTATAAAATATTTTTATGGATTTAGGCAAAAAATCTCATGGCGTTGGCCGGCCTCCTTGCAAAAACTTCATGTTTAAAACCTCCTTGGATCAGCATCTACAAATAAAGAGCAAAACTTAAATAAACGATTGTATATATAAAAGTGTATAGTACACATACATGTCACCAGTTATGTTACAGGTCTGATATAATAGGGGGCGAGATGATTGTCATTAACTAGGCTTAGATCAAAACTCCATGCTGTTACTAATAAATTATTAGTATTGGAAAACACCAATAACACTTTTACGTCCACGGGAATCGAACTCAGGGCTTCCGCTCGCAAGTCACCATAAACGCTTCTCATCTTTCTTCTCAGTAGTTATAACTTATATACATATTATTAAAATTGATATGGGGCGCATTGCATTGATATACATACATAAAGTCACGCCTGTTTCCCAGAGGGGTAGGCAGAGACTACGGATTTCCATTCGCTAAGATCCTGGCATACTTCTTTCGCCTCATTCACACGCATCACATTCCTCATGCACGCCATTGATATAATTTTCCTCAATGGCGCTTTTAATCAACTCTTTTTTCATTAAATACTTAAAATGTATCGCCAAAACCTTGTTATATCACTGAACATTATATAAAGAACGACTAAGAGATCTTTCATCTTAACCGAATCCGGCGCACGCATCATCTGCGCAGGCGCAGACCGCAGTACGAACGCGACCGGCGCGCATACTAGACGCGCGGACACGCGCAGAACGTGTGACAGAGTATTATCGCGAATTAATATTTGTTCCATTTTTAATTAAATCAATAATTGTGTCAGTATTAATTGGAGTGAACTGGGGAGTTTTTAAAGGTATGTTAAAAATTAGTGTTTTTTAATTAATCAATATTTGGGGATAAATTATTTTTTCATGAAAGGATTTTACCCTTGAATTTATTTATGATAAAACTGCGCCATAAAAATCTCACTTAAAGTTTTATAATTTTCTGTAAAATATTTTGACTAAATAAAAAAGTCATTATTTCTATTATTGGAAAGTTTGTCAACCAAATCCAATATTTTAATTTGAATAATTATAATCAAACATATTTAAACGAGTCGACTTATATATGTATAATCGCGCTCGAATACGATTGCCGAACCAAAATCTTCATTGATATAATTCACATTTACAAACTGTTTCATAAACCACTTCTGAACTTTACATTGCATCGACTTAACTAACTATTACAATATGTAGTTACATTACATTACATTACATTAACTCACTCCGTGCTTCGGAAGGCACGTTAAGCCGTTGATCCTGCGCCTGATCTCTCTCCGGTCGTGTCGGGCTGAAATTCGGTTAGGAGAACATTATTACATTACACTCGTTTCTTCTTTAATTACAGCTAAATTGAGGTATTATTAGTGCTCTTTTGTAGTCTTCGTGAAATCAAAACCTTATGAATGTGACTACCTATTATATACATATATCTAGTTGAACTTTGGGTGCAGCTTATTGCGGATTATCTTCAAAATTAAGTATCCCTGAAGAAAACTGCCCGAAAATAGGATTTCTCTTGTTTCGTAAATGTATTTTATATCACATCGATCAAATATCACATTTACAAATAGTAAGACAATTTTTTTCGTATCACACAAATATTTGTGGGACCGGGTACCGCAAACCGTAACAGGGAAACTACTGCGCCACTGCGTCAGTCGGAGCAGCCAATACAAACAATATTACAATATTTACTGTATTGAATTATGTATTTATATTTTTACGACTATTATATAACCAAAACAAATTGCACCATACGAAATTTAATCAATTTTAATATAAAACTTTGAATATTTTAGTATTAGTTTTTTTATTAGTAACGTGATTAGTATTAGCTGAACGGATTACGATAAAATTCGATGGAATTATTGACTAACGAAATGTTACGGCTGCATAAGTAACGGACGAATCAAATTTTTTATCACAGCTCCATTTTTTTAACACGTCGCCTTGCCATTGTAATTTCTTCCGTGTCTCGGGTGCGTTCCACAAACATGAAATATAAAACACAAACATACATAGCAGCAGGTATTTCTTTACTCATTCATGGAATTTTTGAACAATCTCTGGAGTACCTATATCTCCTCGTTACAGCTTGTCAGATCAAAGATGATGCATCAAAAGCTTTAAGAATCGAACTGAAACTTTACCAAATTATAAAAAAAAAAGGTTTATTTCAGAAACTTAGTGTACAAAGTGCAAAAAAAAACGATACACAAACAGTCACACTGGAAACAAATAATTAAAACATTATAATTATGCGTATTAGCGCACGTAAAAAAATATGAAAACACAAGTGCGTATTAATGTATTTAATATAATAAAAAAATCACCCGGATAAGGAAATACAAGTGCCCTACAATTAAAGCGTTTGCTTATTTAAAAGTGAACGTGACTTCTAATCTGGCCCTTCTTAAAACGGCCGGTAAATACCTCAAGCTAACCTTAATTCTGAGTAACTGGTTGTGCTTCCAAGAAGACAAGGTCGCAGTTTCAGATCCAAACAAGTACGATAAGACTTTTTAATAATTTTGTTAATAATTAGTATAACTAGAGGACGCCTGCGATAATTTACTGTAATTTTAGTACAAATTTTAGCTTTTTGCACTTCTCCATATAAACATTAACTATGCCAAACCCCACACACTGCCTTGCACGTAATTTTCGTTAAAAGGGATCTAAAGTTTTCACTTCAAATTTATACATTTGTTGCGTCGTCTTACGATTGTATCTGACAAATGGTAGTAGTCGCCCAAAAGTGGGACTTACCTGGCGAAATGTCATAGTAGACCCGGGCTCCTACCACCTTCATTGAAGATCGTGGACGCAGGTCGCAAAGTGTCCATAATTTTACAAACTTCTAATTAATCGCCTAACATGGGCAACACTCTAAAAATATAAAACATCTTGTTATCAATTGACTTGCATATACTATATAGGTATATACTCTACAATATTACCAAAACAATGGTGTCTACATAATTAGGAAGAGCTCACGATACGCGTGACCTCGCAGGTATCGTGAACCTTTCGATTCTGAACAACAAAGTGAGGACCGCGGGCAAAGGTTTGCAGAGTTACTGCCGAGGTCTGTGCCACTAGGTAAGCCCATACAAAAGGACCAGTCTGCAGGCCTCCTGTTAGTTGGTTTTCTGGCTCCAAGGAACGTGGATTTGTATCTGACCATGGAACGTGGGTTCGAATCTCGGGTCGGGCTTTGTTGCGTGTATCGTTTAGATTAAAACTTCTAAACCTATGTATATCTTTAAAGTGAGTACCATTATAATTGATCAATTTAAACTTGAATAATTTGGAGTACTTAATCAGTTATTTGGTTTTGATGTTAAGTAATAAGTGATGAAAGAATTTGGTCGTAAATAAACGGAGTGTGGTTAGATCGTACGTGCACTCGATCGAGTCGTAATTGATTGGTTATTTGAGACACGGATTAAATTTTAAAAGCTTTTTAGTTACATCCTATAACTAACTGTAAAATTATAATAATAACAGCCTATAACTGTCCCACTGCAGAGCAAAGGCCTCTTCTCGTATAGCAGGATAACATAACCGACTTGTGAACACTGAATTTTTTGTCCTACGTAAGTAATGTTAACAGACTGTTTGAAACAATCCGCTCTTATTCAAGTCAACTCTCTTAACACTCTGTACTATATAAAACAAATTATAATTAGGTAGTAGATTTAGAAATAATTAGTAGATTCATAATAATAAGTTACTTTTAAAGTTAGATCTTAAGTTTAAACCACTATTTTATTATTTTATCGAAAATAAGTGTTGCTACACCCTTAGGTACAGGGTCTATGTTAGTTATGATAATTTATATTTATTTTATGTAAACTACATGGTGCAATAAATAAATAAGTACAGAACAAATTGTTTAATAAAATGCGAACAACTTTTAATTACCAATGATCACTTAACCGGACTTTATAATCCAGCAGCTAAATCCAAGGTTAAGCTTCGATTAGTTCGACCACATCTTAGATGGGTGACCGTATTATATAAATACTTATAGGATTTTATAAACACGTAAAGCCTGCTGACCCTCAATGTCATAAGACAAGCTTTGACAGTTATTAGTGGCTGTCGGAAGCTTCAGAGTTCGACAAGCGGTCTGAAAAGTGGTCTGACCTTAGGATACTGGTAACCTCCTGTAATTAAGAGGTGCTGTAGGTCAGATATTCACTCTGACCTTGACCTCTATGATAGGCTTGCTTACTTTTATGTTTGGACTGCAGTATGCTTAGTCTACCTATTCGGCAAATATGCTACTTAATAAAAAACCACTGTAGCCAAGTAGTATAACTGTTACACTGCTAAGTCAAAGGTGGCAAGTTCAAATTAAACACGCACCATGTCTTTTCGAATTTATGTGCGTATTAAAATTAGTTATCAGTTGCTAAAAACGGTGAAGGAAAACATCGTGAGGAAACCGGCGGATTTTTTAATGGTGTGTAAAGCCATGTCAAAGGCCTACAGGTCGTTTAAACTCTGACACCAGGTTGATCATCAACCATACTATAAAAAGAAGACTTGGTCAATTTATGATTAATTAGATACCTTTATAATTTTATGTTAAATTCTTTATACCCTAATAATAGTTCCAAGCAGCTTCAAAGTTAGCTTACCACAACAATAAAATAGGCGTGAAAGGTCTACGATCAATGGGTTTTTCAAATTCAATCTTACTACAGACGTCCTTCAGATGATATCTTTACAGAATCTTACAAGTTGTGGTTTCCGTGCATTGTATGCGTTGCCGTCAAGCTTTGAAATTAGCCACACTGCAACGTTTCCTTATCCTGGCTGAGAAAATTGAAGAAAACCTGATGATAGTCAAACCCCAGGACCTTGTGGTTGTCAGTTTAAGCTCAGGCCAACCAATGTGTCTTTTTAATATTCTTTTTTTATTATATGACATCACTATAGAATAATTGTGCCTAATATATGGCAATAGAGGCTGCAATCACCTGATAGTATAAACGGAATTCACAGTTTAACTGCAGCTTATGTTACATGTTTCATCGCCCACAAAGTTACCGATGCCCATTGTTTTTACACAATATAACTATTAATGGATATCGCTATGGGTAAATCTTGGTATGTTTGTAACCTCGGCTTGAGTAAGAGGTTTCGTAGCCAAGGGATGCCTCTCAAGGTTAGTGATGAGAAGAAAATGTTATTAGAAGGGATTAACTTATACTTAGATTACTTAAGTATATTTATACTTATAAGGTACTCGTAGGTCGACGCTCTCTTGAACTTTTAACCTCAAACTTACAATTTGTAGTGTAGAATGGTGTACAGAACCGGATTCGTATGCGCTAGGATGCAGGTTCAAACCCGGACCAATATAATATCTTAGTAATGGTATAGGTTGCGACCTGTTTTTTTTTTAAACATTAACAAACCGTTATGCCAATTGTCTTAATTCGTATACCATGGCTACCCTAAAACTCTCCCACAAAAAGAGCCTTTTATACCAAACAACGGCCTACCCCTCCATAAATAACAGGCGTCAAACAACGTATACAAACCAACAATAAATAAAGGCGTATACAAACCAACAATAATTGAGTCCTAAAAAACCCTTGTGTGATACAAGTCATAAACAACGCGTTTAGATTTCTCTTTTAATATAGATAAAAAAGAAAAACATTATTTATTCTAAGTAATTTTCAAAGTCAAATTACATTATGACAGCCCCTAAAACGTCCACCCGTTATCGCTTCCAAGTGGTAGTTGGGTAAAAGAAACGGTGCAACAAACTACTCAAAATAATAATCGTAGGTAATACATCTCTCATCAAATTAAAACATGATGGGATGTTAAAAACATATCTACCAACATTTCAGTAATACATCGCCCTTACTTTCACGTACATAACATACTACATAACAGAGTGTAACCAGTAATTTACTGCAGTAAATATGTCAGTTAGCATAAAATAAAGCTTAATAATCTCTATAAGAGTAATCTCCCATCTTTATATCTGTTCAATGATCGCGTCTGATAGTTTTTGTCTATTTCTTCACAATGATGTTCATGCGTTGATTCACAACTTTCTTTTGTTTTAGTAGAGGCACGAAGTCGCTCGGAAGTTACTTGTATTTCCTGATTTGTGTAAAGAGTACTCAGATTTTGAACATCAACATGTATTTACTATGTACTCCGGACCGAATTTCGGTTACCGCGGCCTATCTCAGCTGAGACTAGCCAAGTACGCGGGAGATATTATAGTGCAAAAGTATGCGCGCAAACACAGGTGCACTCCCTATTTCCTCACTCTCATAGTCCGATGAGACGGTAGACCGACACGACCGGAGAGAGATCAGTCGCAGGACCACAGGCTTAACCGAAGAAGTCTTCCGAAGCATGGAGGGTTCCCGACATGTGAAAGCTATCACCCACACAAGACTGACCGCAGCGAGCACGGCTTAACCTTGCAGATCGACTGACCTGCTCGGTAGCCGCGCAGCTATGAGCAATGAGTGAAAACAAAGTCATTCACACACGTGACTTTTCTTTCGAATTTTAGGAAGTATTTTTATTTCTCGCTTTATATTAGATATTACTAGGTCGAAATTTACCTGCTCAATCATAATTTAAAAGATTCATCATCAGCCGGAAGACGTCTACTGTTGAACAAAGGCTTCCCCTAATTTAAAAGACTAGCATCAACCGATTCTGAATGGTACGCAAATTAAAACTGTTACCTAATAAATAACAGGCGAAATGGAAACACCAGAATTTTAGCAAATGAAAATCTGCGGTCTCTGCCTGCCTCTCTTGTAATCAGGCGTAACTTTATATGAGTGTTAAATATATAATGTATCAAATACAGCCTCGTCTGAAGGTTTATGTAGTTAAAACAATGTTCTGCTGTTATTACATAATTAATAATAATAATTAAACAATTAACATACAAAAATAACACAAAGGTCATAATGACTTCACGGCTGTAACCCTTTGGTAACGGTTACGTGGTTGCTGGTTGCCGGTTGCTGGTCGCCGGTTGCCGCAACCACCGTGACGAGTGGCGGGATAATTGTGCGTCTTATTTACTTATTACTATACAATGGAGTTACTCGAGCGTTGGAATACTATGAAAAGGTTTTCGTTATCATTTGTTTTATTTGATGGCTTTAGAATTAGGTGGTTATGTTTTTTCTTGGCGTTTTTAAATACATCAGTTTTACTTTAATTTTTATATGTTTTATGAAATTTATGTATGCTTTTTAACTGTATATACCTATTGTTTTTAATTTGTGTTAGAAATAAGTTGTAAATAGTTGTAAAATATGTATTTTTTCGATTATACACAAGCTAGGCTAACGTTAAAAATTCCATAATGATTTGCTCACATATAAATAATAAACAAATGTATTTTTTTCCAAAAGGTACACCAACAGCATCTACGTCACACTTCGTATTTATAAGTATTAATAGGTACAAAACGAATGCCTATTATACATATACACAACACGTAAAATAACATAGCAACTATCTTAAACTTAGTTAAATAGTAAAACTTAATAATGTTTTAACATTTGGCATAAATATTAAATGCACAGGCATACAAACTTAAACCATTCAGCACAGACATCCGGCCTCCCAGCCACTGCGCGTATCATGCAGGCTATCTGCCATCAGTTGCCGTCACAACGGAATCATAAGTGATCTAATCAACAATGGTTGTCCTAAAATGTAAGACAAACATTCTCACCGGCGTGGGAACCCTTTGTCTTAGACCACACTTAATTAGGATAACTTTTTAATTAACTTACGAATCATACATTCACAAAATGGTGACGAAATTTTAAATTATGAGTGACTAAACTAGGTGATGCATGCTGCTTTACTCGCATCATTTAACCCAGCGCAGCCCCCTTACCATGAAATTTTAAAGCCGGACAGTTTTCGATGTGGAAGCAAGACGCCACGCTATACTGCACGTAAGGGCGTCTCGTTTTCACAACGGAAAATGTCCTGCTTTAAGACTTTATGGTAAGGGGGCTGTAGGAATCTAAATACGGGTATTTGATATATGAGGTCGAGCTTATTGCCATCAACCGACCACAAATCCAGAGTCCATGCCCTGCTACTGATAATTACCGAATGAACAAAGTCAGTAACACTTTGCCCGACTCAGGCTTCGAACCCAGGACGTCACGCTCAAAATTCAAACTCAGCAACTACTATACTAACGAGGCTGACCAATAAATATTAGCATTAAACTCGATAAATGGTAAGCTTACATGGGTAGAAGTTCATAACTGAAACTTATAATCACCCCAAAAAAGCCCCCACAATCCACGTGGATTGCCAAACAGATCCCCAGACGCACATACCGACGGCAATCTTTATTACGAAAGGCCACGTTCACACGAGCGACAAAAACCGACCAGTGCGACATCGCACACACTCGACTGCGACAAAAAATATTCCGGTTAGCATTTGTCCTTATTTCACAACTTAGCTCACATATCTTACTTGGATAAAATTAAGTTAGGACATTGGTTTGATTTGAGTGGATTTTTCAATAAAATCACGTTCATAGTTTCATGAATATTAATTCATCTTCTAATAGAGATGTTAACAATTGAAGTCCCAAATAGGTATAAATTACCTAAAAATATAATATCACTTATCACTGTTAGTTGAAAAGAAAAAAAAAGTAAATGTCAAATTGAAGTTCTCTTTTAAATAAAATAATAGAGAAAATAGACGCAGCAATAACTGACAATAATAATATACTAACAAACACGTGGACGAATTTGGCAAGAGTTAATTAATATATTTCTTACTTTAATTAAGTTTATAACATACCCAGTAGTTCGCCCAATAAGGCTATGGATAGTAATCTCCTTTAAAATGCATTAATTATTATAATGCATTCATAATAAAGTAAGCTCTTACTATAGATAAGTTAAATACAGTATTTTCTTTAACTTAAAATTGTTGTTGCTACACCGTCACACACCCTGTTTGTTAAGGATAACACGTATTTGTTTCTATAAAACTACATAGATAACATGAAAACAAAATATACTTATAGAATCCCCGCCACCTATAATCACCTACAACAACACCCGTTAGGTCAAAGGTGCTAGAGCTCGTGATAGTACTACAGGCAGTAGAGCAGGGTGTTGAATGCCGGACTATTTACGATGGGATATGACGAAACGGACGCCGGTATATCACGTGCCACAGCGACCTATCACGACCATAGAGCATGTAGAGACGTGCAGACTAAATCATTCTAATGTATACCAGGATATTTTGTGTGATGATGTTGTCCAAGAAGTTTTTATTGGAGTAGGTTCTAAGATAAAGATAGAAAACTGCTAGAGCTTACTGTGTCGGTATAGCCAAATAGATAATCCGAGGTATAAGCAAGTCTTTAAAAAATCAATATAATGTGGAACTAGTTCAATTGTCGTTATTTGGACATAATCAATAACAAATATTCAGATGAATCTTACATTTACTAGAAAATATAAAGTAAAGTGACAATGTGTGATAGTCATGAATAATTGCTTATAATATGTTACCCTGCATCTAGACAATTGTACATATCATTATATGTACAATGCAATGTATTGATCTTTAGAACATAAACCATAACACCAATTTTGATCCACGCCGAAGAAGCAAAAAATCGGTTATGATTTTATATTTTACTTTTTCGAAGTTTTTATCTATTTTTCTACGAAAACAATAAAATTTATCTTTAATCTTAGTTTAAACTTATCACTTCATAAGTTTAATATTTTGAGCCTAACTTCCTAGTGTAAGTGGTTTCCCTAATTAAGTTAATTGTGTTGTGTCGCATTGTTGGTGGTTGGTTCTCATTAATGTTGCATTCACACATACCGACAGTTCCTAACTATTTCACTTTCTAGACAAACTTTACACGTGTCTAGCTTATTTAGTTAGATAAGAGATGAGCTGTTCATTGCTGCATTGGTAGAATGAAAAATATAGGGCAGATGTGTATATGTATTTTTTTAAACTAAATTTCTCTTGTATCGAGGGTGGCTTTCGCAAACATGAAATATCACACAAAAACACCCAGATTTTGGACAAACATCTGCGGAACGCACACATTTTCATCCCGTGCGAGAATCAAACCCGCAACCATTAGCGTAGCAGTCCAATCAAATTCAAATTCAACATTATGTAAGTCACATTCTTGCTTATCTACTTTTGAACCCATACAATAACTTTGCTTTTTATTACGTTACATACGAGAAGTTAAGCTTGTGTCCCAAAGTGCTAGGCAGAGACCACGGATTTCCCTTTGGTACTGAAATATCACTTTCAGTTTATTTACCCAACACATTCTAAAAAAGCTAAAAATTTCCTACTCCATAGATCTTATTTAAAAGTATAATTAAAACATAGTTGTGAGTGCATTTAAGAGTTGAGCAATCAACAAGTTTATTGTTTCCAAAACCAATATTTACATTATTTATATATATATAACTGGTTTTAGTTGCGATATCTTAATATTTTATTTTATAGATATTAATTAACTTTAATTACTAATAGCTAGGCTAAAGCCTGAAGTTTTCCTTGACACAGCGCTATTAGCCGACAGCTTATTTCGCTTTCGTCTGCCATTTCTGAATAGGAATTACTTTTAAGACCTTTATATAATTATTTGTAATTATAAGAGCTTTAGTTGTCGCAAGGCTAAATAAAAATACACGCAGAAACATCTATATAATTTACCGAGTGGATACAAAGGTGCTAGCTTTCGCGTTGATGTCTTTTACTCTACAAAACTGCACAAGAATGGTAAAATATTTTGAAATAATATTTTTTTAAGAACGTCGCCCCAAACTAGGAGTTTCTCTTGTGTTATGGGTGCATTTAACAAATATAAAATATTATTTACTATATATTCCGGTTATACTCACGGGTATATTCGGGAATGCCCGACTAGACCGTTCGGCTCGCGACTCTGCCGCGTAACCAGCTCATGAATAAGGGCTCCGGTCGAGTCCGAAACTAGTCGGGCATTCCCGAATACACCCGTGAGTATAACCGGAATATATAGTAAATAATATGGATAACACTCACGAAAGTTATTATAGTAAAATATAAAATATCAGATACACAAACTCCGAACCTCGGGAAAAACATCTGCGAATCCCGCAATGTTTTGTCCCGAGTGGGAATCGAACCCTTAGTGCAGCAGCAAAACCGCTTAGCCATTGCGCCAAACACGTCAACAATTGTTTTCCTATATCTATTATTATCCATACAAAAATTATAAGAATGTGAAAAAATCTGTCTGTTTATCTGTTACTCCTTTACAGCTAAAAGACTGAACCAAATATGGTAAAAGTGAGCCCCAGAAAGGACATAGGCTATTTTTTACCCGGAAAACACGCGTTGAAATATTTCACGTAAACAAAGTTGCGAGCGGCAGCTAGTCTCAAATATCGTTCCCGGCATAATAAACTGTAATTTTTGTTAATAAAGTTACGTAGCGTAGTTCTACTAAATTACGTAGCTAAAATTCAATCCACAACAAATATCTTATTTGTGTGTAAAGTTATTTATATCACACTTTAATATTATACTATCACACTTATCACATCACATCACACTTATTATCACATCACACATAATATCACACTAATATTATAAAGGCCAAATTTAGAAGATTTCTAGCTTCTCATGACGGTACTTTTACAACAATTTTTAAAACACATTCCACGCTGGTAAGGTCATGCATCGATAGCTTTATATTCTTAATGTTGTCTACAATTGTAGTTCAGTTTCAATACATTTTGTTACAATAACATGCACTACCAAAGGTTACGTGTATTTTTGGAACACAAAACGTGCATGTCGGAGCAGGAAGGGAAAATGACGTCACGATATTGGTCACTTACAATAAGTTTCAACTGTAAATAGTAGGTAGAACATTATTATTAATATCGCCCACCTGCCCCTCCTTAAAACAGGACAATTTACGTTGTGGAAGCGAGACGCCGCTATGTGCAGTGTAATGCGTCGTCTCGCTCCCACAACTGGCCTGTTTTAAGAGTTCATGGTAAGGGGGCTGATTGCCGGATAAGCAATTGGACTGCTGCGTTAGGGATTGCGATTTCGTTACCCGCAGAGGACAAAATTTTGTGTGATCCGCATATGTTTATCCCGAGTCTGGGTGTTTGTGTATGTGATATTTCATGTTTGTGAAACGCACCCACGATCCAGGAGAAATTCCTAGTGTGGGGCGAAAAATAGAATACAGTAAGGCCTGGTTTCCTCGAAAGGTATTAGGTACCTATAGTATGTACTTTTTTATACTCATTAACCATATTACACTCTCTGGCCAAATATAAAGCATGATTCTAAATATAACAAAATAAACACAATAGCTTTAGTTAGTGGACCTTGGAATCGAACCCGAGACCACACAAGAGTCGCGACAACTAACATAATTTTTAACCAACCGCGGCTACTACAATGATGATAATGTTACACCATTCTTAAACGCCCGGATCTGTATTTGTTTTGCGGCACAGGTACACACCAGAGATAAAATCATAGCCAATAGACTTACGTAGGGCTGTCACCGCATAAATAATAGTAGTGATTAATTATATCGATTGTTGCAATGATACTCAATCGATTGTCATTCTATTGGGGTTATCACAACAACCCAAATACATTCTGATTTTCGAGATTAGAAAGATTTTTAGATACTCATGTTCCTCATATTGGATAGAGTGAAGCTAAAAATTATTTCATTATCATCATTCTATAATAAAAAATAACACTCTTTGATTGTCTTACAGCCCCCAAGTACGCCCTTCACCGTTGACTAGTGTTGGGAATATAAAACGACGCAACGAAGTCCCTAGCACTACAATCTAGCTAGTTCCATTTGAATAAACACTAAGCTACTCTCTGCTTACGTCACATTCCCAGCACCCTTAATAATTAAAATCATAGCTTGCTCTACTTCAAACTGTCAACGCCATTGTAAAATCTAATAGTACAAATTAAAAATAAGATATTCCATCATTAATTCTGAATAGTGTCCCAATAACGTGACAGTTTATCGATATGATCACCTATTGTGCTACACATCTCTAGAGCTAGTGTTGCAACTGTAATGATTTATTATCGATGCACGATTGTTATTACAGTAGGTAGCATCGTTTACGTTTTGGTGTTGTGTAGAAACTGGTTCCCATGAGGTAGGTTAACAGTTTTAGGCAATTTTTTTTTTTTTTTTTTTGTTTTAAAATAAACGTCGCCCCACACTAGGAATTTCTCCTGTATCGTAGGTGCGTTTCACAAACATGAAATATTCACATACACAAACACCCAGACTCGGGACAAACATCTGTGGTTCGCACAAAGTTTTGCCCCGTGCGGGAATTCTTTGTAATATCTCTAATTTATAGTCGGCGTTTTTATTGCCTTTGATTTAATTGCTGATATGCTCGATATTCTCAGCAACACCTTATGAAAAACTTTTATTGAATTTTTAATAAAATAATAGTGTTTTTGTTTAATATTTTAGTTTATTTAAAGCTAATAAATAATTGAAAGTCTACAAAAAAAAATGTTAACATAATAGGCGTGATTTAATTTCCAATTATTCGGCTATAGCTATAAAATAAAGAAGCCGAAAAATAATTAAAATAGCTCTAACTACCGCCTCGTTGGTCTAGGGGTTGCTAAGCACGACTGCTGACAAGGCCTTAGGTTCGAATCCCGGGTCGGGCAAAGTGTTACTGGATTTTTCCATTAGGTGATTCTTAGCAGCAGCACGGAGTCTGGATTTGTGCTCGGTTGATGGCAAAAGGCTCGCCCCCTATTACATTAGGACCTAAAACATAACTGGCGAAATGTGGGTGTACTATGTGCGCACCGCACTCCGCTTACCCCTTCGGGGAATACAGGCGTGATGTTATGTTATGTTTATGTAGGTATAACTATAGTACAAAAAAATACCAGCTATTGATAAACGGATAAAAATTTCACATGAACTCCATATTCTTGGCGGTATATTAAGAAATGGAAGAATTGACAGTCATGTAGATGAGTTTTTAAACACGACTGTACTAGTGTCACAATTTAAATAAAACCAGCAATCTTTCCTATCGTTAGAGTCTGTGATGTCACTACATGACAGTTATAATCGACTCTATTGTCATCTAACACGACTAGAAAGTTAGTGATGTAACCTGTATGACGGTGACATTATCGATATTTAACAGATGAGTATATCTAACGACCCGACTAACGAAGCCAAAAGTAACTCGATACATAATTTTATTATTGGTAAATTAATCATAATAAAAATAATCACAATACTTTTGTATTTGTGATCATAAATATTACATAGCAATTTATTGATCTATTCAAGCCATTAAGAATTGAGGTAACTTTAAAAACATCACGTTTTGAAATCGCTACCATCAGTAACCCAGTACTGAATATAATCGAAAATCATGATCATAAAACATACTTTAAAAAATAACTCATTTTTAAAACCAAATACTAACGCTCTAAACTATTAAAACCGTTGCAAAACTACAATAACTCTGACCACTTTAATTGCACGAACTTCTCAATGGAAATGTTTGTCCTTGGCTCGTGACTTATCGATATAATTCGGTCACATCACTACACGCAAAATATCAATCGTGAGTTCATTACAATAAATATCTAGGAACAGATTTATTACGTGACGTAAATTGTAAACATTTACTTACAGACCTAATTGTCTTTGCATTCCCTTTGAACGCGGAATTGTGGTTGATAGAGAATTTTGGCAGAAACTTAAATAAATAACATATTCATTACTATATACGCCGGTCTTGCTCGCGTGTGTATTCGGAAATGTTTGCGACTCGCTCGCGACTCTGCCGCGTAACCAAGTCATGAATAAGATTCATTACGCACTGTCCACTAGTCGCCGGCGACTCGGTCCCTCGGCGACCAAAATATAGGTACAGTACAGTAATTCACAGTCGCCGTCGACCAAGTCGCCGGCAACCAGTCGACAGTGCGTAATAGAACTTAGGGATCCAGTCGAAACTAGCCAGATATCCCCGAATACACACGCGAGTAAAACCATACACTGTATATATAGTAAATATACATATATGGATACTCACAAAATTTATTATAGTAAAATGATTATTGTTGAAAATTAACTTTTTGAGTTTTTGTAAAAAACCGTTGCGCCAATATTGTTCAAGTGAGTTTCACAGCCCTAAAATATATACATCAAGTACTCAAACAGATTTGGTTTATTAATATCAACAATCATTATACAATGCTTTAGTACCTATATTAAGTAGCACTGTAAAAGGTTATAATGCAGCTTAGAAAAAAATAATGTACCTAATACCTTTATTGGTATATAGCCACTATAAAGGCAAAAGTTTGTGAGTATTTGTATGCTTGTTACCTATTTACGCTCAAACGGCTGGATCGATTTAGCTAAAACTTAAAATGGAGGTAGCTGACACCCTGGATTAACATATAGGCGTTATATCCCGAAAAATGCAGCGAGTAATACCTCGGGGCAGCTAGTATTGCTATACAGAGTACATTCAGTTTTACTTATGGGGTAATAAACATCAAACATTACTCAATTTCCACAAATCAACGCTAGATGGAAATCATTTACATTTTTTTACCTTCAAAAAAGTCCGCGATACAATTACAAAATCTAACGACAAAATAATGTAGCTTTCGATGTGCAACCTGCTAAAACACCATAATAATATCAATGGCGAATGTTATTAAATGTTGGGAAAGATTCGCAAGTTATTTACTTCTGAAGAATGCCCACACTTTGAATGATATCTACCATATTAATTGTCTGTTCATCCGTTAGTATTTTCAGAAGTTCTCCAGTATCTTCAGTATTTACAAACATGATATGCTACCTGGACAATTGAACTCAAACAGTGAATAAAAATCTGTATATTACACAAAAGTTTTCCTATAATTTAGGCGTTTCCTATGGTTGCAATTTTAATCTAATTTGACGTTTTGATAGATAGATAAACTATCATCCTCCGCGCTAATTAAAGAATCCTGGTGATTTATATTAAAAACCCTGAAAGAAATTACTAATCAACATCGCAACTGTTCTTTATTGTGTTTTTAGTAAGTTATTTACTATATATTCCGGTTATACTCACGGGTGTATTCGGGAATGCCCGACTAGTAAGTTTTAGTAAGTTGCCTAATATCGAACACATGAATCATGAACTCCGAACCTCACTACTACATTACCGAAACTATACCCGACGGCTAAAATGATAGCCATAAAGTTCTGTCAGATAAAGCTCGCGGCTAATGGCTATAGATACCAATTAAAAGTTCAAATGTCATAGTAATTTGTACCTACATGTTTGCAATTGTTGCTAGTTAAAGACAGTTCATGGTAACGTACCGTGACCTCTCTATCTACACAATGGCCGATATTGGCCATGCTACGTCCATTGATGAATAGCCAATTCAATAGACGTCTAGTTTATAATAGACTGACTAACGTTGTCTAACTAGGGACAATGATTTTAAATAAAAACGCTACGAGCTGAAACTAAAAGAACCTTTGTGTTGGTAGGAATTAAAACTCTACGTAATTGATGTTAAAAGGGTGAAAGTTTTAATGTATTTAATATATTGCAATGATTCCTCGATGCAAACTGCATGTTACCACACCCGTTATTTATAAATGTTTAGACAGAAATGTACAGATTCACATCAATATTTTACTCAACATGGTAACATTAACTTACAATGGAGCGCGTGTATTGCCACTTAATGGTTACTTACCCAAATCTCGTATTCGTTTTGTGAATAAAGGCAACAATCAGACCTCTTTTCACTCCTTTTTAAATGTAAGTCTTACGATGTGCATAGGAACATTAATAATTTGAGTGAATATAATAGCAAATTAATAAATCATTTAGAACCAAATGTAACTATTATTTTTCGAACCTATCTCAATATTTGGAAATTACTTACTCAATTACAAAACCTTCATTACGGTATTGTCAAAGTAAATAAGTATAATTAAACGGATCGATTTGATTGGTTGACAACGGCATGTCCTTGCAAAGTGCCAACAGACGGCACGTTCCCTTTCCGCCGGGGCTCAAGATCGAGTGAACGGCGCGTGCGCCGCTGACAGGAAGGCATCTTCGAATATGTCAAGGAACGTCTTGATCTGATGCGGTGCTCTCAATTTTGATTATTGTGGAGTGTATTACCTACAGAGAGTAAAACGTTTTTTTTTTTTTAAATAACTGTCTCGTTTATCTTGTGTCTGAGCCCGTGCTCGTGGTCCCCGTGGACCTGGGTACAATGCTTGAGTCAGTCAAATTGTTATTGAGATTTTCTCCATCTTTAAGATTTTTGCCTTATTAATGTTATGTTGTGGCGTTGTACGGAGGAGGCTAGGGGTGCCTTTGTTCAACAGTGGACGTCTTCCGGCTGATGATGATGATGATGAATGGTATTATTACCGTCTTCCATTAAATGATATCCATCAACATGACAATGTCAGTGTGCTATATACGTTAACCTACCCTTCCAGGGAATATAGGCGTGATTTTAAATATATATTGCATACACCTACCTGAAAGGTGTGCTATAGTACCTACATCAATATTTTTCTTTGATCATTATAAACTTCTGCCGCTAAGCAACTCCTCTCATAAAGAAATTAACAATTATATTACAATCTTATATCCAACCTTTTTTCTACCTAGTATACAAACACCTCACTACCAAGCTAGCTCTTGACTCTTCAAATCCCATTACCTATGTCTATGATTACAGCTATGCTTTTGAACCCACTTAAATTAAAATAGCTTGTCATTTTACATAATTATAATTATTAACACAGCTTCAGTTATGTAGCCTTGTATTCTTTGAACGTATAATGTATATAGGTACAATATATCCCTTAATAGCATATGTAATTGTCCAACTACTGCAAAGGAGAAATAGCGAGCATTGACCGCCGCGCTTTATGGCAGTTTCAGATAATTAAATCCAGGTTCTATCACGATGTATATTTCACGGTTTGTCCAAATATCCAACAAAGTATCTCTATGCTATAACTAAAATAATAACAGTATATGCGATATTGTGTTATATTTTAAGAACTTCTTGTACTATTTACTTGAAATTAATGATATTCTATTCTAAGTACCTATAATAAACTAAAAATTACACACCGCTGCGTTTGAACCGGCAACCTTTTGCATTCAAATCCGGTCAGGGAACTACTAGACCTACCTTCCACAATTAAAATAACAAACATTTTACGTCAACACTTGGTTTTCTCTTTAATTTACTTCGAAGCTCAAATATGCGATGAATATGCAAGCGGCCGCTACATAATAGCGGGTTCTATTCCCGCGGCATCATTCCCACCATCTGCAGCAGTGAGATAACACCTATGACTCCATTGTTTAATACAGAACTGCGTTCTTTTCAAGGTGGTTAAATTTGTATTATAGTCATAACGGTGTTACGTCATTAAATGGTCAAGCGTGATCTGATATTTAAAAGGTTTTTTTTTCATTTCAAATTCTTGAAATAACTAAAGGTGAATCGACTATTTCTGCTGATCCTGTTTGATATATTGAGTGTTATAGTAAGGTCAAGTACCATACCAAGTACAATACCTGAGCAGGGTTTAAACCTGCAGTAAGTCTCGTTACCCCGTATTTTTTTTGTCTAACGTGGAATCGAACCCAGCACTTGTTTGTAATGACAGTCACAAACCCAATGAGTGAGCGTTAACTTAAAGTTTACGGAAGTACAAGTTCGTGTCCCGAAAGAACCATGTCACTATAACAGCCGAGTGAACCCGAAGACAGCCGAACAATGGCCGACACGTGCGCGGACGCATAATCGTGACGTTTGATAACTGAGATGATTGTTAGCGGATCAACCAGATCGTGATGCAGGATATGCTTATAAGGTACAACATTAAGAAAGTATACTTTCTTTCTTTTTATTACTTAGTATTATATTATTTATTAAGTTACTGAAACTGAAAGTCATTGTATGGATCTAGGACCTAGAAAAAAGCACTGATAGCCAAGTGCTATAACCGTTGGACTACAAATTCAAACGTCGCAGGTTCAAACCCCGGCACGCACCAATGTCCTTTCGAATTTATAAGCGTATAAATTAGTAATCGGTTGCTAGAACGGTGAAGGAAAACATCGGGAGGAAACCGGCACACCAAATTATGAGAAAATATTAACTACATACTCTATCACTACCAGAAACAGTTATCCAGCTTTCGTTTCTCCTATCCTTTGTCTCATTTACCTTTGTCAACCACAGTACATTAATCATACAGAATAGAACCACTACCACCCAGTTTATTGTCAAGTTACGTAATCACAGATTACTAGATAACCGAACCTTTCGCTTTAAACACCTACAACTTTACTAATTATACATTGTATTAATTAATTGACAGATATGAAGCATATACGTATGTATGTGTGGGAGTTTCATTGCGGTTCTTACGTTAATAGACCGGATTTGACAACACAAGATTGTGAGTTCAAATCCTGGCCAAAAATGTAGCGGATAACACTGCGGGGCGCAGCTAGTGTTCGATATTAACATACCTAGTACACGTTGTTCCACACTTTAAATTGTCCTGCTTTAAGAGTTCATGGTGAGGAAGCTGCTTAAATATAACTTACTTATCCTCAACAATAAACTGAAAGGCAATCCATTTTCATGTCACTGTCAAGCTTCGTATAGTCCTTGACATTTTGACCATGCAATATGACGTATATAATGATATATGTTCATCTGTAACGTGTGTGACCTTACGATGATTGACCACTACATTTCACATATTGTTCAAGTATAATATGCATCATTATTTGTATTAAAACAGCTATATTGCAGATAGCTAGATTAAGTTTAGCAACATCCACTGTCAAGCGTACTGGTTCGATTCCTGTTTCGGGCAACACGCAGTTAGTTTAAAGACCGTGCAGCCTGTTTGAATTTATACAAAACAATTGGCTACATGCTTGCCTATAATTACGTGTAGGACTTCAAGGTCCCTAAAACTTGTCAAAAATATGCTACATCTCTGTTTACCCCTTCGGCGAATACAGGAGTAATATACCTCCACACACCAATTTATGATTTATAGATAAGATAACAAAAACACGTATAGGTTTCACAATCAGTCAAAAACAAGGAGAAGAAAGTTTTAACTTGTTTTGCTTAGAAAGGCGTACAAATACAGCAGTAATATCATTCAAATTATCAAAAATATATAAAGTGTCGTTAAATTAAAGTTACATAATCGTTCTAGTACGTATTTACATTAGGCCCACTATTGCAAACATAAAATACTCGGCATAAATTGAATGACTCACCGACATTTACATATATTACACCGAGACTAGAACCTGCTACCCAGTGTGTCAAGCAGAAACATATTTGACATGTCAAACCTACAAACATACATCAGTATGTCAGTTTGACGCACTAATACATGTGGCTTTCACTAAAATATTACTGACATGTAGAATATATAAATATCACAACTTCTGAATGACGTTTTGAAACTGTGTTTAGTTTGACAGGTATTAACTGTGATTGCTGTAACTGAAAATAAATAACACTTATAACGTTATAATAAGTACAATCTGCTAGTGCTAGTTAACCTGCAATTACTATTTACTGCTTTATTGAAAGGTGTTCAGACTTGCCCCTGAAAACATCTCAGAGGAGCGAAGTATTGATAACGGGGGAACTTACGGGGGAAGGGGCTCCCCCTTCCCCCGTAAGGGTGAGGCCTATGTTCAACAGTGGACGTCTTTCGGCTGATGATGATAAAGTTTAAATATCATTGTACGAAACAAGTTAAATTTCTAGCAGCATACTACATCATTACCTCAGTTACCTTTAACCTTTGTTAACAGTGATCGCTCAGTTCTACCCTGATGAAACTGACACTGATTACCATCATAATGTCATCGTAACAGATACTGCGCTTCAATTAACTTGAGCTAGTGTGCTCTTAGCTCATAATATGATAGGTATTATTACCCTCTAAAGTTCAGATGTTACATTATGTATTCTATTTATTTTTTTATTTCACAAATGTCTTCATTTTGGTCATTTGTATTTTGCTGTACTTTTTATGAAACTTCCCATATTATAATGTACCTACTTAAAATTAAAACATCATTTTATAGGACCTATGATGGGTGGCAAAATGTAGATATTGGTACCTATCATCATCATCATCCGGAAGACGTCCACTGTTGAACAAAGGCATTCCCCTTAGAACGCCACAATAAATGACAATTTGCTAGGTATCTATAACTCCTGATAAAAGCAAAAATCTCTACATACCTTTCGAGGTTAAAGTTGAAAACAAAAGCTTTATTCTTCAGACCTCCCAGTGTTAGTAAAACCGTCTTCAACACCTTAACGTTAGCATTACATCACGATCGGTACAGCTTCCTTCCTCATTCCGCTCCGTGACGCCGCATAGTAGAGACGCTAAACCATTCATTCCACGAATAACTATAAAAAGCTTATAAATTGGTTAATAAACTTTAATATACCTACACCTAGGTTATTATTAGAAGATATTAGTTAATATTAATTCATTATATTACCGATCTTTCACACATCGGCTCCAATAGGTAGAATCAAAAACGGTTCTTATGTTAATTAAAGTAGTGACTATAGATACTAATACAACTATTGTCATGTTTATACATTTTTATATCTGATCACATCACATTAGCCTATTGCAGTCCTCTGCTGGACGTAGGCCATCCCGAGGGTACGCCAATCGGATATACCCGACTTATTATTAACTTGTCTAAATTCTCTTATAGATTCAAGCGGTCCTAGAATCAGTCGACTATATCCTAGCTGTTTATATACCTTTTACCTATTTCAATATTAAGAACAAACCAAAGCATTCGTAATTTTAGCTAATTATTAAAAAAATATGCGAACTGGACCAGTCACAGATTCTGATTGGACATATGAAGCAACATGCACACAGGTGAATTTTCCTGATTGCGACTCTCAGACCTTAATTGACGCTAAGTGCGTTGCAAAATACTAGATGAGGTCGGTGTTTGACGGTGATTACTGCTCGCGGGCTCTGCTTACGACACCACGCTAGTTAGGATTATATAGGCTTTGGGCAGGTTTGTGGAGATCTAGTTTGTTATCTGTTTGAGGTCAGGGTCAGAAGTGTGAATGAAATGTGAATATATTAATGTAAGCGTCAACCTGTCTCAGGCCTGAGGCTGAAGTACTAGGCCTCTTCTTATACTGAAGAAAAGTATATTGTACCACCTCTCCAAAGCTCACAGTGGCTAATATATAAGGAAGATTAATCTATACAATTTACATTACGACCATATTTTTTTACGTCCTCTCTAGGAATTTCCCTTGTATCATAAGTGCGTTTTACAAACATGAAATATCACATACTCAAACACCCAGTCTGGACAAACATCTGTGGATCGCACAATTTTTTGTCCCGTGCGAGAATCGAACCTGCAACCTTAAGCCCAAACCCCAGCAGCCAATGTATTAGGTATAACAATATAAACATCAAGGTTTACTCATACAAAACAATAAGAGAACTTCAAACTAACCTCTCAGGGTCACTCACAAAGCTCCAAGATAATATAAATTGCTATTGACATTATCACTCCGGATTAACCTTTGTGTTACTCGAATGGTAATCTGATGTGCTGTGCGTTCAATGTGATCTTAATTATGATTAGGTCAGGCTCGCGAACGATATTGTTGTTTACGAATTAAGAAAGACAGATTTGACATGGAACATTATATGGCTTGTAGCAGTGATAGCTGAGTGACCGTTGGACGGCCAAGTCAAGGGTCGCAAGTTCAAAACCATACTAATGTTTTTCGAATTCATATGCGTACTACATACATAGATTTCAGTGAAACCGGCACACCTGAGAGATTTTTCAACGGTGTCATGTTAAATAGTCTTCCAATAACTTTATCCCGCTAATCTGACTAGGTACTTTCAGTTT